>JAQONI010000019.1:0-487685 GCA_036936925.1 Cenchrus fungigraminus | reverse complement strand
GGGAGTGTTTTGGAGCATATCACAAATCTTCGGCATGTAAAAAGATGCAAAACTTGTGTTTCGGCCTGAATGCACTATTTCTGGGTAACGAAGTTGCGAAAATGGTTTCGCAACGAAAACACCCATTCTAACCCATTAAACCCAGAATGATGTTTGGGAGTGTTTTGGAGCATATCGCAAACCTTCGGCATGTAAAAAGATGCAAAACTTGTGTTTCGGCCCTGAATGCACTATTTCGGGGTATCGAACTTGCGAAAATGGTTTCGCAACGAAAACACAGATTCTACCCCATTAGACCTAGAATGATGTTTGGGTGTGTTTTGGAGCATATCGCAAACCTTCGGCATGTAAAAAGATGCAAAACTTGTGTTTCGACCCTGAATGCACTATTTTGGGGTACCGAAGTTGCGAAAATGGTTTCGCAACGAAAACACCCATTCTACCCCATTAGACCCAGAATGATGTTTGGGAGTGTTTTGGAGCATATCACAAATCTTCGGCATGTAAAAAGATGCAAAACTTGTGTTTCGGCCTGAATGCACTATTTCGGGGTACCGAAGTTGCGAAAATTGTTTCGCAATGAAAACACCCATTCTACTCCATTAGACCCAAAATGATGTTTGGTAGTGTTTTGGAGCATATCGCAAACCTTCGCATGTAAAAAGATGCAAAACTTGTGTTTCGACCCTGAATGCACTATTTCGGGGTACCGAAGTTGCGAAAATGGTTTCGCAACAAAAACAACCATTCTACCCCATTAGACCCAAAATGATGTTTGGGAGTGTTTTGGAGCATATCACAAATCTTCGGCATGTAAAAAGATGCAAAACTTGTGTTTCGGCCTGAATGCACTATTTCTGGGTACCGAAGTTGCGAAAATAGTTTCGCAACGAAAACACCCATTCTAACCCATTAAACCCAGAATGATGTTTGGGAGTGTTTTGGAGCATATCGCAAACCATCGGCATGTAAAAAGATGCAAAACTTGTGTTTCAGCCCTGAATGCACTATTTCGGGGTATCGAACTTGCGAAAATGTTTCGCAACGAAAACACCGATTCTACCCCATTAGACCCAGAATGATGTTTGGGAGTGTTTTGGAGCATATCGCAAACCTTCGGCATGTAAAAAGATGCCAAACTTGTGTTTCGGCCCTGAATGCACTATTTCGGGGTATCGAACTTGCGAAAATGGTTTCGCAACGAAAACAACCATTCTACCCCATTAGACCCAGAATGATGTTTGGGAGTGTTTTGGAGCATATCGCAAACCTTCGGCATGTAAAAAGATGCAAAACTTGTGTTTCGGCCCTGAATGCACTATTTCGGGGTACCGAAGTTGCGAAAATGGTTTCGCAACGAAAACAACCATTCTACTCCATTAGACCCAAAATGATGTTTGGGAGTGTTTTGGAGCATATCACAAATCTTCGGCATGTAAAAAGATGCAAAACTTGTGTTTCGGCCTGAATGCACTATTTCTGGGTACCGAAGTTGCGAAAATGGTTTCGCAACGAAAACACCCATTCTAACCCATTAAACCCAGAATGATGTTTGGGAGTCTTTTGGAGCATATCGCAAACCTTCGGCATGTAAAAAGATGCAAAACTTGTGTTTCGGCCCTGAATGCACTATTTCGGGGTATCGAACTTGCGAAAATGGTTTCGCAACGAAAACACCGATTCTACCCCATTAGACCCAGAATGATGTTTGGGAGTGTTTTGGAGCATATCGCAAGCCTTCGGCTTGTAAAAAGATGCAAAACTTGTGTTTCGACCCTGAATGCACTATTTTGGGGTACCGAAGTTGTGAAAATGGTTTCGCAACGAAAACAACCATTCTACTCCATTAGACCCAAAATGATGTTTGGGAGTGTTTTGGAGCATATCACAAATCTTCGGCATGTAAAAAGATGAAAAACTTGTGTTTCGGCCTGAATGCACTATTTCTGGGTACCGAAGTTGCGAAAATGGTTTCCAATGAAAACACCCATTCTAACCCATTAAACCAGAATGATGTTTGGGAGTGTTTTGGAGCATATCGCAAACCTTCGGCATGTAACAAGATGCAAAACTTGTGTTTCGGCCCTGAATGCACTATTTCGGGGTATCGAACTTGCGATAATGGTTTCGCTACGAAAACACCGATTCTACCCCATTAGACCCAGAATGATGTTTGGGAGTGTTTTGGAGCATATCGCAAACCTTCGGCTTGTAAAAAGATGCAAAACTTGTGTTTCGACCCTGAATGCACTATTTTGGGGTACCGAAGTTGCGAAAATGGTTTCGCAACGAAAACAACCATTCTACCCCATTAGACCCAAAATGATGTTTGGGAGTGTTTTGGAGCATATCACAAATCTTCGGCATGTAAAAAGATGCAAAACTTGTGTTTCGGCCTGAATGCACTATTTCGGGGTACCGAAGTTGCGAAAATGGTTTCGCAACGAAAACACCGATTCTACCCCATTAGACCCAGAATGATGTTTGGGAGTGTTTTGGAGCATATCGCAAGCCTTCGGCTTGTAAAAAGATGCAAAACTTGTGTTTCGACCCTGAATGCACTATTTCGGGGTACCAAAGTTGCGAAAATGGTTTCGCAACGAAAACAACCATTCTACTCCATTAGACCCAAAATGATGTTTGGGAGTGTTTTGGAGCATATCACAAATCTTCGGCATGTAAAAAGATGCAAAACTTGTGTTTCGGCCTGAATGCACTATTTCTGGGTACCGAAGTTGCGAAAATGGTTTCGCAACGAAAACACCCATTCTAACCCATTAAACCCAGAATGATGTTTGGGAGTGTTTTGGAGCATATCGCAAACCTTCGGCATGTAAAAAGATGCAAAACTTGTGTTTCGGCCCTGAATGCACTATTTCGGGGTATCGAACTTGCGAAAATGTTTCGCAACGAAAACGCCGATTCTACCCCATTAGACCCAGAATGATGTTTGGGAGTGTTTTGGAGCATATCGCAAACCTTCGGCATGTAAAAAGATGCAAAACTTGTGTTTCGGCCCTGAATGCACTATTTCGGGGTATCGAACTTGCGAAAATGGTTTCGCAACGAAAACAACCATTCTACCCCATTAGACCCAGAATGATGTTTGGGAGTGTTTTGGAGCATATCGCAAACCTTCGGCATGTAAAAAGATGCAAAACTTGTGTTTCGGCCCTGAATGCACTATTTCGGGGTACCGAAGTTGCGAAAATGGTTTCGCAACGAAAACAACCATTCTACTCCATTAGACCCAAAATGATGTTTGGGAGTGTTTTGGAGCATATCACAAATCTTCGGCATGTAAAAAGATGCAAAACTTGTGTTTCGGCCTGAATGCACTATTTCTGGGTACCGAAGTTGCGAAAATGGTTTCGCAACGAAAACACCCATTCTAACCCATTAAACCCAGAATGATGTTTGGGAGTGTTTTGGACCATATCACAAATCTTCGGCATGTAAAAAGATGCAAAACTTGTGTTTCGGCCTGAATGAACTATTTCGGGGTACTGAAGTTGCGAAAATGGTTTCGCACCGAAAACACCCATTCTACCCCATTAGACCCAAAATGATGTTTGGGAGTGTTTTGGAGCATATCGCAAACCTTCGCATGTAAAAAGATGCAAAACTTGTGTTTCGGGCCTGAATGCACTATTTCGGGGTACCGATGTTGCGAAAATGGTTTCGCAACAAAAACACTCATTCTACTCCATTAGACCCAAAATGATGTTTGGGAGTGTTGTGGAGCATTTCGCAAACCTTCGGCACGTAAAAGATGCAAAACTTGTATTTCGGGCCTGAATGCACGATTTCGGGGTACCGAAGTTGCGAAAATGGTTTCGCAATGAAAACACACATTCTAACCCATTAGTCCCAGAATGATGTTTGGGAGTGTTTTGGAGCATATCGCAAACCTTCGGCATGTAAAAAGATGCAAAACTTGTGTTTCGGCCCTGAATGCACTATTTCGGGGTATCGAACTTGCGAAAATGGTTTCGCAACGAAAACAACCAAACTACACCAGTACACCCAGAATGATGTATGGGAGTGTTTTGGAGCATATCGCAAACCTTCGGCATGTAAAAAGATGCAAAACTTGTGTTTCGGCCCTGAATGCACTATTTCGGGGTACCGAAGTTGCGAAAATGGTTTCGCAACGAAAACAACCATTCTACTCCATTAGACCCAAAATGATGTTTGGGAGTGTTTCGGAGCATATCACAAATCTTCGGCATGTAAAAAGATGCAAAACTTGTGTTTCGGCCTGAATGCACTATTTCTGGGTACTGAAGTTGCGAAAATGGTTTCGCAACGAAAACACCCATTCTAACCCATTAAACCCAGAATGATGTTTGGGAGTGTTTTGGAGCATATCGCAAACCTTCGGCATGTAAAAAGATGCAAAACTTGTGTGTCGGCCCTGAATGCACTATTTCGGGGTATCGAACTTGCGAAAATGGTTTCACAACGAAAACACCGATTCTACCCCATTAGACCCAGAATGATGTTTGGGAGTGTTTTGGAGCATATCGCAAACCTTCGGCTTGTAAAAAGATGCAAAACTTGTGTTTCGACCCTGAATGCACTATTTTGGGGTACCGAAGTTGCGAAAATGGTTTCGCAACGAAAACAACCATTCTACTCCATTAGACCCAAAATGATGTTTGGGAGTGTTTTGGAGCATATCACAAATCTTCGGCATGTAAAAAGATGCAAAACTTGTGTTTCGGCCTGAATGCACTATTTCGGGGTACCGAAGTTGCGAAAATGGTTTCGCAGCGAAAACACCCATTCTACCCCATTAGACCCAAAATGATGTTTGGTAGTGTTTTGGAGCATATCGCAAACCTTCGCATGTAAAAAGATGCAAAACTTGTGTTTCGGGCCTGAATGCACTATTTCGGGGTACCGATGTTGAGAAAATGGTTTCGCAACGAAAACAACCATTCTACTCCATTAGACCCAAAATGATGTTTGGGAGTGTTTTGGAGCATATCACAAATCTTCGGCATGTAAAAAGTTGCAAAACTTGTGTTTCGGCCTGAATGCACTATTTCTGGGCACCGAAGTTGCGAAAATGGTTTCGCAACGAAAACACCCATTCTAACCCATTAAACCCAGAATGATGTTTGGGAGTGTTTGGGAGCGTATCGCAAACCTTCGGCATGTAAAAAGATGCAAAACTTGTGTTTCGGCCCTGAATGCACTATTTCGGGGTATCGAACTTGCGAAAATGTTTCGCAACGAAAACACCCATTCTACCCCATTAGACCCAGAATGATGTTTGGGAGTGTTTTGGAGCATATCGCAAACCTTCGGCATGTAAAAAGATGCAAAACTTGTGTTTCGGCCCTGAATGCACTATTTCGGGGTATCGAACTTGCGAAAATGTTTCGCAACGAAAACACCGATTCTACCCCATTAGACCCAGAATGATGTTTGGGAGTGTTTTGGAGCATATCGCAAACCTTCGGCATGTAAAAAGATGCAAAACTTGTGTTTCGACCCTGAATGCACTATTTTGGGGTACCGAAGTTGCGAATATGGTTTCGCAACGAAAACAACCATTCTACTCCATTAGACCCAAAATGATGTTTGGGAGTGTTTTGGCGCATATCACAAATCTTCGGCATGTAAAAAGATGCAAAACATGTGTTTCGGCCTGAATGCACTATTTCTGGGTACTGAAGTTGCGAAAATGGTTTCGCAACGAAAACACCCATTCTACCCCATTAGACCCAAAATGATGTTTGGGAGTGTTTTGGAGCATATCGCAAACCTTCGGCATGTAAAAAGATGCAAAACTTGTGTTTCGACCCTGAATGCACTATTTCGGGGTACCGAAGTTGCGAAAATGGTTTCGCAACGAAAACAACCATTCTACTCCATTAGACCAAAAATGATGTTTGGGAGTGTTTTGGAGCATATCACAAATCTTCGGCATGTAAAAAGATGCAAAACTTGTGTTTCGGCCTGAATGCACTATTTCGGGGTACCGAAGTTGCGAAAATGGTTTCGCAACGAAAACACCCATTCTACCCCATTATACCCAAAATGATGTTTGGTAGTGTTTTGGAGCATATCGCAAACCTTCGCATGTAAAAAGATGCAAAACTTGTGTTTCGGGCCTGAATGCACTATTTCGGGGTACCGAAGTTGCGAAAACGGTTTCGCAACGAAAACAACCATTCTACTCCATTAGACCCAAAATGATGTTTGGGAGTGTTTTGGAGCATATCACAAATCTTCGGCATGTAAAAAGATGCAAAACTTGTGTTTCGGCCTGAATGCACTATTTCTGGGTAACGAAGTTGCGAAAATGGTTTCGCAACGAAAACACCCATTCTAACCCATTAAACCCAGAATGATGTTTGGGAGTGTTTTGGAGCATATCGCAAACCTTCGGCATGTAAAAAGATGCAAAACTTGTGTTTCGGCCCTGAATGCACTATTTCGGGGTATCGAACTTGCGAAAATGGTTTCGCAACGAAAACACAGATTCTACCCCATTAGACCTAGAATGATGTTTGGGTGTGTTTTGGAGCATATCGCAAACCTTCGGCATGTAAAAAGATGCAAAACTTGTGTTTCGACCCTGAATGCACTATTTTGGGGTACCGAAGTTGCGAAAATGGTTTCGCAACGAAAACACCCATTCTACCCCATTAGACCCAGAATGATGTTTGGGAGTGTTTTGGAGCATATCACAAATCTTCGGCATGTAAAAAGATGCAAAACTTGTGTTTCGGCCTGAATGCACTATTTCGGGGTACCGAAGTTGCGAAAATTGTTTCGCAATGAAAACACCCATTCTACTCCATTAGACCCAAAATGATGTTTGGTAGTGTTTTGGAGCATATCGCAAACCTTCGCATGTAAAAAGATGCAAAACTTGTGTTTCGACCCTGAATGCACTATTTCGGGGTACCGAAGTTGCGAAAATGGTTTCGCAACAAAAACAACCATTCTACCCCATTAGACCCAAAATGATGTTTGGGAGTGTTTTGGAGCATATCACAAATCTTCGGCATGTAAAAAGATGCAAAACTTGTGTTTCGGCCTGAATGCACTATTTCTGGGTACCGAAGTTGCGAAAATAGTTTCGCAACGAAAACACCCATTCTAACCCATTAAACCCAGAATGATGTTTGGGAGTGTTTTGGAGCATATCGCAAACCATCGGCATGTAAAAAGATGCAAAACTTGTGTTTCAGCCCTGAATGCACTATTTCGGGGTATCGAACTTGCGAAAATGTTTCGCAACGAAAACACCGATTCTACCCCATTAGACCCAGAATGATGTTTGGGAGTGTTTTGGAACATATCGCAAACCTTCGGCATGTAAAAAGATGCCAAACTTGTGTTTCGGCCCTGAATGCACTATTTCGGGGTATCGAACTTGCGAAAATGGTTTCGCAACGAAAACAACCATTCTACCCCATTAGACCCAGAATGATGTTTGGGAGTGTTTTGGAGCATATCGCAAACCTTCGGCATGTAAAAAGATGCAAAACTAGTGTTTCGGCCCTGAATGCACTATTTCGGGGTACCGAAGTTGCGAAAATGGTTTCGCAACGAAAACAACCATTCTACTCCATTAGACCCAAAATGATGTTTGGGAGTGTTTTGGAGCATATCACAAATCTTCGGCATGTAAAAAGATGCAAAACTTGTGTTTCGGCCTGAATGCACTATTTCTGGGTACCGAAGTTGCGAAAATGGTTTCGCAACGAAAACACCCATTCTAACCCATTAAACCCAGAATGATGTTTGGGAGTCTTTTGGAGCATATCGCAAACCTTCGGCATGTAAAAAGATGCAAAACTTGTGTTTCGGCCCTGAATGCACTATTTCGGGGTATCGAACTTGCGAAAATGGTTTCGCAACGAAAACACCGATTCTACCCCATTAGACCCAGAATGATGTTTGGGAGTGTTTTGGAGCATATCGCAAGCCTTCGGCTTGTAAAAAGATGCAAAACTTGTGTTTCGACCCTGAATGCACTATTTTGGGGTACCGAAGTTGTGAAAATGGTTTCGCAACGAAAACAACCATTCTACTCCATTAGACCCAAAATGATGTTTGGGAGTGTTTTGGAGCATATCACAAATCTTCGGCATGTAAAAAGATGAAAAACTTGTGTTTCGGCCTGAATGCACTATTTCTGGGTACCGAAGTTGCGAAAATGGTTTCCAATGAAAACACCCATTCTAACCCATTAAACCAGAATGATGTTTGGGAGTGTTTTGGAGCATATCGCAAACCTTCGGCATGTAACAAGATGCAAAACTTGTGTTTCGGCCCTGAATGCACTATTTCGGGGTATCGAACTTGCGATAATGGTTTCGCTACGAAAACACCGATTCTACCCCATTAGACCCAGAATGATGTTTGGGAGTGTTTTGGAGCATATCGCAAACCTTCGGCTTGTAAAAAGATGCAAAACTTGTGTTTCGACCCTGAATGCACTATTTTGGGGTACCGAAGTTGCGAAAATGGTTTCGCAACGAAAACAACCATTCTACTCCATTAGACCCAAAATGATGTTTGGGAGTGTTTTGGAGCATATCACAAATCTTCGGCATGTAAAAAGATGCAAAACTTGTGTTTCGGCCTGAATGCACTATTTCGGGGTACCGAAGTTGCGAAAATGGTTTCGCAACGAAAACACCGATTCTACCCCATTAGACCCAGAATGATGTTTGGGAGTGTTTTGGAGCATATCGCAAGCCTTCGGCTTGTAAAAAGATGCAAAACTTGTGTTTCGACCCTGAATGCACTATTTCGGGGTACCAAAGTTGCGAAAATGGTTTCGCAACGAAAACAACCATTCTACTCCATTAGACCCAAAATGATGTTTGGGAGTGTTTTGGAGCATATCACAAATCTTCGGCATGTAAAAAGATGCAAAACTTGTGTTTCGGCCTGAATGCACTATTTCTGGGTACCGAAGTTGCGAATATGGTTTCGCTACGAAAACACCCATTCTAACCCATTATACCCAGAATGATGTTTGGTAGTGTTTTGGAGCATATCGCAAACCTTCGGCATGTAAAAAGATGCAAAACTTGTGTTTCGGCCCTGAATGCACTATTTCGGGGTATCGAACTTGCGAAAATGTTTCGCAACGAAAACGCCGATTCTACCCCATTAGACCCAGAATGATGTTTGGGAGTGTTTTGGAGCATATCGCAAACCTTCGGCATGTAAAAAGATGCAAAACTTGTGTTTCGGCCCTGAATGCACTATTTCGGGGTATCGAACTTGCGAAAATGGTTTCGCAACGAAAACAACCATTCTACCCCATTAGACCCAGAATGATGTTTGGGAGTGTTTTGGAGCATATCGCAAACCTTCGGCATGTAAAAAGATGCAAAACTTGTGTTTCGGCCCTGAATGCACTATTTCGGGGTACCGAAGTTGCGAAAATGGTTTCGCAACGAAAACAACCATTCTACTCCATTAGACCCAAAATGATGTTTGGGAGTGTTTTGGAGCATATCACAAATCTTCGGCATGTAAAAAGATGCAAAACTTGTGTTTCGGCCTGAATGCACTATTTCTGGGTACCGAAGTTGCGAAAATGGTTTCGCAACGAAAACACCCATTCTAACCCATTAAACCCAGAATGATGTTTGGGAGTGTTTTGGAGCATATCGCAAACCTTCGGCATGTAAAAAGATGCAAAACTTGTGTTTCGGCCCTGAATGCACTATTTCGGGGTATCGAACTTGCGAAAATGGTTTCGCAACGAAAACACCGATTCTACCCCATTAGACCCAGAATGATGTTTGGGAGTGTTTTGGAGCATATCGCAAGCCTTCGGCTTGTAAAAAGATGCAAAACTTGTGTTTCGACCCTGAATGCACTATTTTGGGGTACCGAAGTTGTGAAAATGGTTTCGCAACGAAAACAACCATTCTACTCCATTAGACCCAAAATGATGTTTGGGAGTGTTTTGGAGCATATCACAAATCTTCGGCATGTAAAAAGATGAAAAACTTGTGTTTCGGCCTGAATGCACTATTTCTGGGTACCGAAGTTGCGAAAATGGTTTCCAATGAAAACACCCATTCTAACCCATTAAACCAGAATGATGTTTGGGAGTGTTTTGGAGCATATCGCAAACCTTCGGCATGTAACAAGATGCAAAACTTGTGTTTCGGCCCTGAATGCACTATTTCGGGGTATCGAACTTGCGATAATGGTTTCGCAACGAAAACACCGATTCTACCCCATTAGACCCAGAATGATGTTTGGGAGTGTTTTGGAGCATATCGCAAACCTTCGGCTTGTAAAAAGATGCAAAACTTGTGTTTCGACCCTGAATGCACTATTTTGGGGTACCGAAGTTGCGAAAATGGTTTCGCAACGAAAACAACCATTCTACTCCATTAGACCCAAAATGATGTTTGGGAGTGTTTTGGAGCATATCACAAATCTTCGGCTTGTAAAAAGATGCAAAACTTGTGTTTCGGCCTGAATGCACTATTTCGGGGTAACGAAGTTGCGAAAATGGTTTCGCAACGAAAACACCCATTCTAACCCATTAAACCCAGAATGATGTTTGGGAGTGTTTTGGAGCATATCGCAAACCTTCGGCATGTAAAAAGATGCAAAACTTGTGTTTCGGCCCTGAATGCACTATTTCGGGGTATCGAACTTGCGAAAATGTTTCGCAACGAAAACGCCGATTCTACCCCATTAGACCCAGAATGATGTTTGGGAGTGTTTTGGAGCATATCGCAAACCTTCGGCATGTAAAAAGATGCAAAACTTGTGTTTCGGCCCTGAATGCACTATTTCGGGGTATCGAACTTGCGAAAATGGTTTCGCAACGAAAACAACCATTCTACCCCATTAGACCCAGAATGATGTTTGGGAGTGTTTTGGAGCATATCGCAAACCTTCGGCATGTAAAAAGATGCAAAACTTGTGTTTCGGCCCTGAATGCACTATTTCGGGGTACCGAAGTTGCGAAAATGGTTTCGCAACGAAAACAACCATTCTACTCCATTAGACCCAAAATGATGTTTGGGAGTGTTTTGGAGCATATCACAAATCTTCGGCATGTAAAAAGATGCAAAACTTGTGTTTCGGCCTGAATGCACTATTTCTGGGTACCGAAGTTGCGAAAATGGTTTCGCAACGAAAACACCCATTCTAACCCATTAAACCCAGAATGATGTTTGGGAGTGTTTTGGAGCATATCGCAAACCTTCGGCATGTAAAAAGATGCAAAACTTGTGTTTCGGCCCTGAATGCACTATTTCGGGGTATCGAACTTGCGAAAATGGTTTCGCAACGAAAACACCGATTCTACCCCATTAGACCCAGAATGATGTTTGGGAGTGTTTTGGAGCATATCGCAAGCCTTCGGCTTGTAAAAAGATGCAAAACTTGTGTTTCGACCCTGAATGCACTATTTTGGGGTACCGAAGTTGTGAAAATGGTTTCGCAACGAAAACAACCATTCTACTCCATTAGACCCAAAATGATGTTTGGGAGTGTTTTGGAGCATATCACAAATCTTCGGCATGTAAAAAGATGAAAAACTTGTGTTTCGGCCTGAATGCACTATTTCTGGGTACCGAAGTTGCGAAAATGGTTTCCAATGAAAACACCCATTCTAACCCATTAAACCAGAATGATGTTTGGGAGTGTTTTGGAGCATATCGCAAACCTTCGGCATGTAACAAGATGCAAAACTTGTGTTTTGGCCCTGAATGCACTATTTCGGGGTATCGAACTTGCGATAATGGTTTCGTAACGAAAACACCGATTCTACCCCATTAGACCCAGAATGATGTTTGGGAGTGTTTTGGAGCATATCGCAAACCTTCGGCTTGTAAAAAGATGCAAAACTTGTGTTTCGACCCTGAATGCACTATTTTGGGGTACCGAAGTTGCGAAAATGGTTTCGCAACGAAAACAACCATTCTACTCCATTAGACCCAAAATGATGTTTGGGAGTGTTTTGGAGCATATCACAAATCTTCGGCATGTAAAAAGATGCAAAACTTGTGTTTCGGCCTGAATGCACTATTTCGGGGTACCGAAGTTGCGAAAATGGTTTCGCAACGAAAACACCCATTCTAACCCATTAGACCCAGAATGATGTTTGGGAGTGTTTTGGAGCATATCGCAAGCCTTCGGCTTGTAAAAAGATGCAAAACTTGTGTTTCGACCCTGAATGCACTATTTCGGGGTACCAAAGTTGCGAAAATGGTTTCGCAACGAAAACAACCATTCTACTCCATTAGACCCAAAATGATGTTTGGGAGTGTTTTGGAGCATATCGCAAACCTTCGGCATGTAAAAAGATGCAAAACTTGTGTTTCGGCCCTGAATGCACTATTTCGGGGTATCGAACTTGCGAAAATGGTTTCGCAACGAAAACAACCATTCTACCCCATTAGACCCAGAATGATGTTTGGGAGTGTTTTGGAGCATATCGCAAACCTTCGGCATGTAAAAAGATGCAAAACTTGTGTTTCGGCCCTGAATGCACTATTTCGGGGTACCGAAGTTGCGAAAATGGTTTCGCAACGAAAACAACCATTCTACTCCATTAGACCCAAAATGATGTTTGGGAGTGTTTTGGAGCATATCACAAATCTTCGGCATGTAAAAAGATGCAAAACTTGTGTTTCGGCCTGAATGCACTATTTCTGGGTACCGAAGTTGCGAAAATGGTTTCGCAACGAAAACACCCATTCTAACCCATTAAACCCAGAATGATGTTTGGGAGTGTTTTGGAGCATATCGCAAACCTTCGGCATGTAAAAAGATGCAAAACTTGTGTTTCGGCCCTGAATGCACTATTTCGGGGTATCGAACTAGCGAAAATGTTTCGCAACGAAAACGCTGATTCTACCCCATTATACCCAGAATGATGTTTGGGAGTGTTTTGGAGCATATCGCAAACCTTCGGCATGTAAAAAGATGCAAAACTTGTGTTTCGACCCTGAATGCACTATTTCGGGGTATCGAACTTGCGAAAATGGTTTCGCAACGAAAACAACCATTCTACCCCATTAGACCCAGAATGATGTTTGGGAGTGTTTCGGAGCATATCGCAAACCTTCGGCATGTAAAAAGATGCAAAACTTGTGTTTCGGCCCTGAATGCACTATTTCGGGGTACCGAAGTTGCGAAAATGGTTTCGCAACGAAAACAACCATTCTACTCCATTAGACCCAAAATGATGTTTGGGAGTGTTTTGTAGCATATCACAAATCTTCGGCATGTAAAAAGATGCAAAACTTGTGTTTCGGCCTGAATGCACTATTTCTGGGTACCGAAGTTGCGAAAATGGTTTCGCAACGAAAACACCCATTCTAACCCATTAAATCCAGAATGATGTTTGGGAGTGTTTTGGAGCATATCGCAAACCTTCGGCATGTAAAAAGATGCAAAACTTGTGTTTCGGCCCTGAATGCACTATTTCGGGGTATCGAACTTGCGAAAATGGTTTCGCAACGAAAACACCGATTCTACCCCATTAGACCCAGAATGATGTTTGGGAGTGTTTTGGAGCATATCGCAAGCCTTCGGCTTGTAAAAAGATGCAAAACTTGTGTTTCGACCCTGAATGCACTATTTTGGGGTACCGAAGTTGCGAAAATGGTTTCGCAACGAAAACAACCATTCTACTCCATTAGACCCAAAATGATGTTTGGGAGTGTTTTGGAGCATATCACAAATCTTCGGCATGTAAAAAGATGAAAAACTTGTGTTTCGGCCTGAATGCACTATTTCTGGGTACCGAAGTTGCGAAAATGGTTTCCAACGAAAACACCCATTCTAACCCATTAAACCAGAATGATGTTTGGGAGTGTTTTGGAGCATATCGCAAACCTTCGGCATGTAACAAGATGCAAAACTTGTGTTTCGGCCCTGAATGCACTATTTCGGGGTATCGAACTTGCGAAAATGGTTTCGCAACGAAAACACCGATTCTACCCCATTAGACCCAGAATGATGTTTGGGAGTGTTTTGGAGCATATCGCAAACCTTCGGCTTGTAAAAAGATGCAAAACTTGTGTTTCGACCATGAATGCACTATTTTGGGGTACCGAAGTTGCGAAAATGGTTTCGCAACGAAAACAACCATTCTACTCCATTAGACCCAAAATGATGTTTGGGAGTGTTTTGGAGCATATCACAAATCTTCGGCATGTAAAAAGATGCAAAACTTGTGTTTCGGCCTGAATGCACTATTTCGGGGTACCGAAGTTGCGAAAATGGTTTCGCAACGAAAACACCGATTCTACCCCATTAGACCCAGAATGATGTTTGGGAGTGTTTTGGAGCATATCGCAAGCCTTCGGCTTGTAAAAAGATGCAAAACTTGTGTTTCGACCCTGAATGCACTA
The DNA here is from genome assembly GCA_036936925.1 of Cenchrus fungigraminus. Taxonomy (NCBI): domain Eukaryota; kingdom Viridiplantae; phylum Streptophyta; class Magnoliopsida; order Poales; family Poaceae; genus Cenchrus; species Cenchrus fungigraminus. The sequence continues at coordinate 473,310 of JAQONI010000019.1, read as the reverse complement.
TTTCGGGGTACCAAAGTTGCGAAAATGGTTTCGCAACGAAAACAACCATTCTACTCCATTAGACCCAAAATGATGTTTGGGAGTGTTTTGGAGCATATCACAAATCTTCGGCATGTAAAAAGATGCAAAACTTGTGTTTCGGCCTGAATGCACTATTTCTGGGTACCGAAGTTGCGAAAATGGTTTCGCAACGAAAACACCCATTCTTACCCATTAAACCCAGAATGATGTTTGGGAGTGTTTTGGAGCATATCGCAAACCTTCGGCATGTAAAAAGATGCAAAACTTGTGTTTCGGCCCTGAATGCACTATTTCGGGGTATCGAACTTGCGAAAATGTTTCGCAACGAAAACGCCGATTCTACCCCATTAGACCCAGAATGATGTTTGGGAGTGTTTTGGAGCATATCGCAAACCTTCGGCATGTAAAAAGATGCAAAACTTGTGTTTCGGCCCTGAATGCACTATTTCGGGGTATCGAACTTGCGAAAATGGTTTCACAACGAAAACAACCATTCTACCCCATTAGACCCAGAATGATGTTTGGGAGTGTTTTGGAGCATATCGCAAACCTTCGGCATGTAAAAAGATGAAAAACTTGTGTTTCGGCCCTGAATGCACTATTTCGGGGTACCGAAGTTGCGAAAATGGTTTCGCAACGAAAACAACCATTCTACTCCATTAGAACCAAAATGATGTTTGGGAGTGTTTTGGAGCATATCACAAATCTTCGGCATGTAAAAAGATGCAAAACTTGTGTTTCGGCCTGAATGCACTATTTCTGGGTACCGAAGTTGCGAAAATGGTTTCGCAACGAAAACACCCATTCTAACCCATTAAACCCAGAATGATGTTTGGGAGTGTTTTGGAGCATATCGCAAACCTTCGGCATGTAAAAAGATGCAAAACTTGTGTTTCGGCCCTGAATGCACTATTTCGGGGTATCGAACTTGCGAAAATGGTTTCGCAACGAAAACACCGATTCTACCCCATTAGACCCAGAATGATGTTTGGGAGTGTTTTGGAGCATATCGCAAGCCTTCGGCTTGTAAAAAGATGCAAAACTTGTGTTTCGACCCTGAATGCACTATTTTGGGGTACCGAAGTTGCGAAAATGGTTTCGCAACGAAAACAACCATTCTACTCCATTAGACCCAAAATGATGTTTGGGAGTGTTTTGGAGCATATCACAAATCTTCGGCATGTAAAAAGATGAAAAACTTGTGTTTCGGCCTGAATGCACTATTTCTGGGTACCGAAGTTGCGAAAATGGTTTCGCAACGAAAACACCCATTCTAACCCATTAAACCAGAATGATGTTTGGGAGTGTTTTGGAGCATATCGCAAACCTTCGGCATGTAAAAAGATGCAAAACTTGTGTTTCGGCCCTGAATGCACTATTTCGGGGTATCGAACTTGCGAAAATGGTTTCGCAACGAAAACACAGATTCTACCCCATTAGACCTAGAATGATGTTTGGGTGTGTTTTGGAGCATATCGCAAACCTTCGGCATGTAAAAAGATGCAAAACTTGTGTTTCGACCCTGAATGCACTATTTTGGGGTACCGAAGTTGCGAAAATGGTTTCGCAACGAAAACACCCATTCTACCCCATTAGACCCAGAATGATGTTTGGGAGTGTTTTGGAGCATATCACAAATCTTCGGCATGTAAAAAGATGCAAAACTTGTGTTTCGGCCTGAATGCACTATTTCGGGGTACCGAAGTTGCGAAAATTGTTTCGCAATGAAAACACCCATTCTACCCCATTAGACCCAAAATGATGTTTGGTAGTGTTTTGGAGCATATCGCAAACCTTCGCATGTAAAAAGATGCAAAACTTGTGTTTCGACCCTGAATGCACTATTTCGGGGTACCGAAGTTGCGAAAATGGTTTCGCAACGAAAACAACCATTCTACCCCATTAGACCCAAAATGATGTTTGGGAGTGTTTTGGAGCATATCACAAATCTTCGGCATGTAAAAAGATACAAAACTTGTGTTTCGGCCTGAATGCACTATTTCTGCGTACCGAAGTTGCGAAAATGGTTTCGCAACGAAAACACCCATTCTAACCCATTAAACCCAGAATGATGTTTGGGAGTGTTTTGGAGCATATCGCAAACCTTCGGCATGTAAAAAGATGCAAAACTTGTGTTTCGGCCCTGAATGCACTATTTCAGGGTATCGAACTTGCGAAAATGTTTCGCAACGAAAACACCGATTCTACCCCATTAGACCCAGAATGATGTTTGGGAGTGTTTTGGAGCATATCGCAAACCTTCGGCATGTAAAAAGATGCAAAACTTGTGTTTCGGCCCTGAATGCACTATTTCGGGGTATCGAACTTGCGAAAATGGTTTCGCAACGAAAACAACCATTCTACCCCATTAGACCCAGAATGATGTTTGGGAGTGTTTTGGAGCATATCGCAAACCTTCGGCATGTAAAAAGATGCAAAACTTGTGTTTCGGCCCTGAATGCACTATTTCGGGGTACCGAAGTTGCGAAAATGGTTTCGCAACGAAAACAACCATTCTACTCCATTAGACCCAAAATGATGTTTGGGAGTGTTTTGGAGCATATCACAAATCTTCGGCATGTAAAAAGATGAAAAACTTGTGTTTCGGCCTGAATGCACTATTTCTGGGTACCGAAGTTGCGAAAATGGTTTCGCAACGAAAACACCCATTCTAACCCATTAAACCAGAATGATGTTTGGGAGTGTTTTGGAGCATATCGCAAACCTTCGGCATGTAACAAGATGCAAAACATGTGTTTCGGCCCTGAATGCACTATTTCGGGGTATCGAACTTGCGAAAATGGTTTCGCAACGAAAACACCGATTCTACCCCATTAGACCCAGAATGATGTTTGGGAGTGTTTTGGAGCATATCGCAAACCTTCGGCTTGTAAAAAGATGCAAAACTTGTGTTTCGACCCTGAATGCACTATTTTGGGGTACCGAAGTTGCGAAAATGGTTTCGCAACGAAAACAACCATTCTACTCCATTAGACCCAAAATGATGTTTGGGAGTGTTTTGGAGCATATCACAAATCTTCGGCATGTAAAAAGATGCAAAACTTGTGTTTCGGCCTGAATGCACTATTTCGGGGTACCGAAGTTGCGAAAATGGTTTCGCAACGAAAACACCGATTCTACCCCATTAGACCCAGAATGATGTTTGGGAGTGTTTTGGAGCATATCGCATGCCTTCGGCTTGTAAAAAGATGCAAAACTTGTGTTTCGACCCTGAATGCACTATTTCGGGGTACCAAAGTTGCGAAAATGGTTTCGCAACGAAAACAACCATTCTACTCCATTAGACCCAAAATGATGTTTGGGAGTGTTTTGGAGCATATCACAAATCTTCGGCATGTAAAAAGATGCAAAACTTGTGTTTCGGCCTGAATGCACTATTTCTGGGTACCGAAGTTGCGAAAATGGTTTCGCAACGAAAACACCCATTCTAACCCATTAAACCCAGAATGATGTTTGGGAGTGTTTTGGAGCATATCGCAAACCTTCGGCATGTAAAAAGATGCAAAACTTGTGTTTCGGCCCAGAATGCACTATTTCGGGGTATCGAACTTGCGAAAATGTTTCGCAACGAAAACACCGATTCTACCCCATTAGACCCAGAATGATGTTTGGGAGTGTTTTGGAGCATATCGCAAACCTTCGGCATGTAAAAAGATGCAAAACTTGTGTTTCGGCCCTGAATGCACTATTTCGGGGTACCGAAGTTGCGAAAATGGTTTCGCAACGAAAACACCCATTCTACCCCATTAGACCCAGAATGATGTTTGGGAGTGTTTTGGAGCATATCGCAAACCTTCGGCATGTAAAAAGATGCAAAACTTGTGTTTCAACCCTGAATGCACTATTTTGGGGTACCGAAGTTGCAAAAATGGTTTCGCAACGAAAACAACCATTCTACTCCATTAGACCCAAAATGATGTTTGGGAGTGTTTTGGAGCATATCACAAATCTTCGGCATGTAAAAAGATGCAAAACTTGTGTTTCGGCCTGAATGCACTATTTCGGGGTACCGAAGTTGCGAAAATGGTTTCGCAACGAAAACACCCATTCTACCCCATTAGACCCAAAATGATGTTTGGTAGTGTTTTGGAGCATATCGCAAACCTTCGCATGTAAAAAGATGCAAAACTTGTGTTTCGGGCCTGAATGCACTATTTCGGGGTACCGAAGTTGCGAAAATGGTTTCGCAACGAAAACAACCATTCTACTCCATTAGACCCAAAATGATGTTTGGGAGTGTTTTGGAGCATATCACAAATCTTCGGCATGTAAAAAGATGCAAAACTTGTGTTTCGGCCTGAATGCACTATTTCTGGGTACCGAAGTTGCGAAAATGGTTTCGCAACGAAAACACCCATTCTAACCCATTAGACCCAGAATGATGTTTGGGAGTGTTTTGGAGCATATCGCAAACCTTCGGCATGTAAAAAGATGCAAAACTTGTGTTTCGGCCTGAATGCACTATTTTGGGGTACCGAAGTGGCGAAAATGGTTTCGCAACGAAAACAACCATTCTACCCCATTAGACCCAAAATGATGTTTGGTAGTGTTTTGGAGCATATTGCAAACCTTCGCATGTAAAAAGATGCAAAACTTGTGTTTCGGGCCTGAATGCACTATTTCGGGGTACCGAAGTTGCGAAAATGGTTTCGCAACGAAAACAACCATTCTACTCCATTAGACCCAAAATGATGTTTGGGAGTGTTTTGGAGCATATCACAAATCTTCGGCATGTAAAAAGATGCAAAACTTGTGTTTCGGCCTGAATGCACTATTTCTGGGTACCGAAGTTGCGAAAATGGTTTCGCAACGAATACACCCATTCTAACCCATTAGACCCAGAATGATGTTTGGGAGTGTTTTGGAGCATATCGCAAACCTTCGGCATGTAAAAAGATGCAAAACTTGTGTTTCGGGCCTGAATGCACTATTTCGGGGTACCGAACTTGCGAAAATGTTTCGCAACGAAAACACTCATTCTACTCCATTAGACCCAGAATGATGTTTGGGAGTGTTGTGGAGCATTTCGCAAACCTTCGGCACGTAAAAGATGCAAAACTTGTATTTCGGGCCTGAATGCACTATTTCGGGGTAACGAAGTTGCGAAAATGGTTTCGCAATGAAAACACACATTCTACCCCATTAGACCCAGAATGATGTTTGGGAGTGTTTTGGAGCATATCGCAAACCTTCGGCATGAAAAAAGATGCAAAACTTGTGTTTTGGCCCTGAATGCACTATTTCGGGGTATCGAACTTGCGAAAATGGTTTCGCAACGAAAACAACCATTCTACCCCATTAGACCCAGAATGATGTTTGGGAGTGTTTCGGAGCATATCGCAAGCCTTTGGCTTGTAAAAAGATGCAAAACTTGTGTTTCGACCCTGAATGCACTATTTTGGGGTACCGAAGTTGCGAAAATGGTTTCGCAACGAAAACAACCATTCTACTCCATTAGACCCAAAATGATGTTTGGGAGTGTTTTGGAGCTTATCACAAATCTTCGGCATGTAAAAAGATGCAAAACTTGTGTTTCGGCCTGAATGCACTATTTCTGGGTACCGAAGTTGCGAAAATGGTTTCGCAACGAAAACACCCATTCTAACCCATTAGACCCAGAATGATGTTTGGGAGTGTTTTGGAGCATATCGCAAACCCTCGGCATGTAAAAAGATGCAAAACTTGTGTTTCGGGTCTGAATGCACTATTTCGGGGTACCGAACTTGCGAAAATGTTTCGCAACGAAAACACTCATTCTACTCCATTAGACCCAGAATGATGTTTGGGAGTGTTGTGGAGCATTTCGCAAACCTTCGGCACGTAAAAGATGCAAAACTTGTGTTTCGGCCCTGAATGCACTATTTCGGGGTACCGAAGTTGCGATAATGGTTTCGCAATGAAAACACACATTCTACCCCATTAGACCCAGAATGATGTTTGGGAGTGTTTTGGAGCATATCGCAAACCTTCGGCTTGTAAAAAGATGCAAAACTTGTGTTTCGACCCTGAATGCACTATTTTGGGGTACCGAAGTTGCGAAAATGGTTTCGCAACGAAAACAACCATTCTACTCCATTAGACCCAAAATGATGTTTGGGAGTGTTTTGGAGCATATCACAAATCTTCGGCATGTAAAAAGATGCAAAACTTGTGTTTCGGCCTGAATGCACTATTTCGGGGTACCGAAGTTGCGAAAATGGTTTCGCAACGAAAACACCGATTCTACCCCATTAGACCCAGAATGATGTTTGGGAGTGTTTTGGAGCATATCGCAAGCCTTCGGCTTGTAAAAAGATGCAAAACTTGTGTTTCGACCCTGAATGCACTATTTCGGGGTACCAAAGTTGCGAAAATGGTTTCGCAACGAAAACAACCATTCTACTCCATTAGACCCAAAATGATGTTTGGGAGTGTTTTGGAGCATATCACAAATCTTCGGCATGTAAAAAGATGCAAAACTTGTGTTTCGGCCTGAATGCACTATTTCTGGGTACCGAAGTTGCGAAAATGGTTTCGCAACGAAAACACCCATTCTAACCAATTAAACCCAGAATGATGTTTGGGAGTGTTTTGGAGCATATCGCAAACCTTCGGCATGTAAAAAGATGCAAAACTTGTGTTTCGGCCCTGAATGCACTATTTCGGGGTATCGAACTTGCGAAAATGTTTCGCAACGAAAACGCCGATTCTACCCCATTAGACCCAGAATGATGTTTGGGAGTGTTTTGGAGCATATCGCAAACCTTCGGCATGTAAAAAGATGCAAAACTTGTGTTTCGGCCCTGAATGCACTATTTCGGGGTATCGAACTTGCGAAAATGGTTTCGCAACGAAAACAACCATTCTACCCCATTAGACCCAGAATGATGTTTGGGAGTGTTTTGGAGCATATCGCAAACCTTCGGCATGTAAAAAGATGCAAAACTTGTGTTTCGGCCCTGAATGCACTATTTCGGGGTACCGAAGTTGCGAAAATGGTTTCGCAACGAAAACAACCATTCTACTCCATTAGACCCAAAATGATGTTTGGGAGTGTTTTGGAGCATATCACAAATCTTCGGCATGTAAAAAGATGCAAAACTTGTGTTTCGGCCTGAATGCACTATTTCTGGGTACCGAAGTTGCGAAAATGGTTTCGCAACGAAAACACCCATTCTAACCCATTAAACCCAGAATGATGTTTGGGAGTGTTTTGGAGCATATCGCAAACCTTCGGCATGTAAAAAGATGCAAAACTTGTGTTTCGGCCCTGAATGCACTATTTCGGGGTATCGAACTTGCGAAAATGGTTTCGCAACGAAAACACCGATTCTACCCCATTAGACCCAGAATGATGTTTGGGAGTGTTTTGGAGCATATCGCAAGCCTTCGGCTTGTAAAAAGATGCAAAACTTGTGTTTCGGGCCTGAATGCACTATTTCGGGGTACCGAAGTTGCAAAAATGGTTTCGCAACGAAAACAACCATTCTACTCCATTAGACCCAAAATGATGTTTGGGAGTGTTTTGGAGCATATCACAAATCTTCGGCATGTAAAAAGATGCAAAACTTGTGTTTCGGCCTGAATGCACTATTTCGGGGTACCGAAGTTGCGAAAATGGTTTCGCAACGAAAACACCCATTCTACCCCATTAGACCCAAAATGATGTTTGCTAGTGTTTTGGAGCATATCGCAAACCTTCGCATGTAAAAAGATGCAAAACTTGTGTTTCGGGCCTGAATGCACTATTTCGGGGTACCGAAGTTGCGAAAATGGTTTCGCAATGAAAACAACCATTCTACTCCATTAGACCCAAAATGATGTTTGGGAGTGTTTTGGAGCATATCACAAATCTTCGGCATGTAAAAAGATGCAAAACTTGTGTTTCGGCCTGAATGCACTATTTCTGGGTACCGAAGTTGCGAAAATGGTTTCGCAACGAAAACACCCATTCTAACCCATTAAACCCAGAATGATGTTTGGGAGTGTTTTGGAGCATATCGCAAACCTTCGGCATGTAAAAAGATGCAAAACTTGTGTTTCGGCCCTGAATGCACTATTTCGGGGTATCAAACTTGCGAAAATGTTTCGCAACGAAAACGCCGATTCTACCCCATTAGACCCAGAATGATGTTTGGGAGTGTTTTGGAGCATATCGCAAACCTTCGGCATGTAAAAAGATGCAAAACTTGTGTTTCGGCCCTGAATGCACTATTTCGGGGTATCGAACTTGCGAAAATGGTTTCGCAACGAAAACAACCATTCTACCCCATTAGACCCAGAATGATGTTTGGGAGTGTTTTGGAGCATATCGCAAACCTTCGGCATGTAAAAAGATGCAAAACTTGTGTTTCGGCCCTGAATGCACTATTTCGGGGTACCGAAGTTGCGAAAATGGTTTCGCAACGAAAACAACCATTCTACTCCATTAGACCCAAAATGATGTTTGGGAGTGTTTTGGAGCATATCACAAATCTTCGGCATGTAAAAAGATGCAAAACTTGTGTTTCGGCCTGAATGCACTATTTCTGGGTACCGAAGTTGCGAAAATGGTTTCGCAACGAAAACACCCATTCTAACCCATTAAACCCAGAATGATGTTTGGGAGTGTTTTGGAGCATATCGCAAACCTTCGGCATGTAAAAAGATGCAAAACTTGTGTTTCGGCCCTGAATGCACTATTTCGGGGTATCGAACTTGCGAAAATGGTTTCGCAACGAAAACACCGATTCTACCCCATTAGACCCAGAATGATGTTTGGGAGTGTTTTGGAGCATATCGCAAGCCTTCGGCTTGTAAAAAGATGCAAAACTTGTGTTTCGACACTGAATGCACTATTTTGGGGTACCGAAGTTGCGAAAATGGTTTCGCAACGAAAACAACCATTCTACTCCATTAGACCCAAAATGATGTTTGGGAGTGTTTTGGAGCATATCACAAATCTTCGGCATGTAAAAAGATGAAAAACTTGTGTTTCGGCCTGAATGCACTATTTCTGGGTACCGAAGTTGCGAAAATGGTTTCCAATGAAAACACCCATTCTAACCCATTAAACCAGAATGATGTTTGGGAGTGTTTTGGAGCATATCGCAAACCTTCGGCATGTAACAAGATGCAAAACTTGTGTTTCGGCCCTGAATGCACTATTTCGGGGTATCGAACTTGCGATAATGGTTTCGCAACGAAAACACCGATTCTACCCCATTAGACCCAGAATGATGTTTGGGAGTGTTTTGGAGCATATCGCAAACCTTCGGCTTGTAAAAAGATGCAAAACTTGTGTTTCGACCCTGAATGCACTATTTTGGGGTACCGAAGTTGCGAAAATGGTTTCGCAACGAAAACAACCATTCTACTGCATTAGACCCAAAATGATGTTTGGGAGTGTTTTGGAGCATATCACAAATCTTCGGCATGTAAAAAGATGCAAAACTTGTGTTTCGGCCTGAATGCACTATTTCGGGGTACCGAAGTTGCGAAAATGGTTTCGCAACGAAAACACCGATTCTACCCCATTAGACCCAGAGTGATGTTTGGGAGTGTTTTGGAGCATATCGCAAGCCTTCGGCTTGTAAAAAGATGCAAAACTTGTGTTTCGACCCTGAATGCACTATTTCGGGGTACCAAAGTTGCGAAAATGGTTTCGCAACGAAAACAACCATTCTACTCCATTAGACCCAAAATGATGTTTGGGAGTGTTTTGGAGCATATCACAAATCTTCGGCATGTAAAAAGATGCAAAACTTGTGTTTCGGCCTGAATGCACTATTTCTGGGTACCGAAGTTGCGAAAATGGTTTCGCAACGAAAACACCCATTCTAACCCATTAAACCCAGAATGATGTTTGGGAGTGTTTTGGAGCATATCGCAAACCTTCGGCATGTAAAAAGATGCAAAACTTGTGTTTCGGCCCTGAATGCACTATTTCGGGGTATCGAACTTGCGAAAATGTTTCGCAACGAAAACGCCGATTCTACCCCATTAGACCCAGAATGATGTTTGGGAGTGTTTTGGAGCATATCGCAAACCTTCGGCATGTAAAAAGATGCAAAACTTGTGTTTCGGCCCTGAATGCACTATTTCGGGGTATCGAACTTGCGAAAATGGTTTCGCAACGAAAACAACCATTCTACCCCATTAGACCCAGAATGATGTTTGGGAGTGTTTTGGAGCATATTGCAAACCTTCGGCATGTAAAAAGATGCAAAACTTGTGTTTCGGCCCTGAATGCACTATTTCGGGGTACCGAAGTTGCGAAAATGGTTTCGCAACGAAAACAACCATTCTACTCCATTAGACCCAAAATGATGTTTGGGAGTGTTTTGGAGCATATCACAAATCTTCGGCATGTAAAAAGATGCAAAACTTGTGTTTCGGCCTGAATGCACTATTTCTGGGTACCGAAGTTGCGAAAATGGTTTCGCAACGAAAACACCCATTCTAACCCATTAAATCCAGAATGATGTTTGGGAGTGTTTTGGAGCATATCGCAAACCTTCGGCATGTAAAAAGATGCAAAACTTGTGTTTCGGCCCTGAATGCACTATTTCGGGGTATCGAACTTGCGAAAATGGTTTCGCAACGAAAACACCGATTCTACCCCATTAGACCCAGAATGATGTTTGGGAGTGTTTTGGAGCATATCGCAAGCCTTCGGCTTGTAAAAAGATGCAAAACTTGTGTTTCGACCCTGAATGCACTATTTTGGGGTACCGAAGTTGCGAAAATGGTTTCGCAACGAAAACAACCATTCTACTCCATTAGACCCAAAATGATGTTTGGGAGTGTTTTGGAGCATATCACAAATCTTCGGCATGTAAAAAGATGAAAAACTTGTGTTTCGGCCTGAATGCACTATTTCTGGGTACCGAAGTTGCGAAAATGGTTTCCAACGAAAACACCCATTCTAACCCATTAAACCAGAATGATGTTTGGGAGTGTTTTGGAGCATATCGCAAACCTTCGGCATGTAACAAGATGCAAAACTTGTGTTTCGGCCCTGAATGCACTATTTCGGGGTATCGAACTTGCGAAAATGGTTTCGCAACGAAAACACCGATTCTACCCCATTAGACCCAGAATGATGTTTGGGAGTGTTTTGGAGCATATCGCAAACCTTCGGCTTGTAAAAAGATGCAAAACTTGTGTTTCGACCCTGAATGCACTATTTTGGGGTACCGAAGTTGCGAAAATGGTTTCGCAACGAAAACAACCATTCTACTCCATTAGACCCAAAATGATGTTTGGGAGTGTTTTGGAGCATATCACAAATCTTCGGCATGTAAAAAGATGCAAAACTTGTGTTTCGGCCTGAATGCACTATTTCGGGGTACCGAAGTTGCGAAAATGGTTTCGCAACGAAAACACCGATTCTACCCCATTAGACCCAGAATGATGTTTGGGAGTGTTTTGGAGCATATCGCAAGCCTTCGGCTTGTAAAAAGATGCAAAACTTGTGTTTCGACCCTGAATGCACTATTTCGGGGTACCAAAGTTGCGAAAATGGTTTCGCAACGAAAACAACCATTCTACTCCATTAGACCCAAAATGATGTTTGGGAGTGTTTTGGAGCATATCACAAATCTTCGGCATGTAAAAAGATGCAAAACTTGTGTTTCGGCCTGAATGCACTATTTCTGGGTACCGAAGTTGCGAAAATGGTTTCGCAACGAAAACACCCATTCTAACCCATTAAACCCAGAATGATGTTTGGGAGTGTTTTGGAGCATATCGCAAACCTTCGGCATGTAAAAAGATGCAAAACTTGTGTTTCGGCCCTGAATGCACTATTTCGGGGTATCGAACTTGCGAAAATGTTTCGCAACGAAAACGCCGATTCTACCCCATTAGACCCAGAATGATGTTTGGGAGTGTTTTGGAGCATATCGCAAACCTTCGGCATGTAAAAAGATGCAAAACTTGTGTTTCGGCCCTGAATGCACTATTTCGGGGTATCGAACTTGCGAAAATGGTTTTGCAACGAAAACAACCATTCTACCCCATTAGACCCAGAATGATGTTTGGGAGTGTTTTGGAGCATATCGCAAACCTTCGGCATGTAAAAAGATGCAAAACTTGTGTTTCGGCCCGGAATGCACTATTTCGGGGTACCGAAGTTGCGAAAATGGTTTCGCAACGAAAACAACCATTCTACTCCATTAGACCCAAAATGATGTTTGGGAGTGTTTTGGAGCATATCACAAATCTTCGGCATGTAAAAAGATGCAAAACTTGTGTTTCGGCCTGAATGCACTATTTCTGGGTACCGAAGTTGCGAAAATGGTTTCGCAACGAAAACACCCATTCTAACCCATTAAATCCAGAATGATGTTTGGGAGTGTTTTGGAGCATATCGCAAACCTTCGGCATGTAAAAAGATGCAAAACTTGTGTTTCGGCCCTGAATGCACTATTTCGGGGTATCGAACTTGCGAAAATGGTTTCGCAACGAAAACACCGATTCTACCCCATTAGACCCAGAATGATGTTTGGGAGTGTTTTGGAGCATATCGCAAGCCTTCGGCTTGTAAAAAGATGCAAAACTTGTGTTTCGACCCTGAATGCACTATTTTGGGGTACCGAAGTTGCGAAAATGGTTTCGCAACGAAAACAACCATTCTACTCCATTAGACCCAAAATGATGTTTGGGAGTGTTTTGGAGCATATCACAAATCTTCGGCATGTAAAAAGATGAAAAACTTGTGTTTCGGCCTGAATGCACTATTTCTGGGTACCGAAGTTGCGAAAATGGTTTCCAACGAAAACACCCATTCTAACCCATTAAACCAGAATGATGTTTGGGAGTGTTTTGGAGCATATCGCAAACCTTCGGCATGTAACAAGATGCAAAACTTGTGTTTCGGCCCTGAATGCACTATTTCGGGATATCGAACTTGCGAAAATGGTTTCGCAACGAAAACACCGATTCTACCCCATTAGACCCAGAATGATGTTTGGGAGTGTTTTGGAGCATATCGCAAACCTTCGGCTTGTAAAAAGATGCAAAACTTGTGTTTCGACCCTGAATGCACTATTTTGGGGTACCGAAGTTGCGAAAATGGTTTCGCAACGAAAACAACCATTCTACTCCATTAGACCCAAAATGATGTTTGGGAGTGTTTTGGAGCATATCACAAATCTTCGGCATGTAAAAAGATGCAAAACTTGTGTTTCGGCCTGAATGCACTATTTCGGGGTACCGAAGTTGCGAAAATGGTTTCGCAACGAAAACACCGATTCTACCCCATTAGACCCAGAATGATGTTTGGGAGTGTTTTGGAGCATATCGCAAACCTTCGGCTTGTAAAAAGATGCAAAACTTGTGTTTCGACCCTGAATGCACTATTTCGGGGTACCAAAGTTGCGAAAATGGTTTCGCAACGAAAACAACCATTCTACTCCATTAGACCCAAAATGATGTTTGGGAGTGTTTTGGAGCATATCACAAATCTTCGGCATGTAAAAAGATGCAAAACTTGTGTTTCGGCCTGAATGCACTATTTCTGGGTACCGAAGTTGCGAAAATGGTTTCGCAACGAAAACACCCATTCTAACCCATTAAACCCAGAATGATGTTTGGGAGTGTTTTGGAGCATATCGCAAACCTTCGGCATGTAAAAAGATGCAAAACTTGTGTTTCGGCCCTGAATGCACTATTTCGGGGTATCGAACTTGCGAAAATGGTTTCGCAACGAAAACACCGATTCTACCCCATTAGACCCAGAATGATGTTTGGGAGTGTTTTGGAGCATATCGCAAGCCTTCGGCTTGTAAAAAGATGCAAAACTTGTGTTTCGACCCTGAATGCACTATTTTGGGGTACCGAAGTTGCGAAAATGGTTTCGCAACGAAAACAACCATTCTACTCCATTAGACCCAAAATGATGTTTGGGAGTGTTTTGGAGCATATCACAAATCTTCGGCATGTAAAAAGATGAAAAACTTGTGTTTCGTCCTGAATGCACTATTTCTGGGTACCGAAGTTGCGAAAATGGTTTCCAACGAAAACACCCATTCTAACCCATTAAACCAGAATGATGTTTGGGAGTGTTTTGGAGCATATCGCAAACCTTCAGCATGTAACAAGATGCAAAACTTGTGTTTCGGCCCTGAATGCACTATTTCGGGGTATCGAACTTGCGAAAATGGTTTCGCAACGAAAACACCGATTCTACCCCATTAGACCCAGAATGATGTTTGGGAGTGTTTTGGAGCATATCGCAAACCTTCGGCTTGTAAAAAGATGCAAAACTTGTGTTTCGACCCTGAATGCACTATTTTGGGGTACCGAAGTTGCGAAAATGGTTTCGCAATGAAAACAACCATTCTACTCCATTAGACCCAAAATGATGTTTGGGAGTGTTTTGGAGCATATCACAAATCTTCGGCATGTAAAAAGATGCAAAACTTGTGTTTCGGCCTGAATGCACTATTTTGGGGTACCGAAGTTGCGAAAATGGTTTCGCAACGAAAACACCGATTCTACCCCATTAGACCCAGAATGATGTTTGGGAGTGTTTTGGAGCATATCGCAAGCCTTCGGCTTGTAAAAAGATGCAAAACTTGTGTTTCGACCCTGAATGCACTATTTCGGGGTACCAAAGTTGCGAAAATGGTTTCGCAACGAAAACAACCATTCTACTCCATTAGACCCAAAATGATGTTTGGGAGTGTTTTGGAGCATATCACAAATCTTCGGCATGTAAAAAGATGCAAAACTTGTGTTTCGGCCTGAATGCACTATTTCTGGGTACCGAAGTTGCGAAAATGGTTTCGCAACGAAAACACCCATTCTAACCCATTAAACCCAGAATGATGTTTGGGAGTGTTTTGGAGCATATCGCAAACCTTCGGCATGTAAAAAGATGCAAAACTTGTGTTTCGGCCCTGAATGCACTATTTCGGGGTATCGAACTTGCGAAAATGGTTTCGCAACGAAAACACCGATTCTACCCCATTAGACCCAGAATGATGTTTGGGAGTGTTTTGGAGCATATCGCAAGCCTTCGGCTTGTAAAAAGATGCAAAACTTGTGTTTCGACCCTGAATGCACTATTTTGGGGTACCGAAGTTGCGAAAATGGTTTCGCAACGAAAACAACCATTCTACTCCATTAGACCCAAAATGATGTTTGGGAGTGTTTTGGAGCATATCACAAATCTTCGGCATGTAAAAAGATGAAAAACTTGTGTTTCGGCCTGAATGCACTATTTCTGGGTACCGAAGTTGCGAAAATGGTTTCCAACGAAAACACCCATTCTAACCCATTAAACCAGAATGATGTTTGGGAGTGTTTTGGAGCATATCGCAAACCTTCGGCATGTAACAAGATGCAAAACTTGTGTTTCGGCCCTGAATGCACTATTTCAGGGTATCGAACTTGCGAAAATGGTTTCGCAACGAAAACACCGATTCTACCCCATTAGACCCAGAATGATGTTTGGGAGTGTTTTGGAGCATATCGCAAACCTTCGGCTTGTAAAAAGATGCAAAACTTGTGTTTCGACCCTGAATGCACTATTTTGGGGTACCGAAGTTGCGAAAATGGTTTCGCAACGAAAACAACCATTCTACTCCATTAGACCCAAAATGATGTTTGGGAGTGTTTTGGAGCATATCACAAATCTTCGGCATGTAAAAAGATGCAAAACTTGTGTTTCGGCCTGAATGCACTATTTCGGGGTACCGAAGTTGCGAAAATGGTTTCGCAACGAAAACACCGATTCTACCCCATTAGACCCAGAATGATGTTTGGGAGTGTTTTGGAGCATATCGCAAGCCTTCGGCTTGTAAAAAGATGCAAAACTTGTGTTTCGACCCTGAATGCACTATTTCGGGGTACCAAAGTTGCGAAAATGGTTTCGCAACGAAAACAACCATTCTACTCCATTAGACCCAAAATGATGTTTGGGAGTGTTTTGGAGCATATCACAAATCTTCGGCATGTAAAAAGATGCAAAACTTGTGTTTCGGCCTGAATGCACTATTTCTGGGTACCGAAGTTGCGAAAATGGTTTCGCAACGAAAACACCCATTCTAACCCATCAAACCCAGAATGATGTTTGGGAGTGTTTTGGAGCATATCGCAAACCTTCGGCATGTAAAAAGATGCAAAACTTGTGTTTCGGCCCTGAATGCACTATTTCGGGGTATCGAACTTGCGAAAATGTTTCGCAACGAAAACGCCGATTCTACCCCATTAGACCCAGAATGATGTTTGGGAGTGTTTTGGAGCATATCGCAAACCTTCGGCATGTAAAAAGATGCAAAACTTGTGTTTCGGCCCTGAATGCACTATTTCGGGGTATCGAACTTGCGAAAATGGTTTCGCAACGAAAACACCCATTCTACGCCATTACACCCAGAATGATGTTTGGGAGTGTTTTGGAGCATATCGCAAACCTTCGGCATGTAAAAAGATGCAAAACTTGTGTTTCGGCCCTGAATGCACTATTTCGGGGTACCGAAGTTGCGAAAATGGTTTCGCAACGAAAACAACCATTCTACTCCATTAGACCCAAAATGATGTTTGGGAGTGTTTTGGAGCATATCGCAAGTCTTCGGCATGTCAAATGATGCAAAACTTGTGTTTCGGCCTGAATGCACTATTTCTGGGTACCGAAGTTGCGAAAATGGTTTCGCAACGAAAACACCCATTCTACCCCATTAAACCCAGAATGATGTTTGGGAGTGTTTTGGAGCATATCGCAAGCCTTCGGCATGTAAAAAGATGCAAAACTTGTGTTTCGGCCCTGAATGCACTATTTCGGGGTATCGAACTTGCGAAAATGGTTTCGCAACGAAAACACCGATTCTACCCCATTAGACCCAGAATGATGTTTGGGAGTGTTTTGGAGCATATCGCAAGCCTTCGGCTTGTAAAAAGATGCAAAACTTGTGTTTCGACCCTGAATGCACTATTTTGGGGTACCGAAGTTGCGAAAATGGTTTCGCAACGAAAACAACCATTCTACTCCATTAGACCCAAAATGATGTTTGGGAGTGTTTTGGAGCATATCACAAATCTTCGGCATGTAAAAAGATGAAAAACTTGTGTTTCGGCCTGAATGCACTATTTCTGGGTATCGAAGTTGCGAAAATGGTTTCGCAACGAAAACACCCATTCTAACCCATTAAACCAGAATGATGTTTGGGAGTGTTTTGGAGCATATCGCAAACCTTCGGCATGTAAAAAGATGCAAAACTTGTGTTTCGGCCCTGAATGCACTATTTCGGGGTATCGAACTTGCGAAAATGGTTTCGCAACGAAAACACAGATTCTACCCCATTAGACCTAGAATGATGTTTGGGTGTGTTTTGGAGCATATCGCAAACCTTCGGCATGTAAAAAGATGCAAAACTTGTGTTTCGGCCTGAATGCACTATTTTGGGGTACCGAAGTTGCGAAAATGGTTTCGCAACGAAAACACCCATTCTACCCCATTAGACCCAGAATGATGTTTGGGAGTGTTTTGGAGCATATCACAAATCTTCGGCATGTAAAAAGATGCAAAACTTGTGTTTCGACCCTGAATGCACTATTTCGGGGTACCGAAGTTGCGAAAATTTTTTCGCAACGAAAACACCCATTCTACCCCATTAGACCCAAAATGATGTTTGGTAGTGTTTTGGAGCATATCGCAAACCTTCGGCATGTAAAAAAGATGCAAAACTTGTGTTTCGGCCTGAATGCACTATTTCTGGGTACCGAAGTTGCGAAAATGGTTTCGCAACGAAAACACCCATTCTAACCCATTAAACCCAGAATGATGTTTGGGAGTGTTTTGGAGCATATCGCAAACCTTCGGCATGTAAAAAGATGCAAAACTTGTGTTTCGGCCCTGAATGCACTATTTCGGGGTATCGAACTTGCGAAAATGGTTTCGCAACGAAAACACCGATTCTACCCCATTAGACCCAGAATGATGTTTGGGAGTGTTTTGGAGCATATCGCAAGCCTTCGGCTTGTAAAAAGATGCAAAACTTGTGTTTCGACCCTGAATGCACTATTTTGGGGTACCGAAGTTGCGAAAATGGTTTCGCAACGAAAACAACCATTCTACTCCATTAGACCCAAAATGATGTTTGGGAGTGTTTTGGAGCATATCACAAATCTTCGGCATGTAAAAAGATGAAAAACTTGTGTTTCGGCCTGAATGCACTATTTCTGGGTACCGAAGTTGCGAAAATGGTTTCCAACGAAAACACCCATTCTAACCCATTAAACCAGAATGATGTTTGGGAGTGTTTTGGAGCATATCGCAAACCTTCGGCATGTAACAAGATGCAAAACTTGTGTTTCGGCCCTGAATGCACTATTTCGGGGTATCGAACTTGCGAAAATGGTTTCGCAACGAAAACACCGATTCTACCCCATTAGACCCAGAATGATGTTTGGGAGTGTTTTGGAGCATATCGCAAACCTTCGGCTTGTAAAAAGATGCAAAACTTGTGTTTCGACCCTGAATGCACTATTTTGGGGTACCGAAGTTGCGAAAATGGTTTCGCAACGAAAACAACCATTCTACTCCATTAGACCCAAAATGATGTTTGGGAGTGTTTTGGAGCATATCACAAATCTTCGGCATGTAAAAAGATGCAAAACTTGTGTTTCGGCCTGAATGCACTATTTCGGGGTACCGAAGTTGCGAAAATGGTTTCGCAACGAAAACACCGATTCTACCCCATTAGACCCAGAATGATGTTTGGGAGTGTTTTGGAGCATATCGCAAGCCTTCGGCTTGTAAAAAGATGCAAAACTTGTGTTTCGACCCTGAATGCACTATTTCGGGGTACCAAAGTTGCGAAAATGGTTTCGCAACGAAAACAACCATTCTACTCCATTAGACCCAAAATGATGTTTGGGAGTGTTTTGGAGCATATCACAAATCTTCGGCATGTAAAAAGATGCAAAACTTGTGTTTCGGCCTGAATGCACTATTTCTGGGTACCGAAGTTGCGAAAATGGTTTCGCAACGAAAACACCCATTCTAACCCATCAAACCCAGAATGATGTTTGGGAGTGTTTTGGAGCATATCGCAAACCTTCGGCATGTAAAAAGATGCAAAACTTGTGTTTCGGCCCTGAATGCACTATTTCGGGGTATCGAACTTGCGAAAATGTTTCGCAACGAAAACGCCGATTCTACCCCATTAGACCCAGAATGATGTTTGGGAGTGTTTTGGAGCATATCGCAAACCTTCGGCATGTAAAAAGATGCAAAACTTGTGTTTCGGCCCTGAATGCACTATTTCGGGGTATCGAACTTGCGAAAATGGTTTCGCAACGAAAACAACCATTCTACCCCATTAGACCCAGAATGATGTTTGGGAGTGTTTTGGAGCATATCGCAAACCTTCGGCATGTAAAAAGATGCAAAACTTGTGTTTCGGCCCTGAATGCACTATTTCGGGGTACCGAAGTTGCGAAAATGGTTTCGCAACGAAAACAACCATTCTACTCCATTAGACCCAAAATGATGTTTGGGAGTGTTTTGGAGCATATCACAAATCTTCGGCATGTAAAAAGATGCAAAACTTGTGTTTCGGCCTGAATGCACTATTTCTGGGTACCGAAGTTGCGAAAATGGTTTCGCAACGAAAACACCCATTCTAACCCATTAAACCCAGAATGATGTTTGGGAGTGTTTTGGAGCATATCGCAAACCTTCGGCATGTAAAAAGATGCAAAACTTGTGTTTCGGCCCTGAATGCACTATTTCGGGGTATCGAACTTGCGAAAATGGTTTCGCAACGAAAACACCGATTCTACCCCATTAGACCCAGAATGATGTTTGGGAGTGTTTTGGAGCATATCGCAAGCCTTCGGCTTGTAAAAAGATGCAAAACTTGTGTTTCGACCCTGAATGCACTATTTTGGGGTACCGAAGTTGCGAAAATGGTTTCGCAACGAAAACAACCATTCTACTCCATTAGACCCAAAATGATGTTTGGGAGTGTTTTGGAGCATATCACAAATCTTCGGCATGTAAAAAGATGAAAAACTTGTGTTTCGGCCTGAATGCACTATTTCTGGGTACCGAAGTTGCGAAAATGGTTTCGCAACGAAAACACCCATTCTAACCCATTAAACCAGAATGATGTTTGGGAGTGTTTTGGAGCATATCGCAAACCTTCGGCATGTAAAAAGATGCAAAACTTGTGTTTCGGCCCTGAATGCACTATTTCGGGGTATCGAACTTGCGAAAATGGTTTCGCAACGAAAACACAGATTCTACCCCATTAGACCTAGAATGATGTTTGGGTGTGTTTTGGAGCATATCGCAAACCTTCGGCATGTAAAAAGATGCAAAACTTGTGTTTCGACCCTGAATGCACTATTTTGGGGTACCGAAGTTGCGAAAATGGTTTCGCAACGAAAACACCCATTCTACCCCATTAGACCCAGAATGATGTTTGGGAGTGTTTTGGAGCATATCACAAATCTTCGGCATGTAAAAAGATGCAAAACTTGTGTTTCGGCCTGAATGCACTATTTCGGGGTACCGAAGTTGCGAAAATTGTTTCGCAATGAAAACACCCATTCTACCCCATTAGACCCAAAATGATGTTTGGTAGTGTTTTGGAGCATATCGCAAACCTTCGCATGTAAAAAGATGCAAAACTTGTGTTTCGACCCTGAATGCACTATTTCGGGGTACCGAAGTTGCGAAAATGGTTTCGCAACGAAAACAACCATTCTACCCCATTAGACCCAAAATGATGTTTGGGAGTGTTTTGGAGCATATCACAAATCTTCGGCATGTAAAAAGATACAAAACTTGTGTTTCGGCCTGAATGCACTATTTCTGCGTACCGAAGTTGCGAAAATGGTTTCGCAACGAAAACACCCATTCTAACCCATTAAACCCAGAATGATGTTTGGGAGTGTTTTGGAGCATATCGCAAACCTTCGGCATGTAAAAAGATGCAAAACTTGTGTTTCGGGCCTGAATGCACTATTTCGGGGTATCGAACTTGCGAAAATGGTTTCGCAACGAAAACACCGATTCTACCCCATTAGACCCAGAATGATGTTTGGGAGTGTTTTGGAGCATATCGCAAGCCTTCGGCTTGTAAAAAGATGCAAAACTTGTGTTTCGACCCTGAATCCACTATTTTGGGGTACCGAAGTTGCGAAAATGGTTTCGCAACGAAAACAACCATTCTACTCCATTAGACCCAAAATGATGTTTGGGAGTGTTTTGGAGCATATCACAAATCTTCGGCATGTAAAAAGATGAAAAACTTGTGTTTCGGCCTGAATGCACTATTTCTGGGTACCGAAGTTGCGAAAATGGTTTCGCAACGAAAACACCCATTCTAACCCATTAAACCAGAATGATGTTTGGGAGTGTTTTGGAGCATATCGCAAACCTTCGGCATGTAAAAAGATGCAAAACTTGTGTTTCGGCCCTGAATGCACTATTTCGGGGTATCGAACTTGCGAAAATGGTTTCGCAACGAAAACACAGATTCTACCCCATTAGACCTAGAATGATGTTTGGGTGTGTTTTGGAGCATATCGCAAACCTTCGGCATGTAAAAAGATGCAAAACTTGTGTTTCGACCCTGAATGCACTATTTTGGGGTACCGAAGTTGCGAAAATGGTTTCGCAACGAAAACACCCATTCTACCCCATTAGACCCAGAATGATGTTTGGGAGTGTTTTGGAGCATATCACAAATCTTCGGCATGTAAAAAGATGCAAAACTTGTGTTTCGGCCTGAATGCACTATTTCGGGGTACCGAAGTTGCGAAAATTGTTTCGCAATGAAAACACCCATTCTACCCCATTAGACCCAAAATGATGTTTGGTAGTGTTTTGGAGCATATCGCAAACCTTCGCATGTAAAAAGATGCAAAACTTGTGTTTCGACCCTGAATGCACTATTTCGGGGTACCGAAGTTGCGAAAATGGTTTCGCAACGAAAACAACCATTCTACCCCATTAGACCCAAAATGATGTTTGGGAGTGTTTTGGAGCATATCACAAATCTTCGGCATGTAAAAAGATACAAAACTTGTGTTTCGGCCTGAATGCACTATTTCTGCGTACCGAAGTTGCGAAAATGGTTTCGCAACGAAAACACCCATTCTAACCCATTAAACCCAGAATGATGTTTGGGAGTGTTTTGGAGCATATCGCAAACCTTCGGCATGTAAAAAGATGCAAAACTTGTGTTTCGGGCCTGAATGCACTATTTCGGGGTATCGAACTTGCGAAAATGGTTTCGCAACGAAAACACCGATTCTACCCCATTAGACCCAGAATGATGTTTGGGAGTGTTTTGGAGCATATCGCAAGCCTTCGGCTTGTAAAAAGATGCAAAACTTGTGTTTCGACCCTGAATCCACTATTTTGGGGTACCGAAGTTGCGAAAATGGTTTCGCAACGAAAACAACCATTCTACTCCATTAGACCCAAAATGATGTTTGGGAGTGTTTTGGAGCATATCACAAATCTTCGGCATGTAAAAAGATGAAAAACTTGTGTTTCGGCCTGAATGCACTATTTCTGGGTACCGAAGTTGCGAAAATGGTTTCGCAACGAAAACACCCATTCTAACCCATTAAACCAGAATGATGTTTGGGAGTGTTTTGGAGCATATCGCAAACCTTCGGCATGTAAAAAGATGCAAAACTTGTGTTTCGGCCCTGAATGCACTATTTCGGGGTATCGAACTTGCGAAAATGGTTTCGCAACGAAAACACAGATTCTACCCCATTAGACCTAGAATGATGTTTGGGTGTGTTTTGGAGCATATCGCAAACCTTCGGCATGTAAAAAGATGCAAAACTTGTGTTTCGACCCTGAATGCACTATTTTGGGGTACCGAAGTTGCGAAAATGGTTTCGCAACGAAAACACCCATTCTACCCCATTAGACCCAGAATGATGTTTGGGAGTGTTTTGGAGCATATCACAAATCTTCGGCATGTAAAAAGATGCAAAACTTGTGTTTCGGCCTGAATGCACTATTTCGGGGTACCGAAGTTGCGAAAATTGTTTCGCAATGAAAACACCCATTCTACCCCATTAGACCCAAAATGATGTTTGGTAGTGTTTTGGAGCATATCGCAAACCTTCGCATGTAAAAAGATGCAAAACTTGTGTTTCGACCCTGAATGCACTATTTCGGGGTACCGAAGTTGCGAAAATGGTTTCGCAACGAAAACAACCATTCTACCCCATTAGACCCAAAATGATGTTTGGGAGTGTTTTGGAGCATATCACAAATCTTCGGCATGTAAAAAGATACAAAACTTGTGTTTCGGCCTGAATGCACTATTTCTGCGTACCGAAGTTGCGAAAATGGTTTCGCAACGAAAACACCCATTCTAACCCATTAAACCCAGAATGATGTTTGGGAGTGTTTTGGAGCATATCGCAAACCTTCGGCATGTAAAAAGATGCAAAACTTGTGTTTCGGCCCTGAATGCACTATTTCAGGGTATCGAACTTGCGAAAATGTTTCGCAACGAAAACACCGATTCTACCCCATTAGACCCAGAATGATGTTTGGGAGTGTTTTGGAGCATATCGCAAACCTTCGGCATGTAAAAAGATGCAAAACTTGTGTTTCGGCCCTGAATGCACTATTTCGGGGTATCGAACTTGCGAAAATGGTTTCGCAACGAAAACAACCATTCTACCCCATTAGACCCAGAATGATGTTTGGGAGTGTTTTGGAGCATATCGCAAACCTTCGGCATGTAAAAAGATGCAAAACTTGTGTTTCGGCCCTGAATGCACTATTTCGGGGTACCGAAGTTGCGAAAATGGTTTCGCAACGAAAACAACCATTCTACTCCATTAGACCCAAAATGATGTTTGGGAGTGTTTTGGAGCATATCACAAATCTTCGGCATGTAAAAAGATGCAAAACTTGTGTTTCGGCCTGAATGCACTATTTCTGGGTACCGAAGTTGCGAAAATGGTTTCGCAACGAAAACACCCATTCTAACCCATTAAACCCAGAATGATGTTTGGGAGTGTTTTGGAGCATATCGCAAACCTTCGGCATGTAAAAAGATGCAAAACTTGTGTTTCGGCCCTGAATGCACTATTTCGGGGTATCGAACTTGCGAAAATGGTTTCGCAACGAAAACACCGATTCTACCCCATTAGACCCAGAATGATGTTTGGGAGTGTTTTGGAGCATATCGCAAGCCTTCGGCTTGTAAAAAGATGCAAAACTTGTGTTTCGACCCTGAATGCACTATTTTGGGGTACCGAAGTTGCGAAAATGGTTTCACAACGAAAACAACCATTCTACTCCATTAGACCCAAAATGATGTTTGGGAGTGTTTTGGAGCATATCACAAATCTTCGGCATGTAAAAAGATGAAAAACTTGTGTTTCGGCCTGAATGCACTATTTCTGGGTACCGAAGTTGCGAAAATGGTTTCGCAACGAAAACACCCATTCTAACCCATAAAACCAGAATGATGTTTGGGAGTGTTTTGGAGCATATCGCAAACCTTCGGCATGTAGCAAGATGCAAAACTTGTGTTTCGGCCCTGAATGCACTATTTCGGGGTATCGAACTTGCGAAAATGGTTTCGCAACGAAAACACCGATTCTACCCCATTAGACCCAGAATGATGTTTGGGAGTGTTTTGGAGCATATCGCAAACCTTCGGCTTGTAAAAAGATGCAAAACTTGTGTTTCGACCCTGAATGCACTATTTTGGGGTACCGAAGTTGCGAAAATGGTTTCGCAACGAAAACAACCATTCTACTCCATTAGACCCAAAATGATGTTTGGGAGTGTTTTGGAGCATATCACAAATCTTCGGCATGTAAAAAGATGCAAAACTTGTGTTTCGGCCTGAATGCACTATTTCGGGGTACCGAAGTTGCGAAAATGGTTTCGCAACGAAAACACCGATTCTACCCCATTAGACCCAGAATGATGTTTGGGAGTGTTTTGGAGCATATCGCATGCCTTCGGCTTGTAAAAAGATGCAAAACTTGTGTTTCGACCCTGAATGCACTATTTCGGGGTACCAAAGTTGCGAAAATGGTTTCGCAACGAAAACAACCATTCTACTCCATTAGACCCAAAATGATGTTTGGGAGTGTTTTGGAGCATATCACAAATCTTCGGCATGTAAAAAGATGCAAAACTTGTGTTTCGGCCTGAATGCACTATTTCTGGGTACCGAAGTTGCGAAAATGGTTTCGCAACGAAAACACCCATTCTAACCCATTAAACCCAGAATGATGTTTGGGAGTGTTTTGGAGCATATCGCAAGCCTTCGGCATGTAAAAAGATGCAAAACTTGTGTTTCGGCCCAGAATGCACTATTTCGGGGTATCGAACTTGCGAAAATGTTTCGCAACGAAAACACCGATTCTACCCCATTAGACCCAGAATGATGTTTGGGAGTGTTTTGGAGCATATCGCAAACCTTCGGCATGTAAAAAGATGCAAAACTTGTGTTTCGGCCCTGAATGCACTATTTCGGGGTACCGAAGTTGCGAAAATGGTTTCGCAACGAAAACACCCATTCTACCCCATTAGACCCAGAATGATGTTTGGGAGTGTTTTGGAGCATATCGCAAACCTTCGGCATGTAAAAAGATGCAAAACTTGTGTTTCAACCCTGAATGCACTATTTTGGGGTACCGAAGTTGCAAAAATGGTTTCGCAACGAAAACAACCATTCTACTCCATTAGACCCAAAATGATGTTTGGGAGTGTTTTGGAGCATATCACAAATCTTCGGCATGTAAAAAGATGCAAAACTTGTGTTTCGGCCTGAATGCACTATTTCGGGGTACCGAAGTTGCGAAAATGGTTTCGCAACGAAAACACCCATTCTACCCCATTAGACCCAAAATGATGTTTGGTAGTGTTTTGGAGCATATCGCAAACCTTCGCATGTAAAAAGATGCAAAACTTGTGTTTCGGGCCTGAATGCACTATTTCGGGGTACCGAAGTTGCGAAAATGGTTTCGCAACGAAAACAACCATTCTACTCCATTAGACCCAAAATGATGTTTGGGAGTGTTTTGGAGCATATCACAAATCTTCGGCATGTAAAAAGATGCAAAACTTGTGTTTCGGCCTGAATGCACTATTTCTGGGTACCGAAGTTGCGAAAATGGTTTCGCAACGAAAACACCCATTCTAACCCATTAGACCCAGAATGATGTTTGGGAGTGTTTTGGAGCATATCGCAAACCTTCGGCATGTAAAAAGATGCAAAACTTGTGTTTCGGCCTGAATGCACTATTTTGGGGTACCGAAGTGGCGAAAATGGTTTCGCAACGAAAACAACCATTCTACCCCATTAGACCCAAAATGATGTTTGGTAGTGTTTTGGAGCATATTGCAAACCTTCGCATGTAAAAAGATGCAAAACTTGTGTTTCGGGCCTGAATGCACTATTTCGGGGTACCGAAGTTGCGAAAATGGTTTCGCAACGAAAACAACCATTCTACTCCATTAGACCCAAAATGATGTTTGGGAGTGTTTTGGAGCATATCACAAATCTTCGGCATGTAAAAAGATGCAAAACTTGTGTTTCGGCCTGAATGCACTATTTCTGGGTACCGAAGTTGCGAAAATGGTTTCGCAACGAATACACCCATTCTAACCCATTAGACCCAGAATGATGTTTGGGAGTGTTTTGGAGCATATCGCAAACCTTCGGCATGTAAAAAGATGCAAAACTTGTGTTTCGGGCCTGAATGCACTATTTCGGGGTACCGAACTTGCGAAAAAGTTTCGCAACGAAAACACTCATTCTACTCCATTAGACCCAGAATGATGTTTGGGAGTGTTGTGGAGCATTTCGCAAACCTTCGGCACGTAAAAGATGCAAAACTTGTATTTCGGGCCTGAATGCACTATTTCGGGGTAACGAAGTTGCGAAAATGGTTTCGCAATGAAAACACACATTCTACCCCATTAGACCCAGAATGATGTTTGGGAGTGTTTTGGAGCATATCGCAAACCTTCGGCATGTAAAAAGATGCAAAACTTGTGTTTCGGGCCTGAATGCACTATTTCGGGGTACCGAACTTGCGAAAATGGTTCGCAACGAAAACACTCATTCTACTCCATTAGACCCAGAATGATGTTTGGGAGTGTTGTGGAGCATTTCGCAAACCTTCGGCACGTAAAAGATGCAAAACTTGTATTTCGGGCCTGAATGCACTATTTCGGGGTAACGAAGTTGCGAAAATGGTTTCGCAATGAAAACACACATTCTACCCCATTAGACCCAGAATGATGTTTGGGAGTGTTTTGGAGCATATCGCAAACCTTCGGCATGCAAAAAGATGCAAAACTTGTGTTTTGGCCCTGAATGCACTATTTCGGGGTATCGAACTTGCGAAAATGGTTTCGCAACGAAAACAACCATTCTACCCCATTAGACCCAGAATGATGTTTGGGAGTGTTTCGGAGCATATCGCAAGCCTTTGGCTTGTAAAAAGATGCAAAACTTGTGTTTCGACCCTGAATGCACTATTTTGGGGTACCGAAGTTGCGAAAATGGTTTCGCAACGAAAACAACCATTCTACTCCATTAGACCCAAAATGATGTTTGGGAGTGTTTTGGAGCTTATCACAAATCTTCGGCATGTAAAAAGATGCAAAACATGTGTTTCGGCCTGAATGCACTATTTCTGGGTACCGAAGTTGCGAAAATGGTTTCGCAACGAAAACACCCATTCTAACCCATTAGACCCAGAATGATGTTTGGGAGTGTTTTGGAGCATATCGCAAACCCTCGGCATGTAAAAAGATGCAAAACTTGTGTTTCGGGTCTGAATGCACTATTTCGGGGTACCGAACTTGCGAAAATGTTTCGCAACGAAAACACTCATTCTACTCCATTAGACCCAGAATGATGTTTGGGAGTGTTGTGGAGCATTTCGCAAACCTTCGGCACGTAAAAGATGCAAAACTTGTATTTCGGGCTTGAATGCACTATTTCGGGGTACCGAAGTTGCGAAAATGGTTTCGCAATGAAAACACACATTCTACCCCATTAGACCCAGAATGATGTTTGGGAGTGTTTTGGAGCATATCGCAAACCTTCGGCATGTAAAAAGATGCAAAACTTGTGTTTCGGCCCTGAATGCACTATTTCGGGGTATCGAACTTGCGAAAATGGTTTCGCAACGAAAACAACCATTCTACCCCATTAGACCCAGAATGATGTTTGGGAGTGTTTTGGAGCATATCGCAAACCTTCGGCATGTAAAAAGATGCAAAACTTGTGTTTCGGCCCTGAATGCACTATTTCGGGGTACCGAAGTTGTGAAAATGGTTTCGCAACGAAAACAACCATTCTACTCCATTAGACCCAAAATGATGTTTGGGAGTGTTTTGGAGCATATCACAAATCTTCGGCATGTAAAAAGATGCAAAACTTGTGTTTCGGCCTGAATGCACTATTTCTGGGTACCGAAGTTGCGAAAATGGTTTCGCAACGAAAACACCCATTCTAACCCATTAAACCCAGAATGATGTTTGGGAGTGTTTTGGAGCATATCGCAAACCTTCGGCATGTAAAAAGATGCAAAACTTGTGTTTCGGCCCTGAATGCACTATTTCGGGGTATCGAACTTGCGAAAATGTTTCGCAACGAAAACACCGATTCTACCCCATTAGACCCAGAATGATGTTTGGGAGTGTTTTGGAGCATATCGCAAACCTTCGGCTTGTAAAAAGATGCAAAACTTGTGTTTCAGCCCTGAATGCACTATTTTGGGGTACCGAAGTTGCGAAAATAGTTTCGCAACGAAAACAACCATTCTACTCCATTAGACCCAAAATGATGTTTGGGAGTGTTTTGGAGCATATCACAAATCTTCGGCATGTAAAAAGATGCAAAACTTGTGTTTCGGCCTGAATGCACTATTTCGGGGTACCGAAGTTGCGAAAATGGTTTCGCAACGAAAACACCCATTCTACCCCATTAGACCCAAAATGATGTTTGGTAGTGTTTTGGAGCATATCGCAAACCTTCGCATGTAAAAAGATGCAAAACTTGTGTTTCGGGCCTGAATGCACTATTTCGGGGTACCGAAGTTGCGAAAATGGTTTCGCAACGAAAACAACCATTCTACTCCATTAGACCCAAAATGATATTTGGGAGTGTTTTGGAGCATATCACAAATCTTCGGCATGTAAAAAGATGCAAAACTTGTGTTTCGGCCTGAATGCACTATTTCTGGGTACCGAAGTTGTGAAAATGGTTTCGCAACGAAAACACCCATTCTAACCCATTAAACCCAGAATGATGTTTGGGAGTGTTTTGGAGCATATCGCAAACCTTCGGCATGTAAAAAGATGCAAAACTTGTGTTTCGGCCCTGAATGCACTATTTCGGGGTATCGAACTTGCGAAAATGGTTTCGCAACGAAAACACCGATTCTACCCCATTAGACCCAGAATGATGTTTTGGAGTGTTTTGGAGCATATCGCAAGCCTTCGGCTTGTAAAAAGATGCAAAACTTGTGTTTCGGGCCTGAATGCACTATTTCGGGGTACCGAAGTTGCGAAAATGGTTTCGCAACGAAAACAACCATTCTACTCCATTAGACCCAAAATGATGTTTGGGAGTGTTTTGGAGCATATCACAAATCTTCGGCATGTAAAAAGATGCAAAACTTGTGTTTCGGCCTGAATGCACTATTTCTGGGTACCGAAGTTGCGAAAATGGTTTCGCAACGAAAACACCCATTCTAACCCATTAAACCCAGAATGATGTTTGGGAGTGTTTTGGAGCATATCGCAAACCTTCGGCATGTAAAAAGATGCAAAACTTGTGTTTCGGCCCTGAATGCACTATTTCGGGGTATCGAACTTGCGAAAATGTTTCGCAACGAAAACACCGATTCTACCCCATTAGACCCAGAATGATGTTTAGGAGTGTTTTGGAGCATATCGCAAACCTTCGGCTTGTAAAAAGATGCAAAACTTGTGTTTCGACCCTGAATGCACTATTTTGGGGTACCGAAGTTGCGAAAATGGTTTCGCAACGAAAACAACCATTCTACTCCATTAGACCCAAAATGATGTTTGGGAGTGTTTTGGAGCATATCACAAATCTTCGGCATGTAAAAAGATGCAAAACTTGTGTTTCGGCCTGAATGCACTATTTCGGGGTACCGAAGTTGCGAAAATGGTTTCGCAACGAAAACACCCATTCTACCCCATTAGACCCAAAATGATGTTTGCTAGTGTTTTGGAGCATATCACAAACCTTCGCTTGTAAAAAGATGCAAAACTTGTGTTTCGGGCCTGAATGCACTATTTCGGGGTACCGAAGTTGCGAAAATGGTTTCGCAACGAAAACAACCATTCTACTCCATTAGACCCAAAATGATGTTTGGGAGTGTTTTGGAGCATATCACAAATCTTCGGCATGTAAAAAGATGCAAAACTTGTGTTTCGGCCTGAATGCACTATTTCTGGGTACCGAAGTTGCGAAAATGGTTTCGCAACGAAAACACCCATTCTAACCCATTAAACCCAGAATGATGTTTGGGAGTGTTTTGGAGCATATCGCAAACCTTCGGCATGTAAAAAGATGCAAAACTTGTGTTTCGGCCCAGAATGCACTATTTCGGGGTATCGAACTTGCGAAAATGTTTCGCAACGAAAACACCGATTCTACCCCATTAGACCCAGAATGATGTTTGGGAGTGTTTTGGAGCATATCGCAAACCTTCGGCATGTAAAAAGATGCAAAACTTGTGTTTCGGCCCTGAATGCACTATTTCGGGGTACCGAAGTTGCGAAAATGGTTTCGCAACGAAAACACCCATTCTACCCCATTAGACCCAGAATGATGTTTGGGAGTGTTTTGGAGCATATCGCAAACCTTCGGCATGTAAAAAGATGCAAAACTTGTGTTTCAACCCTGAATGCACTATTTTGGGGTACCGAAGTTGCAAAAATGGTTTCGCAACGAAAACAACCATTCTACTCCATTAGACCCAAAATGATGTTTGGGAGTGTTTTGGAGCATATCACAAATCTTCGGCATGTAAAAAGATGCAAAACTTGTGTTTCGGCCTGAATGCACTATTTCGGGGTACCGAAGTTGCGAAAATGGTTTCGCAACGAAAACACCCATTCTACCCCATTAGACCCAAAATGATGTTTGGTAGTGTTTTGGAGCATATCGCAAACCTTCGCATGTAAAAAGATGCAAAACTTGTGTTTCGGGCCTGAATGCACTATTTCGGGGTACCGAAGTTGCGAAAATGGTTTCGCAACGAAAACAACCATTCTACTCCATTAGACCCAAAATGATGTTTGGGAGTGTTTTGGAGCATATCGCAAATTTCGGCATGTAAAAAGATGCAAAACTTGTGTTTCGGCCTGAATGCACTATTTCTGGGTACCGAAGTTGCGAAAATGGTTTCGCAACAAAAACACCCATTCTAACCCATTAAACCCAGAATGATGTTTGGGAGTGTTTTGGAGCATATCGCAAACCTTCGGCATGTAAAAAGATGCAAAACTTGTGTTTCGGCCCTGAATGCACTATTTCGGGGTATCGAACTTGCGAAAATGGTTTCGCAACGAAAACACCGATTCTACCCCATTAGACCCAGAATGATGTTTGGTAGTGTTTTGGAGCATATCGCAAACCTTCGGCGTGTAAAAAGATGCAAAACTTGTGTTTCGGGCCTGAATGCACTATTTAGGGGTATCGAACTTGCGAAAATGTTTCGCAACGAAAACACCGATTCTACCCCATTAGACCCAGAATGATGTTTAGGAGTGTTTTGGAGCATATCGCAAACCTTCGGCTTGTAAAAAGATGCAAAACTTGTGTTTCGACCCTGAATGCACTATTTTGGGGTACCGAAGTTGCGAAAATGGTTTCGCAACGAAAACAACCATTCTACTCCATTAGACCCAAAATGATGTTTGGGAGTGTTTTGGAGCATATCACAAATCTTCGGCATGTAAAAAGATGCAAAACTTGTGTTTCGGCCTGAATGCACTATTTCGGGGTACCGAAGTTGCGAAAATGGTTTCGCAACGAAAACACCCATTCTACCCCATTAGACCCAAAATGATGTTTGCTAGTGTTTTGGAGCATATCGCAAACCTTCGCATGTAAAAAGATGCAAAACTTGTGTTTCGGGCCTGAATGCACTATTTCGGGGTACCGAAGTTGCGAAAATGGTTTCGCAACGAAAACAACCATTCTACTCCATTAGACCCAAATTGATGTTTGG
The DNA here is from genome assembly GCA_036936925.1 of Cenchrus fungigraminus. NCBI lineage: Eukaryota > Viridiplantae > Streptophyta > Magnoliopsida > Poales > Poaceae > Cenchrus > Cenchrus fungigraminus. The sequence continues at coordinate 441,066 of JAQONI010000019.1, read as the reverse complement.
GAGTGTTTTGGAGCATATCACAAATCTTCGGCATGTAAAAAGATGCAAAACTTGTGTTTCGGCCTGAATGCACTATTTCTGGGTACCGAAGTTGCGAAAATGGTTTCGCAACGAAAACACCCATTCTAACCCATTAAACCCAGAATGATGTTTGGGAGTGTTTTGGAGCATATCGCAAACCTTCGGCATGTAAAAAGATGCAAAACTTGTGTTTCGGCCCAGAATGCACTATTTCGGGGTATCGAACTTGCGAAAATGTTTCGCAACGAAAACACCGATTCTACCCCATTAGACCCAGAATGATGTTTGGGAGTGTTTTGGAGCATATCGCAAACCTTCGGCATGTAAAAAGATGCAAAACTTGTGTTTCGGCCCTGAATGCACTATTTCGGGGTACCGAAGTTGCGAAAATGGTTTCGCAACGAAAACACCCATTCTACCCCATTAGACCCAGAATGATGTTTGGGAGTGTTTTGGAGCATATCGCAAACCTTCGGCATGTAAAAAGATGCAAAACTTGTGTTTCAACCCTGAATGCACTATTTTGGGGTACCGAAGTTGCAAAAATGGTTTCGCAACGAAAACAACCATTCTACTCCATTAGACCCAAAATGATGTTTGGGAGTGTTTTGGAGCATATCACAAATCTTCGGCATGTAAAAAGATGCAAAACTTGTGTTTCGGCCTGAATGCACTATTTCGGGGTACCGAAGTTGCGAAAATGGTTTCGCAACGAAAACACCCATTCTACCCCATTAGACCCAAAATGATGTTTGGTAGTGTTTTGGAGCATATCGCAAACCTTCGCATGTAAAAAGATGCAAAACTTGTGTTTCGGGCCTGAATGCACTATTTCGGGGTACCGAAGTTGCGAAAATGGTTTCGCAACGAAAACAACCATTCTACTCCATTAGACCCAAAATGATGTTTGGGAGTGTTTTGGAGCATATCGCAAATTTCGGCATGTAAAAAGATGCAAAACTTGTGTTTCGGCCTGAATGCACTATTTCTGGGTACCGAAGTTGCGAAAATGGTTTCGCAACAAAAACACCCATTCTAACCCATTAAACCCAGAATGATGTTTGGGAGTGTTTTGGAGCATATCGCAAACCTTCGGCATGTAAAAAGATGCAAAACTTGTGTTTCGGCCCTGAATGCACTATTTCGGGGTATCGAACTTGCGAAAATGTTTCGCAACGAAAACACCGATTCTACCCCATTAGACCCAGAATGATGTTTAGGAGTGTTTTGGAGCATATCGCAAACCTTCGGCTTGTAAAAAGATGCAAAACTTGTGTTTCGACCCTGAATGCACTATTTTGGGGTACCGAAGTTGCGAAAATGGTTTCGCAACGAAAACAACCATTCTACTACATTAGACCCAAAATGATGTTTGGGAGTGTTTTGGAGCATATCACAAATCTTCGGCATGTAAAAAGATGCAAAACTTGTGTTTCGGCCTGAATGCACTATTTCGGGGTACCGAAGTTGCGAAAATGGTTTCGCAACGAAAACACCCATTCTACCCCATTAGACCCAAAATGATGTTTGCTAGTGTTTTGGAGCATATCGCAAACCTTCGCATGTAAAAAGATGCAAAATTTGTGTTTCGGGCCTGAATGCACTATTTCAGGGTACCGAAGTTGCGAAAATGGTTTCGCAACGAAAACAACCATTCTACTCCATTAGACACAAAATGATGTTTGGGAGTGTTTTGGAGCATATCACAAATCTTCGGCATGTAAAAAGATGCAAAACTTGTGTTTCGGCCTGAATGCACTATTTCTGGGTACCGAAGTTGCGAAAATGGTTTCGCAACGAAAACACCCATTCTAACCCATTAAACCCAGAATGATGTTTGGGAGTGTTTTGGAGCATATCGCAAACCTTCGGCATGTAAAAAGATGCAAAACTTGTGTTTCGGCCCAGAATGCACTATTTCGGGGTATCGAACTTGCGAAAATGTTTCGCAACGAAAACACCGATTCTACCCCATTAGACCCAGAATGATGTTTGGGAGTGTTTTGGAGCATATCGCAAACCTTCGGCATGTAAAAAGATGCAAAACTTGTGTTTCGGCCCTGAATGCACTATTTCGGGGTACCGAAGTTGCGAAAATGGTTTCGCAACGAAAACACCCATTCTACCCCATTAGACCCAGAATGATGTTTGGGAGTGTTTTGGAGCATATCGCAAACCTTCGGCATGTAAAAAGATGCAAAACTTGTGTTTCAACCCTGAATGCACTATTTTGGGGTACCGAAGTTGCAAAAATGGTTTCGCAACGAAAACAACCATTCTACTCCATTAGACCCAAAATGATGTTTGGGAGTGTTTTGGAGCATATCACAAATCTTCGGCATGTAAAAAGATGCAAAACTTGTGTTTCGGCCTGAATGCACTATTTCGGGGTACCGAAGTTGCGAAAATGGTTTCGCAACGAAAACACCCATTCTACCCCATTAGACCCAAAATGATGTTTGGTAGTGTTTTGGAGCATATCGCAAACCTTCGCATGTAAAAAGATGCAAAACTTGTGTTTCGGGCCTGAATGCACTATTTCGGGGTACCGAAGTTGCGAAAATGGTTTCGCAACGAAAACAACCATTCTACTCCATTAGACCCAAAATGATGTTTGGGAGTGTTTTGGAGCATATCGCAAATTTCGGCATGTAAAAAGATGCAAAACTTGTGTTTCGGCCTGAATGCACTATTTCTGGGTACCGAAGTTGCGAAAATGGTTTCGCAACAAAAACACCCATTCTAACCCATTAAACCCAGAATGATGTTTGGGAGTGTTTTGGAGCATATCGCAAACCTTCGGCATGTAAAAAGATGCAAAACTTGTGTTTCGGCCCTGAATGCACTATTTCGGGGTATCGAACTTGCGAAAATGTTTCGCAACGAAAACACCGATTCTACCCCATTAGACCCAGAATGATGTTTAGGAGTGTTTTGGAGCATATCGCAAACCTTCGGCTTGTAAAAAGATGCAAAACTTGTGTTTCGACCCTGAATGCACTATTTTGGGGTACCGAAGTTGCGAAAATGGTTTCGCAACGAAAACAACCATTCTACTCCATTAGACCCAAAATGATGTTTGGGAGTGTTTTGGAGCATATCACAAATCTTCGGCATGTAAAAAGATGCAAAACTTGTGTTTCGGCCTGAATGCACTATTTCGGGGTACCGAAGTTGCGAAAATGGTTTCGCAACGAAAACACCCATTCTACCCCATTAGACCCAAAATGATGTTTGCTAGTGTTTTGGAGCATATCGCAAACCTTCGCATGTAAAAAGATGCAAAACTTGTGTTTCGGGCCTGAATGCACTATTTCGGGGTACCGAAGTTGCGAAAATGGTTTCGCAACGAAAACAACCATTCTACTCCATTAGACCCAAATTGATGTTTGGGAGTGTTTTGGAGCATATCACAAATCTTCGGCATGTAAAAAGATGCAAAACTTGTGTTTCGGCCTGAATGCACTATTTCTGGGTACCGAAGTTGCGAAAATGGTTTCGCAACGAAAACACCCATTCTAACCCATTAAACCCAGAATGATGTTTGGGAGTGTTTTGGAGCATATCGCAAACCTTCGGCATGTAAAAAGATGCAAAACTTGTGTTTCGGCCCAGAATGCACTATTTCGGGGTATCGAACTTGCGAAAATGTTTCGCAACGAAAACACCGATTCTACCCCATTAGACCCAGAATGATGTTTGGGAGTGTTTTGGAGCATATCGCAAACCTTCGGCATGTAAAAAGATGCAAAACTTGTGTTTCGGCCCTGAATGCACTATTTCGGGGTACCGAAGTTGCGAAAATGGTTTCGCAACGAAAACACCCATTCTACCCCATTAGACCCAGAATGATGTTTGGGAGTGTTTTGGAGCATATCGCAAACCTTCGGCATGTAAAAAGATGCAAAACTTGTGTTTCAACCCTGAATGCACTATTTTGGGGTACCGAAGTTGCAAAAATGGTTTCGCAACGAAAACAACCATTCTACTCCATTAGACCCAAAATGATGTTTGGGAGTGTTTTGGAGCATATCACAAATCTTCGGCATGTAAAAAGATGCAAAACTTGTGTTTCGGCCTGAATGCACTATTTCGGGGTACCGAAGTTGCGAAAATGGTTTCGCAACGAAAACACCCATTCTACCCCATTAGACCCAAAATGATGTTTGGTAGTGTTTTGGAGCATATCGCAAACCTTCGCATGTAAAAAGATGCAAAACTTGTGTTTCGGGCCTGAATGCACTATTTCGGGGTACCGAAGTTGCGAAAATGGTTTCGCAACGAAAACAACCATTCTACTCCATTAGACCCAAAATGATGTTTGGGAGTGTTTTGGAGCATATCGCAAATTTCGGCATGTAAAAAGATGCAAAACTTGTGTTTCGGCCTGAATGCACTATTTCTGGGTACCGAAGTTGCGAAAATGGTTTCGCAACAAAAACACCCATTCTAACCCATTAAACCCAGAATGATGTTTGGGAGTGTTTTGGAGCATATCGCAAACCTTCGGCATGTAAAAAGATGCAAAACTTGTGTTTCGGCCCTGAATGCACTATTTCGGGGTATCGAACTTGCGAAAATGGTTTCGCAACGAAAACACCGATTCTACCCCATTAGACCCAGAATGATGTTTGGTAGTGTTTTGGAGCATATCGCAAACCTTCGGCATGTAAAAAGATGCAAAACTTGTGTTTCGGGCCTGAATGCACTATTTCGGGGTATCGAACTTGCGAAAATGTTTCGCAACGAAAACACCGATTCTACCCCATTAGACCCAGAATGATGTTTAGGAGTGTTTTGGAGCATATCGCAAACCTTCGGCTTGTAAAAAGATGCAAAACTTGTGTTTCGACCCTGAATGCACTATTTTGGGGTACCGAAGTTGCGAAAATGGTTTCGCAACGAAAACAACCATTCTACTCCATTAGACCCAAAATGATGTTTGGGAGTGTTTTGGAGCATATCACAAATCTTCGGCATGTAAAAAGATGCAAAACTTGTGTTTCGGCCTGAATGCACTATTTCGGGGTACCGAAGTTGCGAAAATGGTTTCGCAACGAAAACACCCATTCTACCCCATTAGACCCAAAATGATGTTTGCTAGTGTTTTGGAGCATATCGCAAACCTTCGCATGTAAAAAGATGCAAAACTTGTGTTTCGGGCCTGAATGCACTATTTCGGGGTACCGAAGTTGCGAAAATGGTTTCGCAACGAAAACAACCATTCTACTCCATTAGACCCAAATTGATGTTTGGGAGTGTTTTGGAGCATATCACAAATCTTCGGCATGTAAAAAGATGCAAAACTTGTGTTTCGGCCTGAATGCACTATTTCTGGGTACCGAAGTTGCGAAAATGGTTTCGCAACGAAAACACCCATTCTAACCCATTAAACCCAGAATGATGTTTGGGAGTGTTTTGGAGCATATCGCAAACCTTCGGCATGTAAAAAGATGCAAAACTTGTGTTTCGGCCCAGAATGCACTATTTCGGGGTATCGAACTTGCGAAAATGTTTCGCAACGAAAACACCGATTCTACCCCATTAGACCCAGAATGATGTTTGGGAGTGTTTTGGAGCATATCGCAAACCTTCGGCATGTAAAAAGATGCAAAACTTGTGTTTCGGCCCTGAATGCACTATTTCGGGGTACCGAAGTTGCGAAAATGGTTTCGCAACGAAAACACCCATTCTACCCCATTAGACCCAGAATGATGTTTGGGAGTGTTTTGGAGCATATCGCAAACCTTCGGCATGTAAAAAGATGCAAAACTTGTGTTTCAACCCTGAATGCACTATTTTGGGGTACCGAAGTTGCAAAAATGGTTTCGCAACGAAAACAACCATTCTACTCCATTAGACCCAAAATGATGTTTGGGAGTGTTTTGGAGCATATCACAAATCTTCGGCATGTAAAAAGATGCAAAACTTGTGTTTCGGCCTGAATGCACTATTTCGGGGTACCGAAGTTGCGAAAATGGTTTCGCAACGAAAACACCCATTCTACCCCATTAGACCCAAAATGATGTTTGGTAGTGTTTTGGAGCATATCGCAAACCTTCGCATGTAAAAAGATGCAAAACTTGTGTTTCGGGCCTGAATGCACTATTTCGGGGTACCGAAGTTGCGAAAATGGTTTCGCAACGAAAACAACCATTCTACTCCATTAGACCCAAAATGATGTTTGGGAGTGTTTTGGAGCATATCGCAAATTTCGGCATGTAAAAAGATGCAAAACTTGTGTTTCGGCCTGAATGCACTATTTCTGGGTACCGAAGTTGCGAAAATGGTTTCGCAACAAAAACACCCATTCTAACCCATTAAACCCAGAATGATGTTTGGGAGTGTTTTGGAGCATATCGCAAACCTTCGGCATGTAAAAAGATGCAAAACTTGTGTTTCGGCCCTGAATGCACTATTTCGGGGTATCGAACTTGCGAAAATGGTTTCGCAACGAAAACACCGATTCTACCCCATTAGACCCAGAATGATGTTTGGTAGTGTTTTGGAGCATATCGCAAACCTTCGGCGTGTAAAAAGATGCAAAACTTGTGTTTCGGGCCTGAATGCACTATTTCGGGGTATCGAACTTGCGAAAATGTTTCGCAACGAAAACACCGATTCTACCCCATTAGACCCAGAATGATGTTTAGGAGTGTTTTGGAGCATATCGCAAACCTTCGGCTTGTAAAAAGATGCAAAACTTGTGTTTCGACCCTGAATGCACTATTTTGGGGTACCGAAGTTGCGAAAATGGTTTCGCAACGAAAACAACCATTCTACTCCATTAGACCCAAAATGATGTTTGGGAGTGTTTTGGAGCATATCACAAATCTTCGGCATGTAAAAAGATGCAAAACTTGTGTTTCGGCCTGAATGCACTATTTCGGGGTACCGAAGTTGCGAAAATGGTTTCGCAACGAAAACACCCATTCTACCCCATTAGACCCAAAATGATGTTTGCTAGTGTTTTGGAGCATATCGCAAACCTTCGCATGTAAAAAGATGCAAAACTTGTGTTTCGGGCCTGAATGCACTATTTCGGGGTACCGAAGTTGCGAAAATGGTTTCGCAACGAAAACAACCATTCTACTCCATTAGACCCAAATTGATGTTTGGGAGTGTTTTGGAGCATATCACAAATCTTCGGCATGTAAAAAGATGCAAAACTTGTGTTTCGGCCTGAATGCACTATTTCTGGGTACCGAAGTTGCGAAAATGGTTTCGCAACGAAAACACCCATTCTAACCCATTAAACCCAGAATGATGTTTGGGAGTGTTTTGGAGCATATCGCAAACCTTCGGCATGTAAAAAGATGCAAAACTTGTGTTTCGGCCCAGAATGCACTATTTCGGGGTATCGAACTTGCGAAAATGTTTCGCAACGAAAACACCGATTCTACCCCATTAGACCCAGAATGATGTTTGGGAGTGTTTTGGAGCATATCGCAAACCTTCGGCATGTAAAAAGATGCAAAACTTGTGTTTCGGCCCTGAATGCACTATTTCGGGGTACCGAAGTTGCGAAAATGGTTTCGCAACGAAAACACCCATTCTACCCCATTAGACCCAGAATGATGTTTGGGAGTGTTTTGGAGCATATCGCAAACCTTCGGCATGTAAAAAGATGCAAAACTTGTGTTTCAACCCTGAATGCACTATTTTGGGGTACCGAAGTTGCAAAAATGGTTTCGCAACGAAAACAACCATTCTACTCCATTAGACCCAAAATGATGTTTGGGAGTGTTTTGGAGCATATCACAAATCTTCGGCATGTAAAAAGATGCAAAACTTGTGTTTCGGCCTGAATGCACTATTTCGGGGTACCGAAGTTGCGAAAATGGTTTCGCAACGAAAACACCCATTCTACCCCATTAGACCCAAAATGATGTTTGGTAGTGTTTTGGAGCATATCGCAAACCTTCGCATGTAAAAAGATGCAAAACTTGTGTTTCGGGCCTGAATGCACTATTTCGGGGTACCGAAGTTGCGAAAATGGTTTCGCAACGAAAACAACCATTCTACTCCATTAGACCCAAAATGATGTTTGGGAGTGTTTTGGAGCATATCGCAAATTTCGGCATGTAAAAAGATGCAAAACTTGTGTTTCGGCCTGAATGCACTATTTCTGGGTACCGAAGTTGCGAAAATGGTTTCGCAACAAAAACACCCATTCTAACCCATTAAACCCAGAATGATGTTTGGGAGTGTTTTGGAGCATATCGCAAACCTTCGGCATGTAAAAAGATGCAAAACTTGTGTTTCGGCCCTGAATGCACTATTTCGGGGTATCGAACTTGCGAAAATGTTTCGCAACGAAAACACCGATTCTACCCCATTAGACCCAGAATGATGTTTAGGAGTGTTTTGGAGCATATCGCAAACCTTCGGCTTGTAAAAAGATGCAAAACTTGTGTTTCGACCCTGAATGCACTATTTTGGGGTACCGAAGTTGCGAAAATGGTTTCGCAACGAAAACAACCATTCTACTCCATTAGACCCAAAATGATGTTTGGGAGTGTTTTGGAGCATATCACAAATCTTCGGCATGTAAAAAGATGCAAAACTTGTGTTTCGGCCTGAATGCACTATTTCGGGGTACCGAAGTTGCGAAAATGGTTTCGCAACGAAAACACCCATTCTACCCCATTAGACCCAAAATGATGTTTGCTAGTGTTTTGGAGCATATCGCAAACCTTCGCATGTAAAAAGATGCAAAACTTGTGTTTCGGGCCTGAATGCACTATTTCGGGGTACCGAAGTTGCGAAAATGGTTTCGCAACGAAAACAACCATTCTACTCCATTAGACCCAAATTGATGTTTGGGAGTGTTTTGGAGCATATCACAAATCTTCGGCATGTAAAAAGATGCAAAACTTGTGTTTCGGCCTGAATGCACTATTTCTGGGTACCGAAGTTGCGAAAATGGTTTCGCAACGAAAACACCCATTCTAACCCATTAAACCCAGAATGATGTTTGGGAGTGTTTTGGAGCATATCGCAAACCTTCGGCATGTAAAAAGATGCAAAACTTGTGTTTCGGCCCAGAATGCACTATTTCGGGGTATCGAACTTGCGAAAATGTTTCGCAACGAAAACACCGATTCTACCCCATTAGACCCAGAATGATGTTTGGGAGTGTTTTGGAGCATATCGCAAACCTTCGGCATGTAAAAAGATGCAAAACTTGTGTTTCGGCCCTGAATGCACTATTTCGGGGTACCGAAGTTGCGAAAATGGTTTCGCAACGAAAACACCCATTCTACCCCATTAGACCCAGAATGATGTTTGGGAGTGTTTTGGAGCATATCGCAAACCTTCGGCATGTAAAAAGATGCAAAACTTGTGTTTCAACCCTGAATGCACTATTTTGGGGTACCGAAGTTGCAAAAATGGTTTCGCAACGAAAACAACCATTCTACTCCATTAGACCCAAAATGATGTTTGGGAGTGTTTTGGAGCATATCACAAATCTTCGGCATGTAAAAAGATGCAAAACTTGTGTTTCGGCCTGAATGCACTATTTCGGGGTACCGAAGTTGCGAAAATGGTTTCGCAACGAAAACACCCATTCTACCCCATTAGACCCAAAATGATGTTTGGTAGTGTTTTGGAGCATATCGCAAACCTTCGCATGTAAAAAGATGCAAAACTTGTGTTTCGGGCCTGAATGCACTATTTCGGGGTACCGAAGTTGCGAAAATGGTTTCGCAACGAAAACACTCATTCTACTCCATTAGACCCAAAATGATGTTTGGGAGTGTTTTGGAGCATATCACAAATCTTCGGCATGTAAAAAGATGCAAAACTTGTGTTTCGGCCTGAATGCACTATTTCTGGGTACCGAAGTTGTGAAAATGGTTTCGCAACGAAAACACCCATTCTAACCCATTAAACCCAGAATGATGTTTGGGAGTGTTTTGGAGCATATCACAAATCTTCGGCATGTAAAAAGATGCAAAACTTGTGTTTCGGCCCTGAATGCACTATTTCGGGGTATCGAACTTGCGAAAATGGTTTCGCAACGAAAACACCGATTCTACCCCATTAGACCCAGAATGATGTTTTGGAGTGTTTTGGAGCATATCGCAAGCCTTCGGCTTGTAAAAAGATGCAAAACTTGTGTTTCGGGCCTGAATGCACTATTTCGGGGTACCGAAGTTGCGAAAATGGTTTCGCAACGAAAACAACCATTCTACTCCATTAGACCCAAAATGATGTTTGGGAGTGTTTTGGAGCATATCGCAAATTTCGGCATGTAAAAAGATGCAAAACTTGTGTTTCGGCCTGAATGCACTATTTCTGGGTACCGAAGTTGCGAAAATGGTTTCGCAACAAAAACACCCATTCTAACCCATTAAACCCAGAATGATGTTTGGGAGTGTTTTGGAGCATATCGCAAACCTTCGGCATGTAAAAAGATGCAAAACTTGTGTTTCGGCCCTGAATGCACTATTTCGGGGTATCGAACTTGCGAAAATGGTTTCGCAACGAAAACACCGATTCTACCCCATTAGACCCAGAATGATGTTTGGGAGTGTTTTGGAGCATATCGCAAACCTTCGGCATGTAAAAAGATGCAAAACTTATGTTTCGACCCTGAATGCACTATTTTGTGGTACCGAAGTTGCGAAAATGGTTTCGCAACGAAAACAACCATTCTACTCCATTAGACCCAAAATGATGTTTGGGAGTGTTTTGGAGCATATCACAAATCTTCGGCATGTAAAAAGATGCAAAACTTATGTTTCGGCCTGAATGCACTATTTCGGGGTACCGAAGTTGCGAAAATGGTTTCGCAACGAAAACACCCATTCTACCCCAATAGACCCAAAATGATGTTTGGTAGTGTTTTGGAGCATATCGCAAACCTTCGCATGTAAAAAGATGCAAAACTTGTGTTTCGGGCCTGAATGCACTATTTCGGGGTACCGATGTTGCGAAAATGGTTTCGCAACGAAAACACTCATTCTACTCCATTAGACCCAAAATGATGTTTGGGAGTGTTTTGGAGCATATCACAAATCTTCGGCATGTAAAAAGATGCAAAACTTGTGTTTCGGCCTGAATGCACTATTTCTGGGTACCGAAGTTGTGAAAATGGTTTCGCAACGAAAACACCCATTCTAACCCATTAAACCCAGAATGATGTTTGGGAGTGTTTTGGAGCATATCACAAATCTTCGGCATGTAAAAAGATGCAAAACTTGTGTTTCGGCCCTGAATGCACTATTTCGGGGTATCGAACTTGCGAAAATGGTTTCGCAACGAAAACACCGATTCTACCCCATTAGACCCAGAATGATGTTTTGGAGTGTTTTGGAGCATATCGCAAGCCTTCGGCTTGTAAAAAGATGCAAAACTTGTGTTTCGGGCCTGAATGCACTATTTCGGGGTACCGAAGTTGCGAAAATGGTTTCGCAACGAAAACAACCATTCTACTCCATTAGACCCAAAATGATGTTTGGGAGTGTTTTGGAGCATATCGCAAATTTCGGCATGTAAAAAGATGCAAAACTTGTGTTTCGGCCTGAATGCACTATTTCTGGGTACCGAAGTTGCGAAAATGGTTTCGCAACAAAAACACCCATTCTAACCCATTAAACCCAGAATGATGTTTGGGAGTGTTTTGGAGCATATCGCAAACCTTCGGCATGTAAAAAGATGCAAAACTTGTGTTTCGGCCCTGAATGCACTATTTCGGGGTATCGAACTTGCGAAAATGTTTCGCAACGAAAACACCGATTCTACCCCATTAGACCCAGAATGATGTTTAGGAGTGTTTTGGAGCATATCGCAAACCTTCGGCTTGTAAAAAGATGCAAAACTTGTGTTTCGACCCTGAATGCACTATTTTGGGGTACCGAAGTTGCGAAAATGGTTTCGCAACGAAAACAACCATTCTACTCCATTAGACCCAAAATGATGTTTGGGAGTGTTTTGGAGCATATCACAAATCTTCGGCATGTAAAAAGATGCAAAACTTGTGTTTCGGCCTGAATGCACTATTTCGGGGTACCGAAGTTGCGAAAATGGTTTCGCAACGAAAACACCCATTCTACCCCATTAGACCCAAAATGATGTTTGCTAGTGTTTTGGAGCATATCGCAAACCTTCGCATGTAAAAAGATGCAAAACTTGTGTTTCGGGCCTGAATGCACTATTTCGGGGTACCGAAGTTGCGAAAATGGTTTCGCAACGAAAACAACCATTCTACTCCATTAGACCCAAAATGATGTTTGGGAGTGTTTTGGAGCATATCACAAATCTTCGGCATGTAAAAAGATGCAAAACTTGTGTTTCGGCCTGAATGTACTATTTCTGGGTACCGAAGTTGCGAAAATGGTTTCGCAACGAAAACACCCATTCTAACCCATTAAACCCAGAATGATGTTTGGGAGTGTTTTGGAGCATATCGCAAACCTTCGGCATGTAAAAAGATGCAAAACTTGTGTTTCGGCCCAGAATGCACTATTTCGGGGTATCGAACTTGCGAAAATGTTTCGCAACGAAAACACCGATTCTACCCCATTAGACCCAGAATGATGTTTGGGAGTGTTTTGGAGCATATCGCAAACCTTCGGCATGTAAAAAGATGCAAAACTTGTGTTTCGGCCCTGAATGCACTATTTCGGGGTACCGAAGTTGCGAAAATGGTTTCGCAACGAAAACACCCATTCTACCCCATTAGACCCAGAATGATGTTTGGGAGTGTTTTGGAGCATATCGCAAACCTTCGGCATGTAAAAAGATGCAAAACTTGTGTTTCAACCCTGAATGCACTATTTTGGGGTACCGAAGTTGCAAAAATGGTTTCGCAACGAAAACAACCATTCTACTCCATTAGACCCAAAATGATGTTTGGGAGTGTTTTGGAGCATATCACAAATCTTCGGCATGTAAAAAGATGCAAAACTTGTGTTTCGGCCTGAATGCACTATTTCGGGGTACCGAAGTTGCGAAAATGGTTTCGCAACGAAAACACCCATTCTACCCCATTAGACCCAAAATGATGTTTGGTAGTGTTTTGGAGCATATCGCAAACCTTCGCATGTAAAAAGATGCAAAACTTGTGTTTCGGGCCTGAATGCACTATTTCGGGGTACCGAAGTTGCGAAAATGGTTTCGCAACGAAAACACTCATTCTACTCCATTAGACCCAAAATGATGTTTGGGAGTGTTTTGGAGCATATCACAAATCTTCGGCATGTAAAAAGATGCAAAACTTGTGTTTCGGCCCTGAATGCACTATTTCGGGGTATCGAACTTGCGAAAATGGTTTCGCAACGAAAACACCGATTCTACCCCATTAGACCCAGAATGATGTTTTGGAGTGTTTTGGAGCATATCGCAAGCCTTCGGCTTGTAAAAAGATGCAAAACTTGTGTTTCGGGCCTGAATGCACTATTTCGGGGTACCGAAGTTGCGAAAATGGTTTCGCAACGAAAACAACCATTCTACTCCATTAGACCCAAAATGATGTTTGGGAGTGTTTTGGAGCATATCGCAAATTTCGGCATGTAAAAAGATGCAAAACTTGTGTTTCGGCCTGAATGCACTATTTCTGGGTACCGAAGTTGCGAAAATGGTTTCGCAACAAAAACACCCATTCTAACCCATTAAACCCAGAATGATGTTTGGGAGTGTTTTGGAGCATATCGCAAACCTTCGGCATGTAAAAAGATGCAAAACTTGTGTTTCGGCCCTGAATGCACTATTTCGGGGTATCGAACTTGCGAAAATGGTTTCGCAACGAAAACACCGATTCTACCCCATTAGACCCAGAATGATGTTTGGGAGTGTTTTGGAGCATATCGCAAACCTTCGGCATGTAAAAAGATGCAAAACTTATGTTTCGACCCTGAATGCACTATTTTGTGGTACCGAAGTTGCGAAAATGGTTTCGCAACGAAAACAACCATTCTACTCCATTAGACCCAAAATGATGTTTGGGAGTGTTTTGGAGCATATCACAAATCTTCGGCATGTAAAAAGATGCAAAACTTATGTTTCGGCCTGAATGCACTATTTCGGGGTACCGAAGTTGCGAAAATGGTTTCGCAACGAAAACACCCATTCTACCCCAATAGACCCAAAATGATGTTTGGTAGTGTTTTGGAGCATATCGCAAACCTTCGCATGTAAAAAGATGCAAAACTTGTGTTTCGGGCCTGAATGCACTATTTCGGGGTACCGATGTTGCGAAAATGGTTTCGCAACGAAAACACTCATTCTACTCCATTAGACCCAAAATGATGTTTGGGAGTGTTTTGGAGCATATCACAAATCTTCGGCATGTAAAAAGATGCAAAACTTGTGTTTCGGCCTGAATGCACTATTTCTGGGTACCGAAGTTGTGAAAATGGTTTCGCAACGAAAACACCCATTCTAACCCATTAAACCCAGAATGATGTTTGGGAGTGTTTTGGAGCATATCACAAATCTTCGGCATGTAAAAAGATGCAAAACTTGTGTTTCGGCCCTGAATGCACTATTTCGGGGTATCGAACTTGCGAAAATGGTTTCGCAACGAAAACACCGATTCTACCCCATTAGACCCAGAATGATGTTTTGGAGTGTTTTGGAGCATATCGCAAGCCTTCGGCTTGTAAAAAGATGCAAAACTTGTGTTTCGGGCCTGAATGCACTATTTCGGGGTACCGAAGTTGCGAAAATGGTTTCGCAACGAAAACAACCATTCTACTCCATTAGACCCAAAATGATGTTTGGGAGTGTTTTGGAGCATATCGCAAATTTCGGCATGTAAAAAGATGCAAAACTTGTGTTTCGGCCTGAATGCACTATTTCTGGGTACCGAAGTTGCGAAAATGGTTTCGCAACAAAAACACCCATTCTAACCCATTAAACCCAGAATGATGTTTGGGAGTGTTTTGGAGCATATCGCAAACCTTCGGCATGTAAAAAGATGCAAAACTTGTGTTTCGGCCCTGAATGCACTATTTCGGGGTATCGAACTTGCGAAAATGTTTCGCAACGAAAACACCGATTCTACCCCATTAGACCCAGAATGATGTTTAGGAGTGTTTTGGAGCATATCGCAAACCTTCGGCTTGTAAAAAGATGCAAAACTTGTGTTTCGACCCTGAATGCACTATTTTGGGGTACCGAAGTTGCGAAAATGGTTTCGCAACGAAAACAACCATTCTACTCCATTAGACCCAAAATGATGTTTGGGAGTGTTTTGGAGCATATCACAAATCTTCGGCATGTAAAAAGATGCAAAACTTGTGTTTCGGCCTGAATGCACTATTTCGGGGTACCGAAGTTGCGAAAATGGTTTCGCAACGAAAACACCCATTCTACCCCATTAGACCCAAAATGATGTTTGCTAGTGTTTTGGAGCATATCGCAAACCTTCGCATGTAAAAAGATGCAAAACTTGTGTTTCGGGCCTGAATGCACTATTTCGGGGTACCGAAGTTGCGAAAATGGTTTCGCAACGAAAACAACCATTCTACTCCATTAGACCCAAAATGATGTTTGGGAGTGTTTTGGAGCATATCACAAATCTTCGGCATGTAAAAAGATGCAAAACTTGTGTTTCGGCCTGAATGCACTATTTCTGGGTACCGAAGTTGCGAAAATGGTTTCGCAACGAAAACACCCATTCTAACCCATTAAACCCAGAATGATGTTTGGGAGTGTTTTGGAGCATATCGCAAACCTTCGGCATGTAAAAAGATGCAAAACTTGTGTTTCGGCCCAGAATGCACTATTTCGGGGTATCGAACTTGCGAAAATGTTTCGCAATGAAAACACCGATTCTACCCCATTAGACCCAGAATGATGTTTGGGAGTGTTTTGGAGCATATCGCAAACCTTCGGCATGTAAAAAGATGCAAAACTTGTGTTTCGGCCCTGAATGCACTATTTCGGGGTACCGAAGTTGCGAAAATGGTTTCGCAACGAAAACACCCATTCTACCCCATTAGACCCAGAATGATGTTTGGGAGTGTTTTGGAGCATATCGCAAACCTTCGGCATGTAAAAAGATGCAAAACTTGTGTTTCGGCCCTGAATGCACTATTTCGGGGTATCGAACTTGCGAAAATGGTTTCGCAACGAAAACACCGATTCTACCCCATTAGACCCAGAATGATGTTTTGGAGTGTTTTGGAGCATATCGCAAGCCTTCGGCTTGTAAAAAGATGCAAAACTTGTGTTTCGGGCCTGAATGCACTATTTCGGGGTACCGAAGTTGCGAAAATGGTTTCGCAACGAAAACAACCATTCTACTCCATTAGACCCAAAATGATGTTTGGGAGTGTTTTGGAGCATATCGCAAATTTCGGCATGTAAAAAGATGCAAAACTTGTGTTTCGGCCTGAATGCACTATTTCTGGGTACCGAAGTTGCGAAAATGGTTTCGCAACAAAAACACCCATTCTAACCCATTAAACCCAGAATGATGTTTGGGAGTGTTTTGGAGCATATCGCAAACCTTCGGCATGTAAAAAGATGCAAAACTTGTGTTTCGGCCCTGAATGCACTATTTCGGGGTATCGAACTTGCGAAAATGTTTCGCAACGAAAACACCGATTCTACCCCATTAGACCCAGAATGATGTTTAGGAGTGTTTTGGAGCATATCGCAAACCTTCGGCTTGTAAAAAGATGCAAAACTTGTGTTTCGACCCTGAATGCACTATTTTGGGGTACCGAAGTTGCGAAAATGGTTTCGCAACGAAAACAACCATTCTACTCCATTAGACCCAAAATGATGTTTGGGAGTGTTTTGGAGCATATCACAAATCTTCGGCATGTAAAAAGATGCAAAACTTGTGTTTCGGCCTGAATGCACTATTTCGGGGTACCGAAGTTGCGAAAATGGTTTCGCAACGAAAACACCCATTCTACCCCATTAGACCCAAAATGATGTTTGGTAGTATTTTGGAGCATATCGCAAACCTTCGCATGTAAAAAGATGCAAAACTTGTGTTTCGGGCCTGAATGCACTATTTCGGGGTACCGAAGTTGCGAAAATGGTTTCGCAACGAAAACACTCATTCTACTCCATTAGACCCAAAATGATGTTTGGGAGTGTTTTGGAGCATATCACAAATCTTCGGCATGTAAAAAGATGCAAAACTTGTGTTTCGGCCTGAATGCACTATTTCTGGGTACCGAAGTTGTGAAAATGGTTTCGCAACGAAAACACCCATTCTAACCCATTAAACCCAGAATGATGTTTGGGAGTGTTTTGGAGCATATCACAAATCTTCGGCATGTAAAAAGATGCAAAACTTGTGTTTCGGCCCTGAATGCACTATTTCGGGGTATCGAACTTGCGAAAATGGTTTCGCAACGAAAACACCGATTCTACCCCATTAGACCCAGAATGATGTTTTGGAGTGTTTTGGAGCATATCGCAAGCCTTCGGCTTGTAAAAAGATGCAAAACTTGTGTTTCGGGCCTGAATGCACTATTTCGGGGTACCGAAGTTGCGAAAATGGTTTCGCAACGAAAACAACCATTCTACTCCATTAGACCCAAAATGATGTTTGGGAGTGTTTTGGAGCATATCACAAATCTTCGGCATGTAAAAAGATGCAAAACTTATGTTTCGGCCTGAATGCACTATTTCGGGGTACCGAAGTTGCGAAAATGGTTTCGCAACGAAAACACCCATTCTACCCCAATAGACCCAAAATGATGTTTGGTAGTGTTTTGGAGCATATCGCAAACCTTCGCATGTAAAAAGATGCAAAACTTGTGTTTCGGGCCTGAATGCACTATTTCGGGGTACCGATGTTGCGAAAATGGTTTCGCAACGAAAACACTCATTCTACTCCATTAGACCCAAAATGATGTTTGGGAGTGTTGTGGAGCATTTCGCAAACCTTCGGCACGTAAAAGATGCAAAACTTGTATTTCGGGCCTGAATGCACTATTTCGGGGTACCGAAGTTGCGAAAATGGTTTCGCAACGAAAACACACATTCTGACCCATTAAACCCAGAATGATGTTTGCGAGTGTTTTGGAGCATATCGCAAACCTTCGGCATGTAAAAAGATGCAAAACTTGTGTTTCGGCCCTGAATGCACTATTTCGGGGTATCGAACTTGCGAAAATGTTTCGCAACGAAAACACCGATTCTACCCCATTAGACCCAGAATGATGTTTAGGAGTGTTTTGGAGCATATCGCAAACCTTCGGCTTGTAAAAAGATGCAAAACTTGTGTTTCGACCCTGAATGCACTATTTTGGGGTACCGAAGTTGCGAAAATGGTTTCGCAACGAAAACAACCATTCTACTCCATTAGACCCAAAATGATGTTTGGGAGTGTTTTGGAGCATATCACAAATCTTCGGCATGTAAAAAGATGCAAAACTTGTGTTTCGGCCTGAATGCACTATTTCGGGGTACCGAAGTTGCGAAAATGGTTTCGCAACGAAAACACCCATTCTACCCCATTAGACCCAAAATGATGTTTGCTAGTGTTTTGGAGCATATCGCAAACCTTCGCATGTAAAAAGATGCAAAACTTGTGTTTCGGGCCTGAATGCACTATTTCGGGGTACCGAAGTTGCGAAAATGGTTTCGCAACGAAAACAACCATTCTACTCCATTAGACCCAAAATGATGTTTGGGAGTGTTTTGGAGCATATCACAAATCTTCGGCATGTAAAAAGATGCAAAACTTGTGTTTCGGCCTGAATGCACTATTTCTGGGTACCGAAGTTGCGAAAATGGTTTCGCAACGAAAACACCCATTCTAACCCATTAAACCCAGAATGATGTTTGGGAGTGTTTTGGAGCATATCGCAAACCTTCGGCATGTAAAAAGATGCAAAACTTGTGTTTCGGCCCAGAATGCACTATTTCGGGGTATCGAACTTGCGAAAATGTTTCGCAACGAAAACACCGATTCTACCCCATTAGACCCAGAATGATGTTTGGGAGTGTTTTGGAGCATATCGCAAACCTTCGGCATGTAAAAAGATGCAAAACTTGTGTTTCGGCCCTGAATGCACTATTTCGGGGTACCGAAGTTGCGAAAATGGTTTCGCAACGAAAACACCCATTCTACCCCATTAGACCCAGAATGATGTTTGGGAGTGTTTTGGAGCATATCGCAAACCTTCGGCATGTAAAAAGATGCAAAACTTGTGTTTCAACCCTGAATGCACTATTTTGGGGTACCGAAGTTGCAAAAATGGTTTCGCAACGAAAACAACCATTCTACTCCATTAGACCCAAAATGATGTTTGGGAGTGTTTTGGAGCATATCACAAATCTTCGGCATGTAAAAAGATGCAAAACTTGTGTTTCGGCCTGAATGCACTATTTCGGGGTACCGAAGTTGCGAAAATGGTTTCGCAACGAAAACACCCATTCTACCCCATTAGACCCAAAATGATGTTTGGTAGTGTTTTGGAGCATATCGCAAACCTTCGCATGTAAAAAGATGCAAAACTTGTGTTTCGGGCCTGAATGCACTATTTCGGGGTACCGAAGTTGCGAAAATGGTTTCGCAACGAAAACAACCATTCTACTCCATTAGACCCAAAATGATGTTTGGGAGTGTTTTGGAGCATATCACAAATCTTCGGCATGTAAAAAGATGCAAAACTTGTGTTTCGGCCTGAATGCACTATTTCTGGGTACCGAAGTTGCGAAAATGGTTTCGCAACGAAAACACCCATTCTAACCCATTAAACCCAGAATGATGTTTGGGAGTGTTTTGGAGCATATCGCAAACCTTCGGCATGTAAAAAGATGCAAAACTTGTGTTTCGGCCCAGAATGCACTATTTCGGGGTATCGAACTTGCGAAAATGTTTCGCAACGAAAACACCGATTCTACCCCATTAGACCCAGAATGATGTTTGGGAGTGTTTTGGAGCATATCGCAAACCTTCGGCATGTAAAAAGATGCAAAACTTGTGTTTCGGCCCTGAATGCACTATTTCGGGGTACCGAAGTTGCGAAAATGGTTTCGCAACGAAAACACCCATTCTACCCCATTAGACCCAGAATGATGTTTGGGAGTGTTTTGGAGCATATCGCAAACCTTCGGCATGTAAAAAGATGCAAAACTTGTGTTTCAACCCTGAATGCACTATTTTGGGGTACCGAAGTTGCAAAAATGGTTTCGCAACGAAAACAACCATTCTACTCCATTAGACCCAAAATGATGTTTGGGAGTGTTTTGGAGCATATCACAAATCTTCGGCATGTAAAAAGATGCAAAACTTGTGTTTCGGCCTGAATGCACTATTTCTGGGTACCGAAGTTGCGAAAATGGTTTCGCAACAAAAACACCCATTCTAACCCATTAAACCCAGAATGATGTTTGGGAGTGTTTTGGAGCATATCGCAAACCTTCGGCATGTAAAAAGATGCAAAACTTGTGTTTCGGCCCTGAATGCACTATTTCGGGGTATCGAACTTGCGAAAATGGTTTCGCAACGAAAACACCGATTCTACCCCATTAGACCCAGAATGATGTTTGGGAGTGTTTTGGAGCATATCGCAAACCTTCGGCATGTAAAAAGATGCAAAACTTGTGTTTCGACCCTGAATGCACTATTTTGGGGTACCGAAGTTGCGAAAATGGTTTCGCAACGAAAACAACCATTCTACTCCATTAGACCCAAAATGATGTTTGGGAGTGTTTTGGAGCATATCACAAATCTTCGGCATGTAAAAAGATGCAAAACTTATGTTTCGGCCTGAATGCACTATTTCGGGGTACCGAAGTTGCGAAAATGGTTTCGCAACGAAAACACCCATTCTACCCCAATAGACCCAAAATGATGTTTGGTAGTGTTTTGGAGCATATCGCAAACCTTCGCATGTAAAAAGATGCAAAACTTGTGTTTCGGGCCTGAATGCACTATTTCGGGGTACCGATGTTGCGAAAATGGTTTCGCAACGAAAACACTCATTCTACTCCATTAGACCCAAAATGATGTTTGGGAGTGTTGTGGAGCATTTCGCAAACCTTCGGCACGTAAAAGATGCAAAACTTGTATTTCGGGCCTGAATGCACTATTTCGGGGTACCGAAGTTGCGAAAATGGTTTCGCAACGAAAACACACATTCTGACCCATTAAACCCAGAATGATGTTTGCGAGTGTTTTGGAGCATATCGCAAACCTTCGGCATGTAAAAAGATGCAAAACTTGTGTTTCGGCCCTGAATGCACTATTTCGGGGTATCGAACTTGCGAAAATGTTTCGCAACGAAAACACCGATTCTACCCCATTAGACCCAGAATGATGTTTAGGAGTGTTTTGGAGCATATCGCAAACCTTCGGCTTGTAAAAAGATGCAAAACTTGTGTTTCGACCCTGAATGCACTATTTTGGGGTACCGAAGTTGCGAAAATGGTTTCGCAACGAAAACAACCATTCTACTCCATTAGACCCAAAATGATGTTTGGGAGTGTTTTGGAGCATATCACAAATCTTCGGCATGTAAAAAGATGCAAAACTTGTGTTTCGGCCTGAATGCACTATTTCGGGGTACCGAAGTTGCGAAAATGGTTTCGCAACGAAAACACCCATTCTACCCCATTAGACCCAAAATGATGTTTGCTAGTGTTTTGGAGCATATCGCAAACCTTCGCATGTAAAAAGATGCAAAACTTGTGTTTCGGGCCTGAATGCACTATTTCGGGGTACCGAAGTTGCGAAAATGGTTTCGCAACGAAAACAACCATTCTACTCCATTAGACCCAAAATGATGTTTGGGAGTGTTTTGGAGCATATCACAAATCTTCGGCATGTAAAAAGATGCAAAACTTGTGTTTCGGCCTGAATGCACTATTTCTGGGTACCGAAGTTGCGAAAATGGTTTCGCAACGAAAACACCCATTCTAACCCATTAAACCCAGAATGATGTTTGGGAGTGTTTTGGAGCATATCGCAAACCTTCGGCATGTAAAAAGATGCAAAACTTGTGTTTCGGCCCAGAATGCACTATTTCGGGGTATCGAACTTGCGAAAATGTTTCGCAACGAAAACACCGATTCTACCCCATTAGACCCAGAATGATGTTTGGGAGTGTTTTGGAGCATATCGCAAACCTTCGGCATGTAAAAAGATGCAAAACTTGTGTTTCGGCCCTGAATGCACTATTTCGGGGTACCGAAGTTGCGAAAATGGTTTCGCAACGAAAACACCCATTCTACCCCATTAGACCCAGAATGATGTTTGGGAGTGTTTTGGAGCATATCGCAAACCTTCGGCATGTAAAAAGATGCAAAACTTGTGTTTCAACCCTGAATGCACTATTTTGGGGTACCGAAGTTGCAAAAATGGTTTCGCAACGAAAACAACCATTCTACTCCATTAGACCCAAAATGATGTTTGGGAGTGTTTTGGAGCATATCACAAATCTTCGGCATGTAAAAAGATGCAAAACTTGTGTTTCGGCCTGAATGCACTATTTCGGGGTACCGAAGTTGCGAAAATGGTTTCGCAACGAAAACACCCATTCTACCCCATTAGACCCAAAATGATGTTTGGTAGTGTTTTGGAGCATATCGCAAACCTTCGCATGTAAAAAGATGCAAAACTTGTGTTTCGGGCCTGAATGCACTATTTCGGGGTACCGAAGTTGCGAAAATGGTTTCGCAACGAAAACAACCATTCTACTCCATTAGACCCAAAATGATGTTTGGGAGTGTTTTGGAGCATATCACAAATCTTCGGCATGTAAAAAGATGCAAAACTTGTGTTTCGGCCTGAATGCACTATTTCGGGGTACCGAAGTTGCGAAAATGGTTTCGCAACGAAAACACCCATTCTACCCCATTAGACCCAAAATGATGTTTGGTAGTGTTTTGGAGCATATCGCAAACCTTCGCATGTAAAAAGATGCAAAACTTGTGTTTCGGGCCTGAATGCACTATTTCGGGGTACCGATGTTGCGAAAATGGTTTCGCAACGAAAACACTCATTCTACTCCATTAGACCCAAAATGATGTTTGGGAGTGTTGTGGAGCATTTCGCAAACCTTCGGCACGTAAAAGATGCAAAACTTGTATTTCGGGCCTGAATGCACTATTTCGGGGTACCGAAGTTGCGAAAATGGTTTCGCAACGAAAACACACATTCTGACCCATTAAACCCAGAATGATGTTTGCGAGTGTTTTGGAGCATATCGCAAACCTTCGGCATGTAAAAAGATGCAAAACTTGTGTTTCGGCCCTGAATGCACTATTTCGGGGTATCGAACTTGCGAAAATGTTTCGCAACGAAAACACCGATTCTACCCCATTAGACCCAGAATGATGTTTAGGAGTGTTTTGGAGCATATCGCAAACCTTCGGCTTGTAAAAAGATGCAAAACTTGTGTTTCGACCCTGAATGCACTATTTTGGGGTACCGAAGTTGCGAAAATGGTTTCGCAACGAAAACAACCATTCTACTCCATTAGACCCAAAATGATGTTTGGGAGTGTTTTGGAGCATATCACAAATCTTCGGCATGTAAAAAGATGCAAAACTTGTGTTTCGGCCTGAATGCACTATTTCGGGGTACCGAAGTTGCGAAAATGGTTTCGCAACGAAAACACCCATTCTACCCCATTAGACCCAAAATGATGTTTGCTAGTGTTTTGGAGCATATCGCAAACCTTCGCATGTAAAAAGATGCAAAACTTGTGTTTCGGGCCTGAATGCACTATTTCGGGGTACCGAAGTTGCGAAAATGGTTTCGCAACGAAAACAACCATTCTACTCCATTAGACCCAAAATGATGTTTGGGAGTGTTTTGGAGCATATCACAAATCTTCGGCATGTAAAAAGATGCAAAACTTGTGTTTCGGCCTGAATGCACTATTTCTGGGTACCGAAGTTGCGAAAATGGTTTCGCAACGAAAACACCCATTCTAACCCATTAAACCCAGAATGATGTTTGGGAGTGTTTTGGAGCATATCGCAAACCTTCGGCATGTAAAAAGATGCAAAACTTGTGTTTCGGCCCAGAATGCACTATTTCGGGGTATCGAACTTGCGAAAATGTTTCGCAACGAAAACACCGATTCTACCCCATTAGACCCAGAATGATGTTTGGGAGTGTTTTGGAGCATATCGCAAACCTTCGGCATGTAAAAAGATGCAAAACTTGTGTTTCGGCCCTGAATGCACTATTTCGGGGTACCGAAGTTGCGAAAATGGTTTCGCAACGAAAACACCCATTCTACCCCATTAGACCCAGAATGATGTTTGGGAGTGTTTTGGAGCATATCGCAAACCTTCGGCATGTAAAAAGATGCAAAACTTGTGTTTCAACCCTGAATGCACTATTTTGGGGTACCGAAGTTGCAAAAATGGTTTCGCAACGAAAACAACCATTCTACTCCATTAGACCCAAAATGATGTTTGGGAGTGTTTTGGAGCATATCACAAATCTTCGGCATGTAAAAAGATGCAAAACTTGTGTTTCGGCCTGAATGCACTATTTCGGGGTACCGAAGTTGCGAAAATGGTTTCGCAACGAAAACACCCATTCTACCCCATTAGACCCAAAATGATGTTTGGTAGTGTTTTGGAGCATATCGCAAACCTTCGCATGTAAAAAGATGCAAAACTTGTGTTTCGGGCCTGAATGCACTATTTCGGGGTACCGAAGTTGCGAAAATGGTTTCGCAACGAAAACAACCATTCTACTCCATTAGACCCAAAATGATGTTTGGGAGTGTTTTGGAGCATATCACAAATCTTCGGCATGTAAAAAGATGCAAAACTTGTGTTTCGGCCTGAATGCACTATTTCTGGGTACCGAAGTTGCGAAAATGGTTTCGCAACGAAAACACCCATTCTAACCCATTAAACCCAGAATGATGTTTGGGAGTGTTTTGGAGCATATCGCAAACCTTCGGCATGTAAAAAGATGCAAAACTTGTGTTTCGGCCCAGAATGCACTATTTCGGGGTATCGAACTTGCGAAAATGTTTCGCAACGAAAACACCGATTCTACCCCATTAGACCCAGAATGATGTTTGGGAGTGTTTTGGAGCATATCGCAAACCTTCGGCATGTAAAAAGATGCAAAACTTGTGTTTCGGCCCTGAATGCACTATTTCGGGGTACCGAAGTTGCGAAAATGGTTTCGCAACGAAAACACCCATTCTACCCCATTAGACCCAGAATGATGTTTGGGAGTGTTTTGGAGCATATCGCAAACCTTCGGCATGTAAAAAGATGCAAAACTTGTGTTTCAACCCTGAATGCACTATTTTGGGGTACCGAAGTTGCAAAAATGGTTTCGCAACGAAAACAACCATTCTACTCCATTAGACCCAAAATGATGTTTGGGAGTGTTTTGGAGCATATCACAAATCTTCAGCATGTAAAAAGATGCAAAACTTGTGTTTCGGCCTGAATGCACTATTTCGGGGTACCGAAGTTGCGAAAATGGTTTCGCAACGAAAACACCCATTCTACCCCATTAGACCCAAAATGATGTTTGGTAGTGTTTTGGAGCATATCGCAAACCTTTGCATGTAAAAAGATGCAAAACTTGTGTTTCGGGCCTGAATGCTCTATTTCGGGGTACCGAAGTTGCGAAAATGGTTTCGCAACGAAAACAACCATTCTACTCCATTAGACCCAAAATGATGTTTGGGACTGTTTTGGAGCATATCGCAAATTTCGGCATGTAAAAAGATGCAAAACTTGTGTTTCGGCCTGAATGCACTATTTCTGGGTACCGAAGTTGCGAAAATGGTTTCGCAACAAAAACACCCATTCTAACCCATTAAACCCAGAATGATGTTTGGGAGTGTTTTGGAGCATATCGCAAACCTTCGGCATGTAAAAAGATGCAAAACTTGTGTTTCGGCCCTGAATGCACTATTTCGGGGTACCGAAGTTGCGAAAATGGTTTCGCAACGAAAACACCCATTCTACCCCATTAGACCCAGAATGATGTTTGGGAGTGTTTTGGAGCATATCGCAAACCTTCGGCATGTAAAAAGATGCAAAACTTGTGTTTCGACCCTGAATGCACTATTTTGGGGTACCGAAGTTGCGAAAATGGTTTCGCAACGAAAACAACCATTCTACTCCATTAGACCCAAAATGATGTTTGGGAGTGTTTTGGAGCATATCACAAATCTTCGGCATGTAAAAAGATGCAAAACTTATGTTTCGGCCTGAATGCACTATTTCGGGGTACCGAAGTTGCGAAAATGGTTTCGCAACGAAAACACCCATTCTACCCCAATAGACCCAAAATGATGTTTGGTAGTGTTTTGGAGCATATCGCAAACCTTCGCATGTAAAAAGATGCAAAACTTGTGTTTCGGGCCTGAATGCACTATTTCGGGGTACCGATGTTGCGAAAATGGTTTCGCAACGAAAACACTCATTCTACTCCATTAGACCCAAAATGATGTTTGGGAGTGTTGTGGAGCATTTCGCAAACCTTCGGCACGTAAAAGATGCAAAACTTGTATTTCGGGCCTGAATGCACTATTTCAGGGTACCGAAGTTGCGAAAATGGTTTCGCAACGAAAACACACATTCTGACCCATTAAACCCAGAATGATGTTTGCGAGTGTTTTGGAGCATATCGCAAACCTTCGGCATGTAAAAAGATGCAAAACTTGTGTTTCGGCCCTGAATGCACTATTTCGGGGTATCGAACTTGCGAAAATGTTTCGCAACGAAAACACCGATTCTACCCCATTAGACCCAGAATGATGTTTAGGAGTGTTTTGGAGCATATCGCAAACCTTCGGCTTGTAAAAAGATGCAAAACTTGTGTTTCGGCCCTGAATGCACTATTTCGGGGTACCGAAGTTGCGAAAATGGTTTCGCAACGAAAACACCCATTCTACCCCATTAGACCCAGAATGATGTTTGGGAGTGTTTTGGAGCATATCGCAAACCTTCGGCATGTAAAAAGATGCAAAACTTGTGTTTCAACCCTGAATGCACTATTTTGGGGTACCGAAGTTGCGAAAATGGTTTCGCAACGAAAACAACCATTCTACTCCATTAGACCCAAAATGATGTTTGGGAGTGTTTTGGAGCATATCACAAATCTTCGGCATGTAAAAAGATGCAAAACTTGTGTTTCGGCCTGAATGCACTATTTCTGGGTACCGAAGTTGCGAAAATGGTTTCGCAACGAAAACACCCATTCTAACCCATTAAACCCAGAATGATGTTTGGGAGTGTTTTGGAGCATATCGCAAACCTTCGGCATGTAAAAAGATGCAAAACTTGTGTTTCGGCCCAGAATGCACTATTTCGGGGTATCGAACTTGCGAAAATGTTTCGCAACGAAAACACCGATTCTACCCCATTAGACCCAGAATGATGTTTGGGAGTGTTTTGGAGCATATCGCAAACCTTCGGCATGTAAAAAGATGCAAAACTTGTGTTTCGGCCCTGAATGCACTATTTCGGGGTACCGAAGTTGCGAAAATGGTTTCGCAACGAAAACACCCATTCTACCCCATTAGACCCAGAATGATGTTTGGGAGTGTTTTGGAGCATATCGCAAACCTTCGGCATGTAAAAAGATGCAAAACTTGTGTTTCAACCCTGAATGCACTATTTTGGGGTACCGAAGTTGCAAAAATGGTTTCGCAACGAAAACAACCATTCTACTCCATTAGACCCAAAATGATGTTTGGGAGTGTTTTGGAGCATATCACAAATCTTCAGCATGTAAAAAGATGCAAAACTTGTGTTTCGGCCTGAATGCACTATTTCGGGGTACCGAAGTTGCGAAAATGGTTTCGCAACGAAAACACCCATTCTACCCCATTAGACCCAAAATGATGTTTGGTAGTGTTTTGGAGCATATCGCAAACCTTTGCATGTAAAAAGATGCAAAACTTGTGTTTCGGGCCTGAATGCTCTATTTCGGGGTACCGAAGTTGCGAAAATGGTTTCGCAACGAAAACAACCATTCTACTCCATTAGACCCAAAATGATGTTTGGGACTGTTTTGGAGCATATCGCAAATTTCGGCATGTAAAAAGATGCAAAACTTGTGTTTCGGCCTGAATGCACTATTTCTGGGTACCGAAGTTGCGAAAATGGTTTCGCAACAAAAACACCCATTCTAACCCATTAAACCCAGAATGATGTTTGGGAGTGTTTTGGAGCATATCGCAAACCTTCGGCATGTAAAAAGATGCAAAACTTGTGTTTCGGCCCTGAATGCACTATTTCGGGGTACCGAAGTTGCGAAAATGGTTTCGCAACGAAAACACCCATTCTACCCCATTAGACCCAGAATGATGTTTGGGAGTGTTTTGGAGCATATCGCAAACCTTCGGCATGTAAAAAGATGCAAAACTTGTGTTTCGACCCTGAATGCACTATTTTGGGGTACCGAAGTTGCGAAAATGGTTTCGCAACGAAAACAACCATTCTACTCCATTAGACCCAAAATGATGTTTGGGAGTGTTTTGGAGCATATCACAAATCTTCGGCATGTAAAAAGATGCAAAACTTATGTTTCGGCCTGAATGCACTATTTCGGGGTACCGAAGTTGCGAAAATGGTTTCGCAACGAAAACACCCATTCTACCCCAATAGACCCAAAATGATGTTTGGTAGTGTTTTGGAGCATATCGCAAACCTTCGCATGTAAAAAGATGCAAAACTTGTGTTTCGGCCCTGAATGCACTATTTCGGGGTACCGATGTTGCGAAAATGGTTTCGCAACGAAAACACTCATTCTACTCCATTAGACCCAAAATGATGTTTGGGAGTGTTGTGGAGCATTTCGCAAACCTTCGGCACGTAAAAGATGCAAAACTTGTATTTCGGGCCTGAATGCACTATTTCAGGGTACCGAAGTTGCGAAAATGGTTTCGCAACGAAAACACACATTCTGACCCATTAAACCCAGAATGATGTTTGCGAGTGTTTTGGAGCATATCGCAAACCTTCGGCATGTAAAAAGATGCAAAACTTGTGTTTCGGCCCTGAATGCACTATTTCGGGGTATCGAACTTGCGAAAATGTTTCGCAACGAAAACACCGATTCTACCCCATTAGACCCAGAATGATGTTTAGGAGTGTTTTGGAGCATATCGCAAACCTTCGGCTTGTAAAAAGATGCAAAACTTGTGTTTCGACCCTGAATGCACTATTTTGGGGTACCGAAGTTGCGAAAATGGTTTCGCAACGAAAACAACCATTCTACTCCATTAGACCCAAAATGATGTTTGGGAGTGTTTTGGAGCATATCACAAATCTTCGGCATGTAAAAAGATGCAAAACTTGTGTTTCGGCCTGAATGCACTATTTCGGGGTACCGAAGTTGCGAAAATGGTTTCGCAACGAAAACACCCATTCTACCCCATTAGACCCAAAATGATGTTTGCTAGTGTTTTGGAGCATATCGCAAACCTTCGCATGTAAAAAGATGCAAAACTTGTGTTTCGGGCCTGAATGCACTATTTCGGGGTACCGAAGTTGCGAAAATGGTTTCGCAACGAAAACAACCATTCTACTCCATTAGACCCAAAATGATGTTTGGGAGTGTTTTGGAGCATATCACAAATCTTCGGCATGTAAAAAGATGCAAAACTTGCGTTTCGGCCTGAATGCACTATTTCTGGGTACCGAAGTTGCGAAAATGGTTTCGCAACGAAAACACCCATTCTAACCCATTAAACCCAGAATGATGTTTGGGAGTGTTTTGGAGCATATCGCAAACCTTCGGCATGTAAAAAGATGCAAAACTTGTGTTTCGGCCCAGAATGCACTATTTCGGGGTATCGAACTTGCGAAAATGTTTCGCAACGAAAACACCGATTCTACCCCATTAGACCCAGAATGATGTTTGGGAGTGTTTTGGAGCATATCGCAAACCTTCGGCATGTAAAAAGATGCAAAACTTGTGTTTCGGCCCTGAATGCACTATTTCGGGGTACCGAAGTTGCGAAAATGGTTTCGCAACGAAAACACCCATTCTACCCCATTAGACCCAGAATGATGTTTGGGAGTGTTTTGGAGCATATCGCAAACCTTCGGCATGTAAAAAGATGCAAAACTTGTGTTTCAACCCTGAATGCACTATTTTGGGGTACCGAAGTTGCAAAAATGGTTTCGCAACGAAAACAACCATTCTACTCCATTAGACCCAAAATGATGTTTGGGAGTGTTTTGGAGCATATCACAAATCTTCGGCATGTAAAAAGATGCAAAACTTGTGTTTCGGCCTGAATGCACTATTTCGGGGTACCGAAGTTGCGAAAATGGTTTCGCAACGAAAACACCCATTCTACCCCATTAGACCCAAAATGATGTTTGGTAGTGTTTTGGAGCATATCGCAAACCTTCGCATGTAAAAAGATGCAAAACTTGTGTTTCGGGCCTGAATGCACTATTTCGGGGTACCGAAGTTGCGAAAATGGTTTCGCAACGAAAACAACCATTCTACTCCATTAGACCCAAAATGATGTTTGGGAGTGTTTTGGAGCATATCGCAAATTTCGGCATGTAAAAAGATGCAAAACTTGTGTTTCGGCCTGAATGCACTATTTCTGGGTACCGAAGTTGCGAAAATGGTTTCGCAACAAAAACACCCATTCTAACCCATTAAACCCAGAATGATGTTTGGGAGTGTTTTGGAGCATATCGCAAACCTTCGGCATGTAAAAAGATGCAAAACTTGTGTTTCGGCCCTGAATGCACTATTTCGGGGTATCGAACTTGCGAAAATGGTTTCGCAACGAAAACACCGATTCTACCCCATTAGACCCAGAATGATGTTTGGTAGTGTTTTGGAGCATATCGCAAACCTTCGGCGTGTAAAAAGATGCAAAACTTGTGTTTCGGGCCTGAATGCACTATTTCGGGGTACCGATGTTGCGAAAATGGTTTCGCAACGAAAACACTCATTCTACTCCATTAGACCCAAAATGATGTTTGGGAGTGTTGTGGAGCATTTCGCAAACCTTCGGCACGTAAAAGATGCAAAACTTGTATTTCGGGCCTGAATGCACTATTTCAGGGTACCGAAGTTGCGAAAATGGTTTCGCAACGAAAACACACATTCTGACCCATTAAACCCAAAATGATGTTTGCGAGTGTTTTGGAGCATATCGCAAACCTTCGGCATGTAAAAAGATGCAAAACTTGTGTTTCGGCCCTGAATGCACTATTTCGGGGTATCGAACTTGCGAAAATGTTTCGCAACGAAAACACCGATTCTACCCCATTAGACCCAGAATGATGTTTAGGAGTGTTTTGGAGCATATCGCAAACCTTCGGCTTGTAAAAAGATGCAAAACTTGTGTTTCGACCCTGAATGCACTATTTTGGGGTACCGAAGTTGCGAAAATGGTTTCGCAACGAAAACAACCATTCTACTCCATTAGACCCAAAATGATGTTTGGGAGTGTTTTGGAGCATATCACAAATCTTCGGCATGTAAAAAGATGCAAAACTTGTGTTTCGGCCTGAATGCACTATTTCGGGGTACCGAAGTTGCGAAAATGGTTTCGCAACGAAAACACCCATTCTACCCCATTAGACCCAAAATGATGTTTGCTAGTGTTTTGGAGCATATCGCAAACCTTCGCATGTAAAAAGATGCAAAACTTGTGTTTCGGGCCTGAATGCACTATTTCGGGGTACCGAAGTTGCGAAAATGGTTTCGCAACGAAAACAACCATTCTACTCCATTAGACCCAAAATGATGTTTGGGAGTGTTTTGGAGCATATCACAAATCTTCGGCATGTAAAAAGATGCAAAACTTGCGTTTCGGCCTGAATGCACTATTTCTGGGTACCGAAGTTGCGAAAATGGTTTCGCAACGAAAACACCCATTCTAACCCATTAAACCCAGAATGATGTTTGGGAGTGTTTTGGAGCATATCGCAAACCTTCGGCATGTAAAAAGATGCAAAACTTGTGTTTCGGCCCAGAATGCACTATTTCGGGGTATCGAACTTGCGAAAATGTTTCGCAACGAAAACACCGATTCTACCCCATTAGACCCAGAATGATGTTTGGGAGTGTTTTGGAGCATATCGCAAACCTTCGGCATGTAAAAAGATGCAAAACTTGTGTTTCGGCCCTGAATGCACTATTTCGGGGTACCGAAGTTGCGAAAATGGTTTCACAACGAAAACACCCATTCTACCCCATTAGACCCAGAATGATGTTTGGGAGTGTTTTGGAGCATATCGCAAACCTTCGGCATGTAAAAAGATGCAAAACTTGTGTTTCAACCCTGAATGCACTATTTTGGGGTACCGAAGTTGCAAAAATGGTTTCGCAACGAAAACAACCATTCTACTCCATTAGACCCAAAATGATGTTTGGGAGTGTTTTGGAGCATATCACAAATCTTCGGCATGTAAAAAGATGCAAAACTTGTGTTTCGGCCTGAATGCACTATTTCGGGGTACCGAAGTTGCGAAAATGGTTTCGCAACGAAAACACCCATTCTACCCCATTAGACCCAAAATGATGTTTGGTAGTGTTTTGGAGCATATCGCAAACCTTCGCATGTAAAAAGATGCAAAACTTGTGTTTCGGGCCTGAATGCACTATTTCGGGGTACCGAAGTTGCGAAAATGGTTTCGCAACGAAAACAACCATTCTACTCCATTAGACCCAAAATGATGTTTGGGAGTGTTTTGGAGCATATCGCAAATTTCGGCATGTAAAAAGATGCAAAACTTGTGTTTCGGCCTGAATGCACTATTTCTGGGTACCGAAGTTGCGAAAATGGTTTCGCAACAAAAACACCCATTCTAACCCATTAAACCCAGAATGATGTTTGGGAGTGTTTTGGAGCATATCGCAAACCTTCGGCATGTAAAAAGATGCAAAACTTGTGTTTCGGCCCTGAATGCACTATTTCGGGGTATCGAACTTGCGAAAATGGTTTCGCAACGAAAACACCGATTCTACCCCATTAGACCCAGAATGATGTTTGGTAGTGTTTTGGAGCATATCGCAAACCTTCGGCGTGTAAAAAGATGCAAAACTTGTGTTTCGACCCTGAATGCACTATTTTGGGGTACCGAAGTTGCGAAAATGGTTTCGCAACGAAAACAACCATTCTACTCCATTAGACCCAAAATGATGTTTGGGAGTGTTTTGGAGCATATCACAAATCTTCGGCATGTAAAAAGATGCAAAACTTATGTTTCGGCCTGAATGCACTATTTCGGGGTACCGAAGTTGCGAAAATGGTTTCGCAACGAAAACACCCATTCTACCCCAATAGACCCAAAATGATGTTTGGTAGTGTTTTGGAGCATATCGCAAACCTTCGCATGTAAAAAGATGCAAAACTTGTGTTTCGGGCCTGAATGCACTATTTCGGGGTACCGATGTTGCGAAAATGGTTTCGCAACGAAAACACTCATTCTACTCCATTAGACCCAAAATGATGTTTGGGAGTGTTGTGGAGCATTTCGCAAACCTTCGGCACGTAAAAGATGCAAAACTTGTATTTCGGGCCTGAATGCACTATTTCGGGGTACCGAAGTTGCGAAAATGGTTTCGCAACGAAAACACACATTCTGACCCATTAAACCCAGAATGATGTTTGCGAGTGTTTTGGAGCATATCGCAAACCTTCGGCATGTAAAAAGATGCAAAACTTGTGTTTCGGCCCTGAATGCACTATTTCGGGGTATCGAACTTGCGAAAATGGTTTCGCAACGAAAACACTGATTCTACCCCATTAGACCCAGAATGATGTTTGGGAGTGTTTTGGAGCATATCGCAAACCTTCGGCATGTAAAAAGATGCAAAACTTGTGTTTCGACCCTGAATGCACTATTTCGGGGTACCGAAGTTGCGAAAATAGTTTCGCAACGAAAACAACCATTCTACTCCATTAGACCCAAAATGATGTTTGGGAGTGTTGTGGAGCATTTCGCAAACCTTCGGCACGTAAAAGATGCAAAACTTGTATTTCGGGCCTGAATGCACTATTTCGGGGTACCGAAGTTGCGAAAATGGTTTCGCAACGAAAACACACATTTTAACCCATTAAACCCAGAATGATGTTTGCGAGTGTTTTGGAGCATATCGCAAACCTTCGGCATGTAAAAAGATGCAAAACTTGTGTTTCGACCAGAATGCACTATTTCGGGGTACCGAAGTTGCGAAAATGGTTTCGCAACGAAAACACCCATTCTACCCCATTAGACCCAAAATGATGTTTGGGAGTGTTTTGGAGCATATCGCAAACATTCGCATGTAAAAAGATGCAAAACTTGTGTTTCGGGCCTGAATGCACTATTTCGGGGTACCGATGTTGCGAAAATGGTTTCGCAACGAAAACAATCATTCTACTCCATTAGACCCAAAATGATGTTTGGGAGTGTTGTGGAGCATTTCGCAAACCTTCGGCATGTAAAAGATGCAAAACTTTTGTTTTCGGGCCTGGATGCACCATTTCGGGGTACCGAAGTTGCGAAAATGGTTTCATAACCAAAACACCCATTCTACTCCATTAGACTCAAAATGATGTTTGGGAGTGTTTTGGAGCATATCACAAATCTTCGGCATGTAAAAAGATGCAAAACTTGTGTTTCGGCCTGAATGCACTATTTCGGGGTACCGATGTTGAAAAATGGTTTCGCAACGAAAACACTCATTCTACTCCATTAGACCCAAAATGAAGTTTGGGAGCGTTTCGGAGCATTTCGCAATCCTTCGGTATGTAAAAGATGCAAAACTTGTGTTTCGGGCCTGAATGCACTATTTCAGGGTACCGAAGTTGCGAAAATAGATTTGCAACGAAAACTACCATTCTACTCCATTAGACCCAAAATGATGTTTGGGAGTGTTTTGGACCATATCACAAATCTTGGGCATGTAAAAAGATGCAAAACTTGTGTTTCGGGCCTGATTGCACTATTTCGGGGTACCGATGTTGCGAAAATGGTTTCGCAACGAAAACATTCATTCTACTCCATTAGACCCAAAAGGATGTTTGAGAGTGTTGTGGAGCATTTCGCAAACCTTCGGCATGTAAAAGATGCAAAACTTTTGTTTTCGGGCCTGAATGCACCATTTCGGGGTACCGAAGTTGCGAAAATGGTTTCATAACCAAAACACCCATTCTACTCCGTTAGACCCAAAATGATGTTTGGGAGTGTTGTGGAGCATTTCGCAAACCTTCGGCACGTAAAAGATGCAAAACTTGTATTTCGGGCCTGAATGCACTATTTCGGGGTACCGAAGTTGCGAAAATGGTTTCGCAACGAAAACACACATTCTGACCCATTAAACCCAGAATGATGTTTGCGAGTGTTTTGGAGCATATCGCAAACCTTCGGCATGTAAAAAGATGCAAAACTTGTGTTTCGGCCCTGAATGCACTATTTCGGGGTATCGAACTTGCGAAAATGGTTTCGCAACGAAAACACCGATTCTACCCCATTAGACCCAGAATGATGTTTGGGAGTGTTTTGGAGCATATCGCAAACCTTCGGCATGTAAAAAGATGCAAAACTTGTGTTTCGACCCTGAATGCACTATTTCGGGGTACCGAAGTTGCGAAAATAGTTTCGCAACGAAAACAACCATTCTACTCCATTAGACCCAAAATGATGTTTGGGAGTGTTGTGGAGCATTTCGCAAACCTTCGGCACGTAAAAGATGCAAAACTTGTATTTCGGGCCTGAATGCACTATTTCGGGGTACCGAAGTTGCGAAAATGGTTTCGCAACGAAAACACACATTCTAACCCATTAAACCCAGAATGATGTTTGCGAGTGTTTTGGAGCATATCGCAAACCTTCGGCATGTAAAAAGATGCACAACTTGTGTTTCGACCAGAATGCACTATTTCGGGGTACCGAAGTTGCGAAAATGGTTTCGCAACGAAAACACCCATTCTACCCCATTAGACCCAAAATGATGTTTGGGAGTGTTTTGGAGCATATCGCAAACATTCGCATGTAAAAAGATGCAAAACTTGTGTTTCGGGCCTGAATGCACTATTTCGGGGTACCGATGTTGCGAAAATGGTTTCGCAACGAAAACAATCATTCTACTCCATTAGACCCAAAATGATGTTTGGGAGTGTTGTGGAGCATTTCGCAAACCTTCGGCATGTAAAAGATGCAAAACTTTTGTTTTCGGGCCTGAATGCACCATTTCGGGGTACCGAAGTTGCGAAAATGGTTTCATAACCAAAACACCCATTCTACTCCATTAGACTCAAAATGATGTTTGGGAGTGTTTTGGAGCATATCACAAATCTTCGGCATGTAAAAAGATGCAAAACTTGTGTTTCGGCCTGAATGCACTATTTCGGGGTACCGATGTTGAAAAATGGTTTCGCAACGAAAACACTCATTCTACTCCATTAGACCCAAAATGAAGTTTGGGAGCGTTTCGGAGCATTTCGCAATCCTTCGGTATGTAAAAGATGCAAAACTTGTGTTTCGGGCCTGAATGCACTATTTCAGGGTACCGAAGTTGCGAAAATAGATTTGCAACGAAAACTACCATTCTACTCCATTAGACCCAAAATGATGTTTGGGAGTGTTTTGGACCATATCACAAATCTTGGGCATGTAAAAAGATGCAAAACTTGTGTTTCGGGCCTGATTGCACTATTTCGGGGTACCGATGTTGCGAAAATGGTTTCGCAACGAAAACATTCATTCTACTCCATTAGACCCAAAAGGATGTTTGAGAGTGTTGTGGAGCATTTCGCAAACCTTCGGCATGTAAAAGATGCAAAACTTTTGTTTTCGGGCCTGAATGCACCATTTCGGGGTACCGAAGTTGCGAAAATGGTTTCATAACCAAAACACCCATTCTACTCCGTTAGACCCAAAATGATGTTTGGGAGTGTTGTGGAGCATTTCGCAAACCTTCGGCACGTAAAAGATGCAAAACTTGTATTTCGGGCCTGAATGCACTATTTCGGGGTACCGAAGTTGCGAAAATGGTTTCGCAACGAAAACACACATTCTGACCCATTAAACCCAGAATGATGTTTGCGAGTGTTTTGGAGCATATCGCAAACCTTCGGCATGTAAAAAGATGCAAAACTTGTGTTTCGGCCCTGAATGCACTATTTCGGGGTATCGAACTTGCGAAAATGGTTTCGCAACGAAAACACCGATTCTACCCCATTAGACCCAGAATGATGTTTGGGAGTGTTTTGGAGCATATCGCAAACCTTCGGCATGTAAAAAGATGCAAAACTTGTGTTTCGACCCTGAATGCACTATTTCGGGGTACCGAAGTTGCGAAAATAGTTTCGCAACGAAAACAACCATTCTACTCCATTAGACCCAAAATGATGTTTGGGAGTGTTGTGGAGCATTTCGCAAACCTTCGGCACGTAAAAGATGCAAAACTTGTATTTCGGGCCTGAATGCACTATTTCGGGGTACCGAAGTTGCGAAAATGGTTTCGCAACGAAAACATACATTCTAACCCATTAAACCCAGAATGATGTTTGCGAGTGTTTTGGAGCATATCGCAAACCTTCGGCATGTAAAAAGATGCACAACTTGTGTTTCGACCAGAATGCACTA
Organism: Cenchrus fungigraminus; assembly: GCA_036936925.1. Classification (NCBI taxonomy): domain Eukaryota; kingdom Viridiplantae; phylum Streptophyta; class Magnoliopsida; order Poales; family Poaceae; genus Cenchrus; species Cenchrus fungigraminus. The sequence goes on along the minus strand of JAQONI010000019.1, from coordinate 403,566 downwards.
TTTCGGGGTACCGAAGTTGCGAAAATGGTTTCGCAACGAAAACACCCATTCTACCCCATTAGACCCAAAATGATGTTTGGGAGTGTTTTGGAGCATATCGCAAACATTCGCATGTAAAAAGATGCAAAACTTGTGTTTCGGGCCTGAATGCACTATTTCGGGGTACCGATGTTGCGAAAATGGTTTCGCAACGAAAACAATCATTCTACTCCATTAGACCCAAAATGATGTTCGGGAGTGTTGTGGAGCATTTCGCAAACCTTCGGCATGTAAAAGATGCAAAACTTTTGTTTTCGGGCCTGAATGCACCATTTCGGGGTACCGAAGTTGCGAAAATGGTTTCATAACCAAAACACCCATTCTACTCCATTAGACTCAAAATGATGTTTGGGAGTGTTTTGGAGCATATCACAAATCTTCGGCATGTAAAAAGATGCAAAACTTGTGTTTCGGCCTGAATGCACTATTTCGGGGTACCGATGTTGAAAAATGGTTTCGCAACGAAAACACTCATTCTACTCCATTAGACCCAAAATGAAGTTTGGGAGCGTTTCGGAGCATTTCGCAATCCTTCGGTATGTAAAAGATGCAAAACTTGTGTTTCGGGCCTGAATGCACTATTTCAGGGTACCGAAGTTGCGAAAATAGATTTGCAACGAAAACTACCATTCTACTCCATTAGACCCAAAATGATGTTTGGGAGTGTTTTGGACCATATCACAAATCTTGGGCATGTAAAAAGATGCAAAACTTGTGTTTCGGGCCTGATTGCACTATTTCGGGGTACCGATGTTGCGAAAATGGTTTCGCAACGAAAACACTCATTCTACTCCATTAGACCCAAAATGATGTTTGAGAGTGTTGTGGAGCATTTCGCAAACCTTCGGCATGTAAAAGATGCAAAACTTTTGTTTTCGGGCCTGAATGCACCATTTCGGGGTACCGAAGTTGCGAAAATGGTTTCATAACCAAAACACCCATTCTACTCCGTTAGACCCAAAATGATGTTTGGGAGTGTTTTGGAGCATATCACAAATCTTCGGCATGTAAAAAGATGCAAAACTTGTGTTTCGGCCTGAATGCACTATTTCAGGGAACCGATGTTGCGAAAATGGTTTCGCAACGAAAACACTCATACTACTCCATTAGACCCAAAATGATGTTTGGGAGTGTTGTGGAGCATTTCGCAAACCTTCGGCATGTAAAACATGCGAAACTTGTATTTCGGGCCTGAATGCACTATTTCGGGGTACCGAAGTTGCGAAAATAGTTTCGCAACATAAACAACCATTCTACTCCATTAGACCCAAAATGATGTTTGGGAGTGTTTTGGACCATATCACAAATCTTCGGCATGTAAAAAGATGCAAAACTTGTGTTTCGGGCCTGAATGCACTATTTCGGGGTACCGATGTTGCGAAAATGGTTTCGCAACGAAAACACCCATTCTACTCCATTACACCCAAAATTATTTTTGAGAGTGTTTTGGAGCATATCGCAAACCTTCGGCATGTAAAAGATGCAAAACTTGTGTTTCGGGCTTGAATGCACTATTTCGGGGTACCGAAGTTGCGAAAATGGTTTCTAAACGAAAACACCCATTCTACTCCATTAGACCCAAAATGATGTTTGGGAGTGTCTTGGAGCATATCACAAATCTTCGGCATGTAAAAAGATGCAAAACTTGTGTTTCGGCCCTGAATGCACTATTTCGGCGTATCGAACTTGCGAAAATGGTTTCGCAACGAAAACACCGATTCTACCCCATTAGACCCAGAATGATGTTTGGGAGTGTTTTGGAGCATATCGCAAACCTTCGGCATATAAAAAGATGCAAAACTTGTGTTTCGGCCCTGAATGCACTATTTCGGGGTACCGAAGTAGCGAAAATGGTTTCGCAACGAAAACACCCATTCTACTCCATTAGACCCAAAATGATGTTTGGGAGTGTTTTGGAGCATATCACAAACCTTCGCATGTAAAAAGATGCAAAACTTGTGTTTCGGGCCTGAATGCACTATTTCGAGGTATCGAAGTTTCGAACATGGTTTCGCAATGAAAACAACCATTCTACCTCATTAGACACAGAATGATGTTTGGGAGTGTTTTGGAGCATATCGCTAAGCTTCGGCATGTGAAAAGATGCAAAACATGTGTTCCGGGCCTGAATGCACTATTTTCGGGGTACCGAAGTTGCGAAAATGGTTTCGCAACAAAAACACCCATTCTACCCCATTAGACCCAAAATGATGTTTGGGAGTGTTTTGGAGCATATCGCAAACCTTCGGTATGTAAAAAGATGCAAAACTTGTGTTTCGGCCTGAATCCACTATTTCGGGGTACCTATGTTGAAAAATGGTTTCGCAACGAAAACACCCAATCTACTCCATTAGACCCAAAATGAAGTTTGGGAGTGTTTTGGAGCATTTCGCAATCCTTCGGCATGTAAAAGATGCAAAACTTATGTTTCGGGCCTAAATGCACTATTTCTGGGTACCGAAGTTGCGAAAATGGTTTCGCAACGAAAACACCCATTCTACCCCATTACACCCAGAATAATGTTTTGGATGTTTTCCAGCATATCGCAAACCTTCGGCGTGTAAAAAGATGCAAAACTTTCATTTCGGGGCTGAATGCACTATTTCTGGGTATCGAAGTTGCGAAAATGGTTTCGCAACGAAAACAACCATTCTACACCATTAGACCCAAAATGATGTTTGGGAGTGTTTTGGAGCATTTCGCAAACCTTCGGCATGTAAAAGATGCAAAACTTGTATTTCGAGCCTGAATGCACCATTTCGGGGTACCGAAGTTGCGAAAATAGTTTCGCAACGAAAACAACCATTCTACTCCATTAGACCCAAAATGATGTTTGGGAGTGTTTTGGACCATATCGCAAATCTTCGGCATGTAAAAAGATGCAAAACTTGTGTTTCGGGCATGAATGCACTATTTCGGAGTACCGATGTTGCGAAAATGGTTTCGCAATGAAAACACCCATTCTTCTCCATTACTCCCAAAATGATGTTTGAGAGTGTTTTGGAGCATATCGCAAACCTTCGGGATGTAAAAGATGCAAAACTTGTGTTTCGGGCTTGAATGCACAATTTCGGGGTACCGAAGTTGCGAAAATGGTTTCGCAACGAAAACACCCATTCTAACTTCGATGTTTGGGAAAATGGTTTCGCAACGAAAACTCCCATGCAAAACCCAGAATGATGTTTGGGAGTGTCTTGGAGCATATCGCAAACCTTCGGCATGTAAAAAGATGTAGAACTTGTGTTTCGGCCCTGAATGCACTATTTCGGGGTATCGAACTTGCGAAAATGGTTTCGTAACGAAAACAACGATTCTACCCCATTAGACCCAGAATGATGTTTGGGAGTGTTTTGGAGCATATCTGAGACCTTCGGCATATAAAAAGATGTAAAACTTGTGTTTCGGCCCTGAATGCACTATTTCGGGGTACCGAAGTTGCGAAAATGGTTTCGCAACGAAAACACCCATTCTACCCCATTAGACCCAAAATGATGTTTGGGAGTGTTTTGGAGCATGTCACAAATCTTCGGCATGTAAAAAGATGCAAAACTTGTGTTTCGGCCTGAATGCACTATTTCGGGGTGCCGATGTCGCGAAAATGGTTTCGCAACGAAAACACCGATTCTACTCCATTACACCCAAAATGATGTTTGGGAGTGTTTTGGAGCATATCACAAACCTTCGCATGTAAAAAGATGCAAAACTTGTGTTTCGGGCCTGAATGCACTATTTCGAGGTATCGAAGTTGCGAACATGGTTTCGCAATGAAAACAACTATTCTACCTCATTAGACGCAGAATGATTTTGGGAGTGTTTTGGAGCATATCGCTAACCTTCGGCATGTGAAAAGATGCAAAACCTGTGTTTCGGGCCTGAATGCACTATTTCGGGGGTACCGAAGTTGCGAAAATGGTTTCGCAACGAAAACACCCATTCTACCCCATTAGACCCAAAATGATGTTTGGGAGTGTTTTGGAGCATATCGCAAACCTTCGGCATGTAAAAAGATGCAAAACTTGTGTTTCGGCCTGAATGCACTATTTCGGGGTACCGATGTTGAAAAATGGTTTCGCAACGAAAACACCCATTCTACTCCATTAGACCCAAAATGAAGTTTGGGAGTGTTTTGGAGCATTTCGCAATCCTTCGGCATGTAAAGGATGCAAAACTTGTGTTTCGGGCCTAAATGCTCTATTTCTGGGTACCGAAGTTGCGAAAATGGTTTCGGAATGAAAACACCCATTCTACCCCATTAGACCCAGAATAATGTTTTGGATGTTTTGCAGCATATCGCAAACCTTCGGCATGTAAAAAGATGCAAAACTTTCATTTCGGGGCTGAATGCACTATTTCTGGGTACCGAAGTTGCGAAAATGGTTTCATAACCAAAACACCCATTCTACTCCATTAGACACAAAATGATGTTTTAGAGTGTTTTGGAGCATATCACAAATCTTCGGCATGTAAAAAGATGCAAAACATGTGTTTCGGCCTGAATGCACTATTTCAGGGTACCGATGTTGCGAAAATGGTTTCGCAACGAAAACACTCATTCTACTCCATTAGACCCAAAATGATGTTTGGGAGTGTCGTGGAGCATTTCACAAACCTTCGGCATGTAAAAGATGCAAAATTTTGTTTTCGGGCCTGAATGCACCAATTCGGGGTACCGAAGTTGCGAAAATGGTTTCATAACCAAAACACCCATTCTACTCCATTAGACCCAAAATGATGTTTGGGAGTGTGTTGGAGTATATCACAAATCTTCGGCATGTAAAAAGATGCAAAACTTGTGGTTCGGCCTGAATGCACTATTTCAGTGTACTGAAGTAGCGAAAATGGTTTCGCAACGAAAACAACCATTCTACTCCATTAGACCCAAAATGATGTTTGGGAGTGTTTTAGAGCATTTCGCAAACGTTCGGCATGTCAAAGAAGCCAAACTTGTGTTTCGGGCTTGAATGCACTATTTCGGGGTGCCGAAGTTGCGAAAATGGTTTCGCAACGAAAACACCCATTCTAACCCATTAAACCCAGAATGATGTTTGGGAGTGTCTTGGAGCATATCGCAAACCTTCGGCATGTAAAAAGATGCAAAACTTGTGTTTCGGCCCTGAATGCACTATTTCGGGGTATCGAACTTGCGAAAATGGTTTCGCAACAAAAACACCGATTCTACCCCATTAGACCCAGAATGATGTTTGGGAGTGTTTTGCAGCATATCGCAAACCTTCGGCATATAAAAAGATGCAAAACTTGTGTTTCGGCCCTGAATGCACTATTTCGGGGTACCGAAGTTGCGAAAATGGTTTCGCAACGAAAACAACCATTCTACTCCATTAGACCCAAAATGATGTTTGGGAGTGTTTTGGAGCATATCACAAATCTTCGGCATGTAAAAAGATGCGAAACTTGTGTATCGGCCTGAATGCACTATTTCGGGGTACCGATGTCGCGAAAATGGTTTCGCAACGAAAACACCGATTCTACTCCATTATACCTAAAATGATGTTTGGGAGTGTTTTGGAGCATATCGCAAACCTTCGCATGTAAAAACATGCAATACTTGTGTTTCGGGCCTGAATGCACTATTTCAAGGTATCGAAGTTGCGAACATGGTTTCGCAATGAAAACAACCATTCTACCTCATTAGACGCAGAATGATGTTTGGGAGTGTTTTGGAGCATATCGCTAACCTTCGGCATGTGAAAAGATGCAAAACATGTGTTCCGGGCCTGAATGCACTATTTCGGGGTACCGAAGTTGCGAAAATGGTTTCGCAACGAAAACACCCATTCTACCCCATTAGACCCAAAATGATGTTTGGGAGTGTTTTGGAGCATGTCACAAATCTTCGGCATGTAAAAAGATGCAAAACTTGTGTTTCGGCCTGAATGCACTATTTCGGGGTGCCGATGTCGCGAAAATGGTTTCGCAACGAAAACACCGATTCTACTCCATTACACCCAAAATGATGTTTGGGAGTGTTTTGGAGCATATCACAAACCTTCGCATGTAAAAAGATGCAAAACTTGTGTTTCGGGCCTGAATGCACTATTTCGAGGTATCGAAGTTGCGAACATGGTTTCGCAATGAAAACAACTATTCTACCTCATTAGACGCAGAATGATTTTGGGAGTGTTTTGGAGCATATCGCTAACCTTCGGCATGTGAAAAGATGCAAAACCTGTGTTTCGGGCCTGAATGCACTATTTCGGGGGTACCGAAGTTGCGAAAATGGTTTCGCAACGAAAACACCCATTCTACCCCATTAGACCCAAAATGATGTTTGGGAGTGTTTTGGAGCATATCGCAAACCTTCGGCATGTAAAAAGATGCAAAACTTGTGTTTCGGCCTGAATGCACTATTTCGGGGTACCGATGTTGAAAAATGGTTTCGCAACGAAAACACCCATTCTACTCCATTAGACCCAAAATGAAGTTTGGGAGTGTTTTGGAGCATTTCGCAATCCTTCGGCATGTAAAGGATGCAAAACTTGTGTTTCGGGCCTAAATGCTCTATTTCTGGGTACCGAAGTTGCGAAAATGGTTTCGGAATGAAAACACCCATTCTACCCCATTAGACCCAGAATAATGTTTTGGATGTTTTGCAGCATATCGCAAACCTTCGGCATGTAAAAAGATGCAAAACTTTCATTTCGGGGCTGAATGCACTATTTCTGGGTACCGAAGTTGCGAAAATGGTTTCATAACCAAAACACCCATTCTACTCCATTAGACACAAAATGATGTTTTAGAGTGTTTTGGAGCATATCACAAATCTTCGGCATGTAAAAAGATGCAAAACATGTGTTTCGGCCTGAATGCACTATTTCAGGGTACCGATGTTGCGAAAATGGTTTCGCAACGAAAACACTCATTCTACTCCATTAGACCCAAAATGATGTTTGGGAGTGTCGTGGAGCATTTCACAAACCTTCGGCATGTAAAAGATGCAAAATTTTGTTTTCGGGCCTGAATGCACCAATTCGGGGTACCGAAGTTGCGAAAATGGTTTCATAACCAAAACACCCATTCTACTCCATTAGACCCAAAATGATGTTTGGGAGTGTGTTGGAGTATATCACAAATCTTCGGCATGTAAAAAATGCAAAACTTGTGGTTCGGCCTGAATGCACTATTTCAGTGTACTGAAGTAGCGAAAATGGTTTCGCAACGAAAACAACCATTCTACTCCATTAGACCCAAAATGATGTTTGGGAGTGTTTTAGAGCATTTCGCAAACGTTCGGCATGTCAAAGAAGCCAAACTTGTGTTTCGGGCTTGAATGCACTATTTCGGGGTGCCGAAGTTGCGAAAATGGTTTCGCAACGAAAACACCCATTCTAACCCATTAAACCCAGAATGATGTTTGGGAGTGTCTTGGAGCATATCGCAAACCTTCGGCATGTAAAAAGATGCAAAACTTGTGTTTCGGCCCTGAATGCACTATTTCGGGGTATCGAACTTGCGAAAATGGTTTCGCAACAAAAACACCGATTCTACCCCATTAGACCCAGAATGATGTTTGGGAGTGTTTTGCAGCATATCGCAAACCTTCGGCATATAAAAAGATGCAAAACTTGTGTTTCGGCCCTGAATGCACTATTTCGGGGTACCGAAGTTGCGAAAATGGTTTCGCAACGAAAACAACCATTCTACTCCATTAGACCCAAAATGATGTTTGGGAGTGTTTTGGAGCATATCACAAATCTTCGGCATGTAAAAAGATGCGAAACTTGTGTATCGGCCTGAATGCACTATTTCGGGGTACCGATGTCGCGAAAATGGTTTCGCAACGAAAACACCGATTCTACTCCATTATACCTAAAATGATGTTTGGGAGTGTTTTGGAGCATATCGCAAACCTTCGCATGTAAAAACATGCAATACTTGTGTTTCGGGCCTGAATGCACTATTTCAAGGTATCGAAGTTGCGAACATGGTTTCGCAATGAAAACAACCATTCTACCTCATTAGACGCAGAATGATGTTTGGGAGTGTTTTGGAGCATATCGCTAACCTTCGGCATGTGAAAAGATGCAAAACATGTGTTCCGGGCCTGAATGCACTATTTCGGGGTACCGAAGTTGCGAAAATGGTTTCGCAACGAAAACACCCATTCTACCCCATTAGACCCAAAATGCTGTTTGGGAGTGTTTTGGAGCATATCGCGAACCTTCGGCATGTAAAAAGATGCAAACCATGTGTTTTGCCCTGAATGCACTATTTCGGGGCACCGATGTTGAAAAATGGTTTCGCAACGAAAACACCCATTCTACTCCATTAGACCCAAAATGAAGTTTGGGAGTGTTTTGGAGCATTTCGCAATCCTTCGGCATGTAAAAGATGCAAAACTTGTGTTTCGGGCCTAAATGCACTATTTCTAGGTACCGAAGTTGCGAAAATGGTTTCGCAACGAAAACACCCATTCTACCCCATTAGACCCAAAATGATGTTTGGGAGTGTTTTAGAGCATTTAGCAAACCTTCGGCATGTAAAAGATGCAAAACTTGTGTTTCGGCCTGAATGCACTATTTCGGTGTACCGAAGTAGCGAAAATGGTTTCGCAACGAAAACAACCATTCTACTCCATTAGACCCAAAATGATGTTTCGGAGTGTTTTAGAGCATTTAGCAAACCTTCAGCATGTAAAAGATGCAAAACTTGTGTTTCAGGATTGAATGCACTATTTCGGGGTACCGAAGTTGCAAAAATGGTTTCGCAACGAAAACACCGATTCTACTCCATTATACCTAAAATGATGTTTGGGAGTGTTTTGGAGCATATCGCAAACCTTCGCATGTAAAAACATGCAATACTTGTGTTTCGGGCCTGATTGCACTATTTCAAGGTATCGAAGTTGCGAACATGGTTTCGCAATGAAAACAACCATTCTACCTCATTAGACGCAGAATGATGTTTGGGAGTGTTTTGGAGCATATCGCTAACCTTCGGCATGTGAAAAGATGCAAAACATGTGTTCCGGGCCTGAATGCACTATTTCGGGGTACCGAAGTTGCGAAAATGGTTTCGCAACGAAAACACCCATTCTACCCCATTAGACCCAAAATGCTGTTTGGGAGTGTTTTGGAGCATATCGCAAACCTTCGGCATGTAAAACGATGCAAAACTTGTGTTTTGCCCTGAATGCACTATTTCGGGGCACCGATGTTGAAAAATGGTTTCGCAACGAAAACACCCATTCTACTCCATTAGACCCAAAATGAAGTTTGGGAGTGTTTTGGAGCATTTCGCAATCCTTCGGCATGTAAAAGATGCAAAACTTGTGTTTCGGGCCTAAATGCACTATTTCTGGGTACCGAAGTTGCGAAAATGGTTTCGCAACGAAAACACCCATTCTACCCCATTAGACCCAAAATGATGTTTGGGAGTGTTTTAGAGCATTTAGCAAACCTTCGGCATGTAAAAGATGCAAAACTTGTGTTTCGGCCTGAATGCACTATTTCGGTGTACCGAAGTAGCGAAAATGGTTTCGCAACGAAAACAACCATTCTACTCCATTAGACCCAAAATGATGTTTGGGAGTGTTTTAGAGCATTTAGCAAACCTTCGGCATGTAAAAGATGCAAAACTTGTGTTTCGGCCTGAATGCACTATTTCGGTGTACCGAAGTAGCGAAAATGGTTTCGCAACGAAAACAACCATTCTACTCCATTAGACCCAAAATGATGTTTGGGAGTGTTTTAGAGCATTTAGCAAACCTTCGGCATGTAAAAGATGCAAAACTTGTGTTTCGGCCTGAATGCACTATTTCGGTGTACCGAAGTAGCGAAAATGGATTCGCAACGAAAACAACCATTCTACTCCATTAGACCCAAAATGATGTTTGGGAGTGTTTTAGAGCATTTAGCAAACCTTCGGCATGTAAAAGATGCAAAACTTGTGTTTCGGCCTGAATGCACTATTTCGGTGTACCGAAGTAGCGAAAATGGTTTCGCAACGAAAACAACCATTCTACTCCATTAGACCCAAAATGATGTTTGGGAGTGTTTTAGAGCATTTAGCAAACCTTCGGCATGTAAAAGATGCAAAACTTGTGTTTCGGCCTGAATGCACTATTTCGGTGTACCGAAGTAGCGAAAATGGTTTCACAACGAAAACAACCATTCTACTCCATTAGACCCAAAATGATGTTTGGGAGTGTTTTAGAGCATTTAGCAAACCTTCGGCATGTAAAAGATGCAAAACTTGTGTTTCGGGATTGAATGCACTATTTCGGGGTACCGAAGTTGCGAAAATGGTTTCGCAACGAAAACACCCATTCTAACCCATTAAACCCAGAATGATGTTTGGGAGTGTTGTGGAGCATTTCGCAAACCTTCGGCATGTAAAAAGATGCAAAATTTGTGTTTTGGCCCTGAATGCACTATTTCGGGGTATCGAACTTGCGAAAATGGTTTCGCAACGAAAACCCTGATTCTACCCCATTAGACCCAGAATGATGTTTGGGAGTGTTTTGCAGAATATCGCAAACCTTCAGCTTATAAAAATATGCAAAACTTGTGTTTCGGCCCTGAATGCACTATTTCGGGGTACCGAAGTTGCGAAAATGGTTTCGCAACGAAAACAACCATTCTACTCCATTAGACCCAAAATGATGCTTGGGAGTGTTTTGGAGCATATCACAAATCTTCGGCATGTAAAAAGATGCAAAACTTGTGTTTCGGCCTGAATGCACTATTTCGGGGTACCGATGTCGCGAAAATGGTTTCGCAACGAAAACACCGATTCTACTCCATTACACCTGAAATGATGTTTGGGAGTGTTTTTGAGCATATCGCAAACCTTCGCAAGTAAAAAGATGCAAAACTTGTGTTTCGGTCCTGAGTGCACTATTTCGAGGTATCGAAGTTGCGAACATGGTTTCTCAATGAAAACAACCATTCTACCTCATTAGACGCAGAATGATGTTTGGGAGTGTTTTGGAGCATATCGCTAACCTTCGGCATGTGAAAAGATGCAAAACATGTGTTCCGGGCCTGAATGCACTATTTCGGGGTACCGAAGTTGCGAAAATGGTTTCGCAACGAAAACACCCATTCTACCCCATTAAACCCAAAATACTGTTTGGGAGTGTTTTGGAGCATATCGCAAACCTTCGGCATGTAAAAAGATGCAAAACTTGTGTTTCGGCCTGAATAAACTATTTCGGGGTACCGATGTTGAAAAATGGTTTCGCAACGAAAACACTCATTCTACTCCATTAGACCCAAAATAAAGTTTGGGAGTGTTTTGGAGCATTTCGCAATCCTTCGGCATGTAAAAGATGCAAAACTTGTGTTTCGGGCCTAAATGCACTATTTCTGGGTACCGAAGTTGCGAAAATGGTTTCACAACGAAAACACCCATTCTACCCCATTAGACCCAGAATAATGTTTTGGATGTATTGCAGCATATCGCAAACCTTCGGCATGTAAAAAGATGTAAAACTTTCATTTCGGGGCTGAATGCACTATTTCTGGGTACCGAAGTTGCGAAAATGGTTTCGCAACGAAAACAACCATTCTACTCCATTAGACCCAAAATGATGTTTGGGAGTGTTTTGGAGCATATCACAAATCTTCGGCATGTAAAAAGATGCAAAACTTGTGTTTCAGCCTGAATGCACTATTTCAGGGTACCGATGTTGCGAAAATGGTTTCGCAACAAAAACACTCATTCTACTCCATTAGACCCAAAATGATGTTTGGGAGTGTTGTGGAGCATTTCGCAAACCTTCGGCATGTAAAAGATGCAAAACTTTTGTTTTCGGGCCTGAATGCACCAATTCGGGGTACCGAAGTTGCGAAAATGGTTTCATAACCAAAACACCCATTCTACTCCATTAGACCCAAAATGATGTTTGGGAGTGTTTTGGAGCATATCACAAATCTTCGGCATGTAAAAAGATGCAAAACTTGTGTTTCGGCCTGAATGCACTATTTCGGGGTACCGAAGTAGCGAAAATGGTTTCGCAACGAAAACAACCATTCTACTCCATTAGACCCAAAATGATGTTTGGGAGTGTTTTAGAGCATTTCGCAAACCTTCGGCATGTAAAAGATGCAAAACTTGTGTTTCGGGCTTGAATGCACAATTTCGGGGTACCGAAGTTGCGAAAATGGTTTCGCAACGAAAACACCCATTCTAACCCATTAAACCCAAAATGATGTTTGGGAGTGTCTTGGAGCATATCGCAAACCTTCGGCATGTAAAAAGATGCAAAACTTGTGTTTCGGCCCTGAATGCACTATTTCGGGGTATCGAAGTTGCGAACATGGTTTCGCAATGAAAACAACCATTCTACCTCATTAGACGCATAATGATGTTTGGGAGTGTTTTGGAGCACATCGCTAACCTTCGGCATGTGAAAAGATGCAAAACATGTGTTCCGGGCCTGAATGCACTATTTCGGGGTACCGAAGTTGCGAAAATGGTTTCGCAACGAAAACACCCATTCTACCCCATTAGACCCAAAATGCTGTTTGGGAGTGTTTTGGAGCATATCGCAAACCTTCGGCATGTAAAACGATGCAAAACTTGTGTTTTGCCCTGAATGCACTATTTCGGGGCACCGATGTTGAAAAATGGTTTCGCAACGAAAACACCCATTCTACTCCATTAGACCCAAAATGAAGTTTGGGAGTGTTTTGGAGCATTTCGCAATCCTTCGGCATGTAAAAGATGCAAAACTTGTGTTTCGGCCTGAATGCACTATTTCGGTGTACCGAAGTAGCGAAAATGGTTTCGCAACGAAAACAACCATTCTACTCCATTAGACCCAAAATGATGTTTGGGAGTGTTTTAGAGCATTTAGCAAACCTTCGGCATGTAAAAGATGCAAAACTTGTGTTTCGGCCTGAATGCACTATTTCGGTGTACCGAAGTAGCGAAAATGGTTTCGCAACGAAAACAACCATTCTACTCCATTAGACCCAAAATGATGTTTGGGAGTGTTTTAGAGCATTTAGCAAACCTTCGGCATGTAAAAGATGCAAAACTTGTGTTTCGGGATTGAATGCACTATTTCGGGGTACCGAAGTTGCGAAAATGGTTTCGCAACGAAAACACCCATTCTAACCCATTAAACCCAGAATGATGTTTGGGAGTGTTGTGGAGCATTTCGCAAACCTTCGGCATGTAAAAAGATGCAAAATTTGTGTTTTGGCCCTGAATGCACTATTTCGGGGTATCGAACTTGCGAAAATGGTTTCGCAACGAAAACACTGATTCTACCCCATTAGACCCAGAATGATGTTTGGGAGTGTTTTGCAGAATATCGCAAACCTTCAGCTTATAAAAATATGCAAAACTTGTGTTTCGGCCCTGAATGCACTATTTCGGGGTACCGAAGTTGCGAAAATGGTTTCGCAACGAAAACAACCATTCTACTCCATTATACCCAAAATGATGCTTGGGAGTGTTTTGGAGCATATCACAAATCTTCGGCATGTAAAAAGATGCAAAACTTGTGTTTCGGCCTGAATGCACTATTTCGGGGTACCGATGTCGCGAAAATGGTTTCGCAACGAAAACACCGATTCTACTCCATTACACCTTAAATGATGTTTGGGAGTGTTTTTGAGCATATCGCAAACCTTCGCAAGTAAAAAGATGCAAAACTTGTGTTTCGGTCCTGAGTGCACTATTTCGAGGTATCGAAGTTGCGAACATGGTTTCGCAATGAAAACAACCATTCTACCTCATTAGACGCAGAATGATGTTTGGGAGTGTTTTGGAGCATATCGCTAACCTTCGGCATGTGAAAAGATGCAAAACATGTGTTCCGGGCCTGAATGCACTATTTCGGGGTACCGAAGTTGCGAAAATGGTTTCGCAACGAAAACACCCATTCTACCCCATTAAACCCAAAATGCTGTTTGGGAGTGTTTTGGAGCATATCGCAAACCTTCGGCATGTAAAAAGATGCAAAACTTGTGTTTCGGCCTGAATAAACTATTTCGGGGTACCGATGTTGAAAAATGGTTTCGCAACGAAAACACTCATTCTACTCCATTAGACCCAAAATAAAGTTTGGGAGTGTTTTGGAGCATTTCGCAATCCTTCGGCATGTAAAAGATGCAAAACTTGTGTTTCGGGCCTAAATGCACTATTTCTGGGTACCGAAGTTGCGAAAATGGTTTCACAACGAAAACACCCATTCTACCCCATTAGACCCAGAATAATGTTTTGGATGTATTGCAGCATATCGCAAACCTTCGGCATGTAAAAAGATGTAAAACTTTCATTTCGGGGCTGAATGCACTATTTCTGGGTACCGAAGTTGCGAAAATGGTTTCGCAACGAAAACAACCATTCTACTCCATTAGACCCAAAATGATGTTTGGGAGTGTTTTGGAGCATATCACAAATCTTCGGCATGTAAAAAGATGCAAAACTTGTGTTTCAGCCTGAATGCACTATTTCAGGGTACCGATGTTGCGAAAATGGTTTCGCAACAAAAACACTCATTCTACTCCATTAGACCCAAAATGATGTTTGGGAGTGTTGTGGAGCATTTCGCAAACCTTCGGCATGTAAAAGATGCAAAACTTTTGTTTTCGGGCCTGAATGCACCAATTCGGGGTACCGAAGTTGCGAAAATGGTTTCATAACCAAAACACCCATTCTACTCCATTAGACCCAAAATGATGTTTGGGAGTGTTTTGGAGCATATCACAAATCTTCGGCATGTAAAAAGATGCAAAACTTGTGTTTCGGCCTGAATGCACTATTTCGGGGTACCGAAGTAGCGAAAATGGTTTCGCAACGAAAACAACCATTCTACTCCATTAGACCCAAAATGATGTTTGGGAGTGTTTTAGAGCATTTCGCAAACCTTCGGCATGTAAAAGATGCAAAACTTGTGTTTCGGGCTTGAATGCACAATTTCGGGGTACCGAAGTTGCGAAAATGGTTTCGCAACGAAAACACGCATTCTAACCCATTAAACCCAAAATGATGTTTGGGAGTGTCTTGGAGCATATCGCAAACCTTCGGCATGTAAAAAGATGCAAAACTTGTGTTTCGGCCCTGAATGCACTATTTCGGGGTATCGAAGTTGCGAACATGGTTTCGCAATGAAAACAACCATTCTACCTCATTAGACGCAGAATGATGTTTGGGAGTGTTTTGGAGCACATCGCTAACCTTCGGCATGTGAAAAGATGCAAAACATGTGTTCCGGGCCTGAATGCACTATTTCGGGGTACCGAAGTTGCGAAAATGGTTTCGCAACGAAAACACCCATTCTACCCCATTAGACCCAAAATGCTGTTTGGGAGTGTTTTGGAGCATATCGCAAACCTTCGGCATGTAAAACGATGAAAAACTTGTGTTTTGCCCTGAATGCACTATTTCGGGGCACCGATGTTGAAAAATGGTTTCGCAACGAAAACACCCATTCTACTCCATTAGACCCAAAATGAAGTTTGGGAGTGTTTTGGAGCATTTCGCAATCCTTCGGCATGTAAAAGATGCAAAACTTGTGTTTCGGCCTGAATGCACTATTTCGGTGTACCGAAGTAGCGAAAATGGTTTCGCAACGAAAACAACCATTCTACTCCATTAGACCCAAAATGATGTTTGGGAGTGTTTTAGAGCATTTAGCAAACCTTCGGCATGTAAAAGATGCAAAACTTGTGTTTCGGCCTGAATGCACTATTTCGGTGTACCGAAGTAGCGAAAATGGTTTCGCAACGAAAACAACCATTCTACTCCATTAGACCCAAAATGATGTTTGGGAGTGTTTTAGAGCATTTAGCAAACCTTCGGCATGTAAAAGATGCAAAACTTGTGTTTCGGGATTGAATGCACTATTTCGGGGTACCGAAGTTGCGAAAATGGTTTCGCAACGAAAACACCCATTCTAACCCATTAAACCCAGAATGATGTTTGGGAGTGTTGTGGAGCATTTCGCAAACCTTCGGCATGTAAAAAGATGCAAAATTTGTGTTTTGGCCCTGAATGCACTATTTCGGGGTATCGAACTTGCGAAAATGGTTTCGCAACGAAAACACTGATTCTACCCCATTAGACCCAGAATGATGTTTGGGAGTGTTTTGCAGAATATCGCAAACCTTCATCTTATAAAAATATGCAAAACTTGTGTTTCGGCCCTGAATGCACTATTTCGGGGTACCGAAGTTGCGAAAATGGTTTCGCAACGAAAACAACCATTCTACTCCATTAGACCCAAAATGATGCTTGGGAGTGTTTTGGAGCATATCACAAATCTTCGGCATGTAAAAAGATGCAAAACTTGTGTTTCGGCCTGAATGCACTATTTCGGGGTACCGATGTCGCGAAAATGGTTTCGCAACGAAAACACTGATTCTACTCCATTACACCTGAAATGATGTTTGGGAGTGTTTTTGAGCATATCGCAAACCTTCGCAAGTAAAAAGATGCAAAACTTGTGTTTCGGTCCTGAGTGCACTATTTCGAGGTATCGAAGTTGCGAACATGGTTTCGCAATGAAAACAACCATTCTACCTCATTAGACGCAGAATGATGTTTGGGAGTGTTTTGGAGCATATCGCTAACCTTCGGCATGTGTAAAGATGCAAAACATGTGTTCCGGGCCTGAATGCACTATTTCGGGGTACCGAAGTTGCGAAAATGGTTTCGCAACGAAAACACCCATTCTACCCCATTAGACCCAAAATGCTGTTTGGGAGTGTTTTGGAGCATATCGCAAACCTTCGGCATGTAAAACGATGAAAAACTTGTGTTTTGCCCTGAATGCACTATTTCGGGGCACCGATGTTGAAAAATGGTTTCGCAACGAAAACACCCATTCTACTCCATTAGACCCAAAATGAAGTTTGGGAGTGTTTTGGAGCATTTCGCAATCCTTCGGCATGTAAAAGATGCAAAACTTGTGTTTCGGCCTGAATGCACTATTTCGGTGTACCGAAGTAGCGAAAATGGTTTCGCAACGAAAACAACCATTCTACTCCATTAGACCCAAAATGATGTTTGGGAGTGTTTTAGAGCATTTAGCAAACCTTCGGCATGTAAAAGATGCAAAACTTGTGTTTCGGCCTGAATGCACTATTTCGGTGTACCGAAGTAGCGAAAATGGTTTCGCAACGAAAACAACCATTCTACTCCATTAGACCCAAAATGATGTTTGGGAGTGTTTTAGAGCATTTAGCAAACCTTCGGCATGTAAAAGATGCAAAACTTGTGTTTCGGGATTGAATGCACTATTTCGGGGTACCGAAGTTGCGAAAATGGTTTCGCAACGAAAACACCCATTCTAACCCATTAAACCCAGAATGATGTTTGGGAGTGTTGTGGAGCATTTCGCAAACCTTCGGCATGTAAAAAGATGCAAAATTTGTGTTTTGGCCCTGAATGCACTATTTCGGGGTATCGAACTTGCGAAAATGGTTTCGCAACGAAAACACTGATTCTACCCCATTAGACCCAGAATGATGTTTGGGAGTGTTTTGCAGAATATCGCAAACCTTCAGCTTATAAAAATATGCAAAACTTGTGTTTCGGCCCTGAATGCACTATTTCGGGGTACCGAAGTTGCGAAAATGGTTTCGCAACGAAAACAACCATTCTACTCCATTAGACCCAAAATGATGCTTGGGAGTGTTTTGGAGCATATCACAAATCTTCGGCATGTAAAAAGATGCAAAACTTGTGTTTCGGCCTGAATGCACTATTTCGGGGTACCGATGTCGCGAAAATGGTTTCGCAACGAAAACACCGATTCTACTCCATTACACCTGAAATGATGTTTGGGAGTGTTTTTGAGCATATCGCAAACCTTCGCAAGTAAAAAGATGCAAAACTTGTGTTTCGGTCCTGAGTGCACTATTTCGAGGTATCGAAGTTGCGAACATGGTTTCGCAATGAAAACAACCATTCTACCTCATTAGACGCAGAATGATGTTTGGGAGTGTTTTGGAGCATATCGCTAACCTTCGGCATGTGTAAAGATGCAAAACATGTGTTCCGGGCCTGAATGCACTATTTCGGGGTACCGAAGTTGCGAAAATGGTTTCGCAACGAAAACACCCATTCTACCCCATTAGACCCAAAATGCTGTTTGGGAGTGTTTTGGAGCATATCGCAAACCTTCGGCATGTAAAACGATGAAAAACTTGTGTTTTGCCCTGAATGCACTATTTCGGGGCACCGATGTTGAAAAATGGTTTCGCAACGAAAACACCCATTCTACTCCATTAGACCCAAAATGAAGTTTGGGAGTGTTTTGGAGCATTTCGCAATCCTTCGGCATGTAAAAGATGCAAAACTTGTGTTTCGGCCTGAATGCACTATTTCGGTGTACCGAAGTAGCGAAAATGGTTTCGCAACGAAAACAACCATTCTACTCCATTAGACCCAAAATGATGTTTGGGAGTGTTTTAGAGCATTTAGCAAACCTTCGGCATGTAAAAGATGCAAAACTTGTGTTTCGGCCTGAATGCACTATTTCGGTGTACCGAAGTAGCGAAAATGGTTTCGCAACGAAAACAACCATTCTACTCCATTAGACCCAAAATGATGTTTGGGAGTGTTTTAGAGCATTTAGCAAACCTTCGGCATGTAAAAGATGCAAAACTTGTGTTTCGGGATTGAATGCACTATTTCGGGGTACCGAAGTTGCGAAAATGGTTTCGCAACGAAAACACCCATTCTAACCCATTAAACCCAGAATGATGTTTGGGAGTGTTGTGGAGCATTTCGCAAACCTTCGGCATGTAAAAAGATGCAAAATTTGTGTTTTGGCCCTGAATGCACTATTTCGGGGTATCGAACTTGCGAAAATGGTTTCGCAACGAAAACACTGATTCTACCCCATTAGACCCAGAATGATGTTTGGGAGTGTTTTGCAGAATATCGCAAACCTTCAGCTTATAAAAATATGCAAAACTTGTGTTTCGGCCCTGAATGCACTATTTCGGGGTACCGAAGTTGCGAAAATGGTTTCGCAACGAAAACAACCATTCTACTCCATTAGACCCAAAATGATGCTTGGGAGTGTTTTGGAGCATATCACAAATCTTCGGCATGTAAAAAGATGCAAAACTTGTGTTTCGGCCTGAATGCACTATTTCGGGGTACCGATGTCGCGAAAATGGTTTCGCAACGAAAACACCGATTCTACTCCATTACACCTGAAATGATGTTTGGGAGTGTTTTTGAGCATATCGCAAACCTTCGCAAGTAAAAAGATGCAAAACTTGTGTTTCGGTCCTGAGTGCACTATTTCGAGGTATCGAAGTTGCGAACATGGTTTCGCAATGAAAACAACCATTCTACCTCATTAGACGCAGAATGATGTTTGGGAGTGTTTTGGAGCATATCGCTAACCTTCGGCATGTGAAAAGATGCAAAACATGTGTTCCGGGCCTGAATGCACTATTTCGGGGTACCGAAGTTGCGAAAATGGTTTCGCAACGAAAACACCCATTCTACCCCATTAAACCCAAAATGCTGTTTGGGAGTGTTTTGGAGCATATCGCAAACCTTCGGCATGTAAAAAGATGCAAAACTTGTGTTTCGGCCTGAATAAACTATTTCGGGGTACCGATGTTGAAAAATGGTTTCGCAACGAAAACACTCATTCTACTCCATTAGACCCAAAATAAAGTTTGGGAGTGTTTTGGAGCATTTCGCAATCCTTCGGCATGTAAAAGATGCAAAACTTGTGTTTCGGGCCTAAATGCACTATTTCTGGGTACCGAAGTTGCGAAAATGGTTTCACAACGAAAACACCCATTCTACCCCATTAGACCCAGAATAATGTTTTGGATGTATTGCAGCATATCGCAAACCTTCGGCATGTAAAAAGATGTAAAACTTTCATTTCGGGGCTGAATGCACTATTTCTGGGTACCGAAGTTGCGAAAATGGTTTCGCAACGAAAACAACCATTCTACTCCATTAGACCCAAAATGATGTTTGGGAGTGTTTTGGAGCATATCACAAATCTTCGGCATGTAAAAAGATGCAAAACTTGTGTTTCAGCCTGAATGCACTATTTCAGGGTACCGATGTTGCGAAAATGGTTTCGCAACAAAAACACTCATTCTACTCCATTAGACCCAAAATGATGTTTGGGAGTGTTGTGGAGCATTTCGCAAACCTTCGGCATGTAAAAGATGCAAAACTTTTGTTTTCGGGCCTGAATGCACCAATTCGGGGTACCGAAGTTGCGAAAATGGTTTCATAACCAAAACACCCATTCTACTCCATTAGACCCAAAATGATGTTTGGGAGTGTTTTGGAGCATATCACAAATCTTCGGCATGTAAAAAGATGCAAAACTTGTGTTTCGGCCTGAATGCACTATTTTGGGGTACCGAAGTAGCGAAAATGGTTTCGCAACGAAAACAACCATTCTACTCCATTAGACCCAAAATGATGTTTGGGAGTGTTTTAGAGCATTTCGCAAACCTTCGGCATGTAAAAGATGCAAAACTTGTGTTTCGGGCTTGAATGCACAATTTCGGGGTACCGAAGTTGCGAAAATGGTTTCGCAACGAAAACACCCATTCTAACCCATTAAACCCAAAATGATGTTTGGGAGTGTCTTGGAGCATATCGCAAACCTTCGGCATGTAAAAAGATGCAAAACTTGTGTTTCGGCCCTGAATGCACTATTTCGGGGTATCGAAGTTGCGAACATGGTTTCGCAATGAAAACAACCATTCTACCTCATTAGACGCAGAATGATGTTTGGGAGTGTTTTGGAGCACATCGCTAACCTTCGGCATGTGAAAAGATGCAAAACATGTGTTCTGGGCCTGAATGCACTATTTCGGGGTACTGAAGTTGCGAAAATGGTTTCGCAACGAAAACACCCATTCTACCCCATTAGACCCAAAATGCTGTTTGGGAGTGTTATGGAGCATATCGCAAACCTTCGGCATGTAAAACGATGCAAAACTTGTGTTTTGCCCTGAATGCACTATTTCGGGGCACCGATGTTGAAAAATGGTTTCGCAACGAAAACACCCATTCTACTCCATTAGACCCAAAATGAAGTTTGGGAGTGTTTTGGAGCATTTCGCAATCCTTCGGCATGTAAAAGATGCAAAACTTGTGTTTCGGGCCTAAATGCACTATTTCTGGGTACCGAAGTTGCGAAAATGGTTTCGCAACGAAAACACCCATTCTACCCCATTAGACCCAAAATGAAGTTTGGGAGTGTTTTAGAGCATTTAGCAAACCTTCGGCATGTAAAAGATGCAAAACTTGTGTTTCGGCCTGAATGCACTATTTCGGTGTACCGAAGTAGCGAAAATGGTTTCGCAACGAAAACAACCATTCTACTCCATTAGACCCAAAATGATGTTTGGGAGTGTTTTAGAGCATTTAGCAAACCTTCGGCATGTAAAAGATGCAAAACTTGTGTTTCGGCCTGAATGCACTATTTCGGTGTACCGAAGTAGCGAAAATGGTTTCGCAACGAAAACAACCATTCTACTCCATTAGACCCAAAATGATGTTTGGGAGTGTTTTAGAGCATTTAGCAAACCTTCGGCATGTAAAAGATGCAAAACTTGTGTTTCGGGATTGAATGCACTATTTCGGGGTACCGAAGTTGCGAAAATGGTTTCGCAACGAAAACACCCATTCTAACCCATTAAACCCAGAATGATGTTTGGGAGTGTTGTGGAGCATTTCGCAAACCTTCGGCATGTAAAAAGATGCAAAATTTGTGTTTTGGCCCTGAATGCACTATTTCGGGGTATCGAACTTGCGAAAATGGTTTCGCAACGAAAACACTGATTCTACCCCATTAGACCCAGAATGATGTTTGGGAGTGTTTTGCAGAATATCGCAAACCTTCAGCTTATAAAAATATGCAAAACTTGTGTTTCGGCCCTGAATGCACTATTTCGGGGTACCGAAGTTGCGAAAATGGTTTCGCAACGAAAACAACCATTCTACTCCATTAGACCCAAAATGATGCTTGGGAGTGTTTTGGAGCATATCACAAATCTTCGGCATGTAAAAAGATGCAAAACTTGTGTTTCGGCCTGAATGCACTATTTCGGGGTACCGATGTCGCGAAAATGGTTTCGCAACGAAAACACCGATTCTACTCCATTACACCTGAAATGATGTTTGGGAGTGTTTTGGAGCATATCGCAAACCTTCGCAAGTAAAAAGATGCAAAACTTGTGTTTCGGTCCTGAGTGCACTATTTCGAGGTATCGAAGTTGCGAACATGGTTTCGCAATGAAAACAACCATTCTACCTCATTAGACGCAGAATGATGTTTGGGAGTGTTTTGGAGCATATCGCTAACCTTCGGCATGTGAAAAGATGCAAAACATGTGTTCCGGGCCTGAATGCACTATTTCGGGGTACCGAAGTTGCGAAAATGGTTTCGCAACGAAAACACCCATTCTACCCCATTAAACCCAAAATGCTGTTTGGGAGTGTTTTGGAGCATATCGCAAACCTTCGGCATGTAAAAAGATGCAAAACTTGTGTTTCGGCCTGAATAAACTATTTCGGGGTACCGATGTTGAAAAATGGTTTCGCAACGAAAACACTCATTCTACTCCATTAGACCCAAAATAAAGTTTGGGAGTGTTTTGGAGCATTTCGCAATCCTTCGGCATGTAAAAGATGCAAAACTTGTGTTTCGGGCCTAAATGCACTATTTCTGGGTACCGAAGTTGCGAAAATGGTTTCACAACGAAAACACCCATTCTACCCCATTAGACCCAGAATAATGTTTTGGATGTATTGCAGCATATCGCAAACCTTCGGCATGTAAAAAGATGTAAAACTTTCATTTCGGGGCTGAATGCACTATTTCTGGGTACCGAAGTTGCGAAAATGGTTTCACAACGAAAACAACCATTCTACTCCATTAGACCCAAAATGATGTTTGGGAGTGTTTTGGAGCATATCACAAATCTTCGGCATGTAAAAAGATGCAAAACTTGTGTTTCAGCCTGAATGCACTATTTCAGGGTACCGATGTTGCGAAAATGGTTTCGCAACCAAAACACTCATTCTACTCCATTAGACCCAAAATGATGTTTGGGAGTGTTGTGGAGCATTTCACAAACCTTCGGCATGTAAAAGATGCAAAACTTTTGTTTTCGGGCCTGAATGCACCAATTCGGGGTACCGAAGTTGCGAAAATGGTTTCATAACCAAAACACCCATTCTACTCCATTAGACCCAAAATGATGTTTGGGAGTGTTTTGGAGCATATCACAAATCTTCGGCATGTAAAAAGATGCAAAACTTGTGTTTCGGCCTGAATGCACTATTTCGGGGTACCGAAGTAGCGAAAATGGTTTCGCAACGAAAACAACCTTTCTACTCCATTAGACCCAAAATGATATTTGGGAGTGTTTTAGAGCATTTCGCAAACCTTCGGCATGTAAAAGATGCAAAACTTGTGTTTCGGGCTTGAATGCACAATTTCGGGGTACCGAAGTTGCGAAAATGGTTTCGCAACGAAAACACCCATTCTAACCCATTAAACCTAAAATGATGTTTGGGAGTGTCTTGGAGCATATCGCAAACCTTCGGCATGTAAAAAGATGCAAAACTTGTGTTTCGGCCCTGAATGCACTATTTCGGGGTATCGAAGTTGCGAACATGGTTTCGCAATGAAAACAACCATTCTACCTCATTAGACGCAGAATGATGTTTGGGAGTGTTTTGGAGCATATCGCTAACCTTCGGCATGTGAAAAGATGCAAAACATGTGTTCCGGGCCTGAATGCACCATTTCGGGGTACCGAAGTTGCGAAAATGGTTTCATAACCAAAACACCCATTCTACTCCATTAGACCCAAAATGATGTTTGGGAGTGTTTTGGAGCATATCACAAATCTTCGGCATGTAAAAAGATGCAAAACTTTTGTTTTGGCCTGAATGCACTATTTCAGGGTACCGATGTTGCGAAAATGGTTTCGCAACGAAAACACCCATTCTACTCCATTAGACCCAAAATGAAGTTTGGGAGTGTTTTGGAGCATTTCGCAATCCTTCGTCATGTAAAAGATGCAAAACTTGTGTTTCGGGCCTAGATGCACTATTTCTGGGTACCGAAGTTGCGAAAATGGTTTCGCAACGAAAACACCCATTCTACCCCATTAGACCCAGAATAATGTTTTGGATGTTTTGCAGCATATCGCAAACCTTCGGCATGTAAAAAGATGCAAAACTTTCATTTCAGGGCTGAATGCACTATTTCGGGGTACCGAAGTTGCGAAAATGGTTTCGCAACGAAAACACCCATTCTACCCCATTAGACCCAAAATGATGTTTGGGAGTGTTTTGGAGCATGTCACAAATCTTCGGCATGTAAAAAGATGCAAAGCTTGTGTTTCGGCCTGAATGCACTATTTCGGGGTACCGATGTCGCGAAAATGGTTTCGCAACGAAAACACCGATTCTACTCCATTACACCCAAAATGATGTTTGGGAGTGTTTTGGAGCATATCGCAAACCTTCGCATGTAAAAAGATGCAAAACTTGTGTTTCGGGCCTGAATGCACTATTTCGAGGTATCAAAGTTGCGAACATGGTTTCGCAATGAAAACAACTATTCTACCTCATTAGACGCAGAATGATTTTGGGAGTGTTTTGGAGCATATCGTTAACCTTCAGCATGTGAAAAGATGCAAAACATGTGTTTCGGGCCTAAATGCTCTATTTCTGGGTACCGAAGTTGCGAAAATGGTTTCGCAACGAAAACACCCATTCTACCCCATTAGACCCAGAATAATGTTTTGGATGTTTTGCAGCATATCGCAAACCTTCGGCATGTAAAAAGATGCAAAACTTTCATTTCGGGGCTGAATGCACTATTTCTGGGTACCGAAGTTGCGAAAATGGTTTCATAACCAAAACACCCATTCTACTCCATTAGACCTAAAATGATGTTTGGGAGTGTTTTGGAGCATATCACAAATCTTCGTCATGTAAAAAGATGCAAAACATGTGTTTCGGCCTGAATGCACTATTTCAGGGTACCGATGTTGCGAAAATGGTTTCGCAACGAAAACACTCATTCTACTCCATTAGACCCAAAATGATGTTTGGGAGTGTTGTGGAGCATTTCGCAAACCTTCGGCATGTAAAAGATGCAAAATTTTGTTTTCGGGCCTGAATGCACCAATTCGGGGTACCGAAGTTGCGAAAATGGTTTCATAACCAAAACACCCATTCTACTCCATTAGACCCAAAATGATGTTTGGGAGTGTTTGGGAGCATATCACAAATCTTCGGCATGTAAAAAGATGCAAAACTTGTGGTTCGGCCTGAATGCACTATTTCGGTGTATCGAAGTTGCGAAAATGGTTTCGCAACGAAAACAACCATTCTACTCCATTAGACCCAAAATGATGTTTGGGAGTGTTTTAGACCATTTCGCAAACGTTCGGCATGTCAAAGAAGCAAAACTTGTGTTTCGGGCTTGAATGCACTATTTCGGGGTGCCGAAGTTGCGAAAATGGTTTCGCAACGAAAACACCCATTCTAACCCATTAAACCCAGAATGATGTTTGGGAGTGTCTTGGAGCATATCGCAAACCTTCGGCATGTAAAAAGAGGCAAAACTTGTGTTTCGGCCCTGAATGCACTATTTCGGGGTATCGAACTTGCGAAAATGGTTTCGCAACAAAAACACCGATTCTACCCCATTAAACCCAGAATGATGTTTGGGAGTGTTTTGGAGCATATCGCAAACCTTCGGCATATAAAAAGATGCAAAACTTGTGTTTCGGCCCTGAATGCACTATTCCAGGGTACCGAAGTTGCGAAAATGGTTTCGCAACGAAAACAACCATTCTACTCCATTAGACCCAAAATGATGTTTGGGAGTGTTTTGGAGCATATCACAAATCTTCGGCATGTAAAAAGATGCAAAACTTGTGTTTCGGCCTGAATGCACTATTTCGGGGTACCGATGTCACGAAAATGGTTTCGTAACGAAAACACCGATTCTACTCCATTATACCTAAAATGATGTTTGGGAGTGTTTTGGAGCATATCGCAAACCTTCGCATGTAAAAAGATGCAAAACTTGTGTTTCGAGCCTGAATGCACTATTTCGAGGTATCGAAGTTGCGAACATGGTTTCGCAATGAAAACAACCATTCGACCTCATTAGACACAGAATGATCTTTGGGAGTGTTTTGGAGCATATCGCTAACCTTCGGCATGTGAAAAGATGCAAAATATGTGTTCCGGGCCTGAATGCACTATTTCGGGGTACCGAAGTTGCGAAAATGGTTTCGCAACGAAAACACCCATTCTACCCCATTAGACCCAAAATGCTGTTTGGGAGTGTTTTGGAGCATATCGCAAACCTTCGGCATGTAAAAAGATGCAAAACTTGTGTTTCGCCCTGAATGCACTATTTCGGGGTACCGATGTTGAAAAATGGTTTCGCAACGAAAACACCCATTCTACTCCATTAGACCCAAAATGAAGTTTGGGATTGTTTTGGAGCATTTCGCAATCCTTCGGCATGTAAAAGATGCAAAACTTGTGTTTCGGGCCTAAATGCACTATTTCTGGGTACCGAAGTTGCGAAAATGGTTTCGCAACGAAAACACCCATTCTACCCCATTAGACCCAAAATGATGTTTGGGAGTGTTTTAGAGCATTTAGCAAACCTTCGGCATGTAAAAGATGCAAAACTTATGTTTCGGCCTGAATGCACTATTTCGGTGTACCGAAGTAGCGAAAATGGTTTCGCAACGAAAACAACCATTCTACTCCATTAGACCCAAAATGATGTTTGGGAGTGTTTTAGAGCATTTAGCAAACCTTCGGCATGTAAAAGATGCAAAACTTGTGTTTCGGGCTTGAATGCACTATTTCGGGGTACCGAAGTTGCGAAAATGGTTTCGCAACAAAAACACCCATTCTAACCCATTAAACCCAGAATGATGTTTGGGAGTGTTGTGGAGCATTTCGCAAACCTTCGGCATGTAAAAAGATGCAAAACTTTTGTTTCGGCCCTGAATGCACTATTTCGGGGTATCGAACTTGCGAAAATGGTTTCGCAACGAAAACACCGATTCTACCCCATTAGACCCAGAATGATGTTTGGGAGTGTTTTGGAGAATATCGCAAACCTTCGGCATGTAAAAAGATGCAAAACTTGTGTTTCGGCCTGAATGCACTATTTCGGGGTACCGATGTTGAAAAATGGTTTTGCAACGAAAACACCCATTCTACTCCATTAGACCCAAAATGAAGTTTGGGAGTGTTTTGGAGCATTTCGCAATCCTTCGGCATGTAATGGATGCAAAACTTGTGTTTCGGGCCTAAATGCTCTATTTCTGGGTACCGAAGTTGCGAAAATGGTTTCGCAATGAAAACACCCATTCTACCCCATTAGACCCAGAATAATATTTTGGATGTTTTGCAGCATATCGCAAACCTTCGGCATGTAAAAAGATGCAAAACTTTCATTTCGGGGCTGAATGCACTATTTCTGGGTACTGAAGTTGCGAAAATGGTTTCATAACCAAAACACCCATTCTACTCCATTAGACCCAAAATGATGTTTGGGAGTGTTTTGGAGCATATCACAAATCTTCGACATGTAAAAAGATGCAAAACTTGTGTTTCGCCCTGAATGCACTATTTCGGGGTACCGATGTTGAAAAATGGTTTCGCAACGAAAACACCCATTCTACTCCATTAGACCCAAAATGAAGTTTGGGAGTGTTTTGGAGCATTTCGCAATCCTTCGGCATGTAAAAGATGCAAAACTTGTGTTTCGGGCCTAAATGCACTATTTCTGGGTACCGAAGTTGCGAAAATGGTTTCACAACGAAAACACCCATTCTACCCCATTAGACCCAGAATAATGTTTTGGATGTTTTGCAGCATATCGCAAACCTTCGGCATGTAAAAAGATGCAAAACTTTCATTTCGGGGCTGAATGCACTATTTCTGGGTACCGAAGTTGCGAAAATGGTTTCGCAACGAAAACAACCATTCTACTCCATTAGACCCAAAATGATGTTTGGGAGTGTTTTGGTGCATATCACAAATCTTCGGCATGTAAAAAGATGCAAAACTTATGTTTCGGCCTGAATGCACTATTTCAGGGTACCGATGTTGCGAAAATGGTTTCGCTACAAAAACACTCATTCTACTCCATTAGACCCAAAATGATGTTTGGGAGTGTTGTAGAGCATTTCGCAAACCTTCGGCATGTAAAAGATGCAAAACTTTTGTTTTCGGGCCTGAATGCACCAATTCGGGGTACCGAAGTTGCGAAAATGGTTTCATAACCAAAACACCCATTCTACTCCATTAGACCCAAAATGATGTTTGGGAGTGTTTTGGAGCATATCACAATTCTTCGGCACGTAAAAAGATGCAAAACTTGTGTTTCGGCATGAATGCACTATTTCAGGGTACCGATGTTGCGAAAATGGTTTCGCAACGAAAACACCCATTCTACTCCATTAGACCCAAAATGATGTTTGGGAGTGTTGTGGAGCATTTCGCAATCCTTCGGCATGTAAAACATGCAAAACTTGTGTTTCGGGCCTGAATGCACTATTTCGGGGTACCGAAGTTGCGAAAATAGTTTTGCAACGAAAACAACCATTCTTCTCCATTAGACCCAAAATGATGTTTGGGAGTGTTTTGGACCATATCACAAATCCTGGGTATGTAAAAAGATGCAAAACTTGTGTTTCGGGCCTGAATGCACTATTTCAGGGTACCGATGTTACGAAAATGGTTTCGCAACGAAAACACTCATTCCACTCCATTAGACCCAAAATGATGTTTGGGAGTGTTGTGGAGCATTTCGCAAACCTTCGTCATGTAAAAGATGCAAAACTTTTGTTTTCGGGCCTGAATGCACCATTTCGGGGTACCGAAGTTGCGAAAATGGTTTCATAACCAAAACACCCATTCTGCTCCATTAGACCCAAAATGATGTTTGGGAGTGTTTTGGAGCATATCACAAATCTTCGGCATGTAAAAAGATGCAAAACTTGTGTTTCGGCCTGAATGCACTATTTCAGGGTACCGATGTTGCGAAAATGGTTTGCAACGAAAACACTCATTCTACTCCATTAGACCCAAAATGATGTTTGGGAGTGTTGTGGAGCATTTCGCAAACCTTCGGCATGTAAAAGATGCAAAACTTGTGTTTCGGGCTTGAATGCACTATTTCGGGGTACCGAAGTTGCGAAAATGGTTTCGCAACGAAAACACCCATTCTAACCCATTAAACCCAGAATGATGTTTGGGAGTGTCTTGGAGCATATCGCAAACCTTCGGCATGTAAAAAGATGCAAAACTTGAGTTTCGGCCCTGAATGCACTATTTCGGGGTATCGAACTTGCGAAAATGGTTTCGCAACGAAAACACCGATTCTACACCATTAGACCCAGAATGATGTTTGGGAGTGTTTTGGAGCATATCGCAAACCTTCGGCATATCAAAAGATGCAAAACTTGTGTTCCGGGCCTGAATGCACTATTTCGGGGTACCGAAGTTGCGAAAATGGTTTCGCAACGAAAACACCCATTCTACCCCATTAGACCCAAAATGATGTTTGGGAGTGTTTTGGAGCATATCGCAAATCTTCAGCATGTAAAAAGATGCAAAACTTGTGTTTCGGCCCGAATGCACTATTTCGGGGTACCGATGTTGAAAAATGGTTTTGCAACGAAAACACCCATTCTACTCCATTAGACCAAAAATGAAGTTTGGGAGTGTTTTGGAGCATTTCGCAATCCTTCGTCATGTAAAAGATGCAAAACTTGTGTTTCGTCCCTAAATGCACTATTTCTGGGTACCGAAGTTGCGAAAATGGTTTCGCAACGAAAACACCCAATCTACCCCATTAGACCTAGAATAATGTTTTGGATGTTTTGCAGCATATCGTAAACCTTCGGCATGTAAAAAGATGCAAAACTTTCATTTCGGGGCTGAATGCACTATTTCTGGGTACCGAAGTTGCGAAAATGGTTTCGCAACGAAAACAACCATTCTACTCCATTAGACCCAAAATGATGTTTGGGAGTGTTTTGGAGCATTTCGCAAACCTTCGGCATGTAAAAGATGCAAAACTTGTGTTTCGGGCCTGAATGCACTATTTCGGGGTACCGAAGTTGCGAAAATAGTTTTGCAACGAAAACAACCATTCTACTCCATTAGACCCAAAATGATGTTTGGGAGTGTTTTGGACCATATCACAAATCTTGGGCATGTAAAAAGATGCAAAACTTGTGTTTCGGGCCTGAATGCACTATTTCAGGGTACCGATGTTGCGAAAATGGTTTCGCAACGATAACACTCATTCTACTCCATTAGACCCAAAATGATGTTTGGGAGTGTTGTGGAACATTTCGTAAACCTTCGTCATGTAAAAGATGCAAAACTTTTGTTTTCGGGCTTGAATGCACCATTTCGGGGTACCGAAGTTGCGAAAATGGTTTCATAACCAAAACACCCATTCTGCTCCTTAGACCCAAAATGATGTTTGGGAGTGTTTTGGAGCATATCACAAACCTTCGGCATGTAAAAAGATGCAAAACTTGTGTTTCGGCCTGAATGCACTATTTCAGGGTACCGATGTTGCGAAAATGGTTTCGCAACGAAAACACTCATTCTACTCCATTAGACCCAAAATGATGTTTGGGAGTCTTTTGGAGCATATCGCAAACCTTCGTCATGTAAAAGATGCAAAACTTTTGTTTTCGGGCCTGAATGCACCATTTCGGGGTACCGAAGTTGCGAAAATGGTTTCATAACCAAAACACCCATTCTGCTCCATTAGGCCCAAAATGATGTTTGAGAGTGTTTTGGCGCATATCACAAATCTTCGGCATGTAAAAAGATGCAAAACTTGTGTTTTGGCCTGAATGCACTATTTCAGGGTACCGATGTTGCCAAAATGGTTTCGCAACGAAAACACTCATTCTACTCCATTAGACCCAAAATGATGTTTGGGAGTGTTTTGGAGCATTTCGCAAACCTTCGGCATGTAAAACATGCAAAACTTGTGTTTCGGGCTTGAATGCACTATTTCGGGGTACCGAAGTTGCGAAAATGGTTTCGCAACGAAAACACCCATTCTAACCCATTAAACCCAGAATGACGTTTTGGAGTGTCTTGGAGCATATCGCAAACCTTCGGCATGTAAAAAGATGCAAAACTTGTGTTTCGGCCCTGAATGCACTATTTCGGGGTATCGAACTTGCGAAAATGGTCTCGCAACGAAAACACCGATTCTACCCCATTAGACCCAGAATGATGTTTGGGAGTGTTTTGGAGCCTATCGCAAACCTTCGGCATATCAAAAGATGCAAAACTTGTGTTCCGGGCCTGAATGCACTATTTCGGGGTACCGAAGTTGCGAAAATGGTTTCGCCACGAAAACACCCATTCTACCCCATTAGACCCAAAATGATGTTTTGGAGTGTTTTGGAGCATATCGCAAACCTTCGGCATGTAAAAAGATGCAAAACTTGTGTTTCGGCCCGAATGCACTATTTCGGGGTACCGATGTTGAAAAATGGTTTCGCAACGAAAACACCCATTCTACTCCATTAGACCCAAAATGAAGTTTGGGAGTGTTTTGGAGCATTTCGCAATCCTTCGTCATGTAAAAGATGCAAAACTTGTGTTTCGGCCCTAAATGCACTATTTCTGGTACCGAAGTTGCGAAAATGGTTTCGCAACGAAAACACCCATTCTACCCCATTAGACCCAGAATAATGTTTTGGATGTTTTGCAGCATATCACAAACCTTCGGCATGTAAAAAGATGCAAAACTTTCATTTCGGGGCTGAATGCACTATTTCTGGGTACCGAAGTTGCGAAAATGGTTTCGCAACGAAAACAACCATTCTACTCCATTAGACCCAAATTGATGTTTGGTAGTGTTTTGGAGCATTTCGCAAACCTTCGGCATGTAAAAGATGCAAAACTTGTGTTTCGGGCCTGAATGCACTATTTCGGGGTACCGAAGTTGCGAAAATAGTTTTGCAACGAAAACAACCATTCTACTCCATTAGACCCAAAATGATGTTTGGGAGTGTTTTGGACCATATCACAAATCTTGGGCATGTAAAAAGATGCAAAACTTGTGTTTCGGGCCTGAATGCACTATTTCAGGGTACCGATGTTGCGAAAATGGTTTCGCAACGAAAACACTCATTCCACTCCATTAGACCCAAAATGATGTTTGGGAGTGTTGTGGAGCATTTCGCAAACCTTCGTCATGTAAAAGATGGAAAACTTTTGTTTTCGGGCCTGAATGCACCATTTCGGGGTACCGAAGTTGCGAAAATGGTTTCATAACCAAAACACCCATTCTGCTCCATTAGGCCCAAAATGATGTTTGAGAGTGTTTTGGCGCATATCACAAATCTTCGGCATGTAAAAAGATGCAAAACTTGTGTTTTGGCCTGAATGCACTATTTCAGGGTACCGATGTTGCCAAAATGGTTTCGCAACGAAAACACTCATTCTACTCCATTAGACCCAAAATGATGTTTGGGAGTGTTTTGGAGCATTTCGCAAACCTTCGGCATGTAAAACATGCAAAACTTGTGTTTCGGGCTTGAATGCACTATTTCGGGGTACCGAAGTTGCGAAAATGGTTTCGCAACGAAAACACCCATTCTAACCCATTAAACCCAGAATGACGTTTTGGAGTGTCTTGGAGCATATCGCAAACCTTCGGCATGTAAAAAGATGCAAAACTTGTGTTTCGGCCCTGAATGCACTATTTCGGGGTATCGAACTTGCGAAAATGGTCTCGCAACGAAAACACCGATTCTACCCCATTAGACCCAGAATGATGTTTGGGAGTGTTTTGGAGCCTATCGCAAACCTTCGGCATATCAAAAGATGCAAAACTTGTGTTCCGGGCCTGAATGCACTATTTCGGGGTACCGAAGTTGCGAAAATGGTTTCGCCACGAAAACACCCATTCTACCCCATTAGACCCAAAATGATGTTTTGGAGTGTTTTGGAGCATATCGCAAACCTTCGGCATGTAAAAAGATGCAAAACTTGTGTTTCGGCCCGAATGCACTATTTCGGGGTACCGATGTTGAAAAATGGTTTCGCAACGAAAACACCCATTCTACTCCATTAGACCCAAAATGAAGTTTGGGAGTGTTTTGGAGCATTTCGCAATCCTTCGTCATGTAAAAGATGCAAAACTTGTGTTTCGGCCCTAAATGCACTATTTCTGGTACCGAAGTTGCGAAAATGGTTTCGCAACGAAAACACCCATTCTACCCCATTAGACCCAGAATAATGTTTTGGATGTTTTGCAGCATATCACAAACCTTCGGCATGTAAAAAGATGCAAAACTTTCATTTCGGGGCTGAATGCACTATTTCTGGGTACCGAAGTTGCGAAAATGGTTTCGCAACGAAAACAACCATTCTACTCCATTAGACCCAAATTGATGTTTGGTAGTGTTTTGGAGCATTTCGCAAACCTTCGGCATGTAAAAGATGCAAAACTTGTGTTTCGGGCCTGAATGCACTATTTCGGGGTACCGAAGTTGCGAAAATAGTTTTGCAACGAAAACAACCATTCTACTCCATTAGACCCAAAATGATGTTTGGGAGTGTTTTGGACCATATCACAAATCTTGGGCATGTAAAAAGATGCAAAACTTGTGTTTCGGGCCTGAATGCACTATTTCAGGGTACCGATGTTGCGAAAATGGTTTCGCAACGAAAACACTCATTCCACTCCATTAGACCCAAAATGATGTTTGGGAGTGTTGTGGAGCATTTCGCAAACCTTCGTCATGTAAAAGATGGAAAACTTTTGTTTTCGGGCCTGAATGCACCATTTCGGGGTACCGAAGTTGCGAAAATGGTTTCATAACCAAAACACCCATTCTGCTCCATTAGACCCAAAATGATGTTTGGGAGTGTTTTGGAGCATATCACAAATCTTCGGCATCTAAAAAGATGCAAAACTTGTGTTTCGGCCTGAACGCACTATTTCAGGGTACCGATGTTGCGAAAATGGTTTCGCAACGAAAACACTCATTCTACTCCATTAGACCCAAAACGATGTTTGGGAGTGTTGTGGAGCATTCCGCAAACCTTCGGCATGGAAAAGATGCAAAACTTGTGTTTCGGGCTTGAATGCACTATTTCGGGGTACCGAAGTTGCGAAAATGGTTTCGCAACGAAAACACCCATTCTAACCCATTAAAGCCAGAATGATGTTTGGGAGTGTCTTGGAGCATATCGCAAACCTTCGGCATGTAAAAAGATGCAAAACTTGTGTTTCGGCCCTGAATGCACTATTTCGGGGTATCGAACTTGCGAAAATGGTTTCGCAACGAAAACACCGATTCTACCCCATTAGACCCAGAATGATGTTTGGGAGTGTTTTGGAGCATATCGCAAACCTTCGTCATATCAAAAGATGCAAAACTTGTGTTCCGGGCTGAATGCACTATTTCGGGGTACCGAAGTTGCGAAAATGGTTTCGCAACGAAAACACCCATTCTACCCCATTAGACCCAAAATGATGTTTGGGAGTGTTTTGGAGCATATCGCAAACCTTCGGCATGTAAAAAGATGCAAAACTTGTGTTTCGGCCCGAATGCACTATTTCGGGGTACCGATGTTGAAAAATGGTTTCGCAACGAAAACACCCATTCTACTCCATTAGACCCAAAATGAAGTTTGGGAGTGTTTTGGAGCATTTCGCAATCCTTCGTCATGTAAAAGATGGAAAACTTGTGTTTCGGCCCTAAATGCACTATTTCTGGTACCGAAGTTGCGAAAATGGTTTCGCAACGAAAACACCCATTCTACCCCATTAGACCCAGAATAATGTTTTGGATGTTTTGCAGCATATCACAAACCTTCGGCATGTAAAAAGATGCAAAACTTTCATTTCGGGGCTGAATGCACTATTTCTGGGTACCGAAGTTGCGAAAATGGTTTCGCAACGAAAACAACCATTCTACTCCATTAGACCCAAATTGATGTTTGGAAGTGTTTTGGAGCATTTCGCAAACCTTCGGCATGTAAAAGATGCAAAACTTGTGTTTCGGGCCTGAATGCACTATTTCGGGGTACCGAAGTTGCGAAAATAGTTTTGCAACGAAAACAACCATTCTACTCCATTAGACCCAAAATGATGTTTGGGAGTGTTTTGGACCATATCACAAATCTTGGGCATGTAAAAAGATGCAAAACTTGTGTTTCGGGCCTGAATGCACTATTTCAGGGTACCGATGTTGCGAAAATGGTTTCGCAACGAAAACACTCATTCCACTCCATTAGACCCAAAAAGATGTTTGGGAGTGTTGTGGAGCATTTCGCAAACCTTCGTCATGTAAAAGATGGAAAACTTTTGTTTTCGGGCCTGAATGCACCATTTCGGGGTACCGAAGTTGCGAAAATGGTTTCGTAACCAAAACACCCATTCTGCTCCATTAGACCCAAAATGATGTTTGGGAGTGTTTTGGAGCATATCACAAATCTTCGGCATCTAAAAAGATGCAAAACTTGTGTTTCGGCCTGAACACACTATTTCAGGGTACCGATGTTGCGAAAATGGTTTCGCAACGAAAACACTCATTCTACTCCATTAGACCCAAAACGATGTTTGGGAGTGTTGTGGAGCATTCCGCAAACCTTCGGCATGTAAAAGATGCAAAACTTGTGTTTCGGGCTTGAATGCACTATTTCGGGGTACCGAAGTTGCGAAAATGGTTTCGCAACGAAAACACCCATTCTAACCCATTAAAGCCAGAATGATGTTTGGGAGTGTCTTGGAGCATATCGCAAACCTTCGGCATGTAAAAAGATGCAAAACTTGTGTTTCGGCCCTGAATGCACTATTTCGGGGTATCGAACTTGCGAAAATGGTTTCGCAACGAAAACACCGATTCTACCCCATTAGACCCAGAATGATGTTTGGGAGTGTTTTGGAGCATATCGCAAACCTTCGTCATATCAAAAGATGCAAAACTTGTGTTCCGGGCTGAATGCACTATTTCGGGGTACCGAAGTTGCGAAAATGGTTTCGCAACGAAAACACCCATTCTACCCCATTAGACCCAAAATGATGTTTGGGAGTGTTTTGGAGCATATCGCAAACCTTCAGCATGTAAAAAGATGCAAAACTTGTGTTTCGGCCCGAATGCACTATTTCGGGGTACCGATGTTGAAAAATGGTTTCGCAACGAAAACACCCATTCTACTCCATTAGACCCAAAATGAAGTTTGGGAGTGTTTTGGAGCATTTCGCAATCCTTCGTCATGTAAAAGATGGAAAACTTGTGTTTCGGCCCTAAATGCACTATTTCTGGTACCGAAGTTGCGAAAATGGTTTCGCAACGAAAACACCCATTCTACCCCATTAGACCCAGAATAATGTTTTGGATGTTTTGCAGCATATCACAAACCTTCGGCATGTAAAAAGATGCAAAACTTTCATTTCGGGGCTGAATGCACTATTTCTGGGTACCGAAGTTGCGAAAATGGTTTCGCAACGAAAACAACCATTCTACTCCATTAGACCCAAATTGATGTTTGGAAGTGTTTTGGAGCATTTCGCAAACCTTCGGCATGTAAAAGATGCAAAACTTGTGTTTCGGGCCTGAATGCACTATTTCGGGGTACCGAAGTTGCGAAAATAGTTTTGCAACGAAAACAACCATTCTACTCCATTAGACCCAAAATGATGTTTGGGAGTGTTTTGGACCATATCACAAATCTTGGGCATGTAAAAAGATGCAAAACTTGTGTTTCGGGCCTGAATGCACTATTTCAGGGTACCGATGTTGCGAAAATGGTTTCGCAACGAAAACACTCATTCCACTCCATTAGACCCAAAAAGATGTTTGGGAGTGTTGTGGAGCATTTCGCAAACCTTCGTCATGTAAAAGATGGAAAACTTTTGTTTTCGGGCCTGAATGCACCATTTCGGGGTACCGAAGTTGCGAAAATGGTTTCGTAACCAAAACACCCATTCTGCTCCATTAGACCCAAAATGATGTTTGGGAGTGTTTTGGAGCATATCACAAATCTTCGGCATCTAAAAAGATGCAAAACTTGTGTTTCGGCCTGAACGCACTATTTCAGGGTACCGATGTTGCGAAAATGGTTTCGCAACGAAAACACTCATTCTACTCCATTAGACCCAAAACGATGTTTGGGAGTGTTGTGGAGCATTCCGCAAACCTTCGGCATGTAAAACATGCAAAACTTGTGTTTCGGGCTTGAATGCACTATTTCGGGGTACCGAAGCTGCGAAAATGGTTTCGCAACGAAAACACCCATTCTAACCCATTAAACCCAGAATGATGTTTGGGAGTGTTTTGGAGCCTATCGCAAACCTTCGTCATGTAAAAAGATGCAAAACTTGTGTTTCGGCCCTGAATGCACTATTTCGGGGTATCGAACTTGCGAAAATGGTTTCGCAACGAAAACACCGATTCTACCCCATTAGACCCAGAATGATGTTTGGGAGTGTTTTGGAGCATATCGCAAACCTTCGTCATATCAAAAGATGCAAAACTTGTGTTCCGGGCTGAATGCACTATTTCGGGGTACCGAAGTTGCGAAAATGGTTTCGCAACGAAAACACCCATTCTACCCCATTAGACCCAAAATGATGTTTGGGAGTGTTTTGGAGCATATCGCAAACCTTCGGCATGTAAAAAGATGCAAAACTTGTGTTTCGGCCCGAATGCACTATTTCGGGGTACCGATGTTGAAAAATGGTTTCGCAACGAAAACACCCATTCTACTCCATTAGACCCAAAATGAAGTTTGGGAGTGTTTTGGAGCATTTCGCAATCCTTCGTCATGTAAAAGATGCAAAACTTGTGTTTCGGCCCTAAATGCACTATTTCTGGTACCGAAGTTGCGAAAATGGTTTCGCAACGAAAACACCCATTCTACCCCATTAGACCTAGAATAATGTTTTGGATGTTTTGCAGCATATCGCAAACCTTCGGCATGTAAAAAGATGCAAAACTTTCATTTCGGGGCTGAATGCACTATTTCTGGGTACCGAAGTTGCGAAAATGGTTTCGCAACGAAAACAACCATTCTACTCCATTAGACCCAAAATGATGTTTGGGAGTGTTTTGGAGCATTTCGCAAACCTTCGGCATGTAAAAGATGCAAAACTTGTGTTTCGGGCCTGAATGCACTATTTCGGGGTACCGAAGTTGCGAAAATAGTTTCGCAACGAAAACAACCATTCTACTCCATTAGACCCAAAATGATGTTTGGGAGTGTTTTGGACCATATCACAAATCTTGGGCATGTAAAAAGATGCAAAACTTGTGTTTCGGGCCTGAATGCACTATTTCAGGGTACCGATGTTGCGAAAATGGTTTCGCAACGAAAACACTCATTCTACTCCATTAGACCCAAAATGATGTTTGGGAGTGTTGTGGAACATTTCGTAAACCTTCGTCATGTAAAAGATGCAAAACTTTTGTTTTCGGGCTTGAATGCACCATTTCGGGGTACCGAAGTTGCGAAAATGGTTTCATAACCAAAACACCCATTCTGCTCCATTAGACCCAAAATGATGTTTGGGAGTGTTTTGGAGCATATCACAAATCTTCGGCATCTAAAAAGATGCAAAACTTGTGTTTCGGCCTGAACGCACTATTTCAGGGTACCGATGTTGCGAAAATGGTTTCGCAACGAAAACACTCATTCTACTCCATTAGACCCAAAACGATGTTTGGGAGTGTTGTGGAGCATTCCGCAAACCTTCGGCATGTAAAAGATGCAAAACTTGTGTTTCGGGCTTGAATGCACTATTTCGGGGTACCGAAGTTGCGAAAATGGTTTCGCAACGAAAACACCCATTCTAACCCATTAAAGCCAGAATGATGTTTGGGAGTGTCTTGGAGCATATCGCAAACCTTCGGCATGTAAAAAGATGCAAAACTTGTGTTTCGGCCCTGAATGCACTATTTCGGGGTATCGAACTTGCGAAAATGGTTTCGCAACGAAAACACCGATTCTACCCCATTAGACCCAGAATGATGTTTGGGAGTGTTTTGGAGCATATCGCAAACCTTCGTCATATCAAAAGATGCAAAACTTGTGTTCCGGGCTGAATGCACTATTTCGGGGTACCGAAGTTGCGAAAATGGTTTCGCAACGAAAACACCCATTCTACCCCATTAGACCCAAAATGATGTTTGGGAGTGTTTTGGAGCATATCGCAAACCTTCGGCATGTAAAAAGATGCAAAACTTGTGTTTCGGCCCGAATGCACTATTTCGGGGTACCGATGTTGAAAAATGGTTTCGCAACGAAAACACCCATTCTACTCCATTAGACCCAAAATGAAGTTTGGGAGTGTTTTGGAGCATTTCGCAATCCTTCGTCATGTAAAAGATGCAAAACTTGTGTTTCGGCCCTAAATGCACTATTTCTGGTACCGAAGTTGCGAAAATGGTTTCGCAACGAAAACACCCATTCTACCCC
Organism: Cenchrus fungigraminus; assembly: GCA_036936925.1. Lineage (NCBI taxonomy): Eukaryota > Viridiplantae > Streptophyta > Magnoliopsida > Poales > Poaceae > Cenchrus > Cenchrus fungigraminus. Next base: position 364,071 of record JAQONI010000019.1, on the reverse strand, counting down.
ATTAGACCTAGAATAATGTTTTGGATGTTTTGCAGCATATCGCAAACCTTCGGCATGTAAAAAGATGCAAAACTTTCATTTCGGGGCTGAATGCACTATTTCTGGGTACCGAAGTTGCGAAAATGGTTTCGCAACGAAAACAACCATTCTACTCCATTAGACCCAAAATGATGTTTGGGAGTGTTTTGGAGCATTTCGCAAACCTTCGGCATGTAAAAGATGCAAAACTTGTGTTTCGGGCCTGAATGCACTATTTCGGGGTACCGAAGTTGCGAAAATAGTTTCGCAACGAAAACAACCATTCTACTCCATTAGACCCAAAATGATGTTTGGGAGTGTTTTGGACCATATCACAAATCTTGGGCATGTAAAAAGATGCAAAACTTGTGTTTCGGGCCTGAATGCACTATTTCAGGGTACCGATGTTGCGAAAATGGTTTCGCAACGAAAACACTCATTCTACTCCATTAGACCCAAAATGATGTTTGGGAGTGTTGTGGAACATTTCGTAAACCTTCGTCATGTAAAAGATGCAAAACTTTTGTTTTCGGGCTTGAATGCACCATTTCGGGGTACCGAAGTTGCGAAAATGGTTTCATAACCAAAACACCCATTCTGCTCCTTAGACCCAAAATGATGTTTGGGAGTGTTTTGGACCATATCACAAACCTTCGACATGTAAAAAGATGCAAAACTTGTGTTTCGGCCTGAATGCACTATTTCAGGGTACCGATGTTGCGAAAATGGTTTCGCAACGAAAACACTCATTCTACTCCATTAGACCCAAAATGATGTTTGGGAGTCTTTTGGAGCATATCGCAAACCTTCGTCATGTAAAAGATGCAAAACTTTTGTTTTCGGGCCTGAATGCACCATTTCGGGGTATCGAAGTTGCAAAAATGGTTTCATAACCAAAACACCCATTCTGCTCCATTAGGCCCAAAATGATGTTTGAGAGTGTTTTGGCGCATATCACAAATCTTCGGCATGTAAAAAGATGCAAAACTTGTGTTTCGGCCTGAATGCACTATTTCAGGGTACCGATGTTGCCAAAATGGTTTCGCAACGAAAACACTCATTCTACTCCATTAGACCCAAAATGATGTTTGGGAGTGTTGTGGAGCATTTCGCAAACCTTCGGCATGTAAAACATGCAAAACTTGTGTTTCGGGCTTGAATGCACTATTTCGGGGTACCGAAGCTGCGAAAATGGTTTCGCAACGAAAACACCCATTCTAACCCATTAAACCCAGAATGATGTTTTGGAGTGTCTTGGAGCATATCGCAAACCTTCGGCATGTAAAAAGATGCAAAACTTGTGTTTCGGCCCTGAATGCACTATTTCGGGGTATCGAACTTGCGAAAATGGTCTCGCAACGAAAACACCGATTCTACCCCATTAGACCCAGAATGATGTTTGGGAGTGTTTTGGAGCCTATCGCAAACCTTCGGCATATCAAAAGATGCAAAACTTGTGTTCCGGGCCTGAATGCACTATTTCGGGGTACCGAAGTTGCGAAAATGGTTTCGCAACGAAAACACCCATTCTACCCCATTAGACCCAAAATGATGTTTTGGAGTGTTTTGGAGCATATCGCAAACCTTCGGCATGTAAAAAGATGCAAAACTTGTGTTTCGGCCCGAATGCACTATTTCGGGGTACCGATGTTGAAAAATGGTTTCGCAACGAAAACACCCATTCTACTCCATTAGACCCAAAATGAAGTTTGGGAGTGTTTTGGAGCATTTCGCAATCCTTCGTCATGTAAAAGATGCAAAACTTGTGTTACGGCCCTAAATGCACTATTTCTGGTACCGAAGTTGCGAAAATGGTTTCGCAACGAAAACACCCATTCTACCCCATTAGACCCAGAATAATGTTTTGGATGTTTTGCAGCATATCACAAACCTTCGGCATGTAAAAAGATGCAAAACTTTCATTTCGGGGCTGAATGCACTATTTCTGGGTACCGAAGTTGCGAAAATGGTTTCGCAACGAAAACAACCATTCTACTCCATTAGACCCAAATTGATGTTTGGTAGTGTTTTGGAGCATTTCGCAAACCTTCGGCATGTAAAAGATGCAAAACTTGTGTTTCGGGCCTGAATGCACTATTTCGGGGTACCGAAGTTGCGAAAATAGTTTTGCAACGAAAACAACCATTCTACTCCATTAGACCCAAAATGATGTTTGGGAGTGTTTTGGACCATATCACAAATCTTGGGCATGTAAAAAGATGCAAAACTTGTGTTTCGGGCCTGAATGCACTATTTCAGGGTACCGATGTTGCGAAAATGGTTTCGCAACGAAAACACTCATTCCACTCCATTAGACCCAAAATGATGTTTGGGAGTGTTGTGGAGCATTTCGCAAACCTTCGTCATGTAAAAGATGGAAAACTTTTGTTTTCGGGCCTGAATGCACCATTTCGGGGTACCGAAGTTGCGAAAATGGTTTCATAACCAAAACACCCATTCTGCTCCATTAGACCCAAAATGATGTTTGGGAGTGTTTTGGAGCATATCACAAATCTTCGGCATCTAAAAAGATGCAAAACTTGTGTTTCGGCCTGAACGCACTATTTCAGGGTACCGATGTTGCGAAAATGGTTTCGCAACGAAAACACTCATTCTACTCCATTAGACCCAAAACGATGTTTGGGAGTGTTGTGGAGCATTCCGCAAACCTTCGGCATGTAAAAGATGCAAAACTTGTGTTTCGGGCTTGAATGCACTATTTCGGGGTACCGAAGTTGCGAAAATGGTTTCGCAACGAAAACACCCATTCTAACCCATTAAAGCCAGAATGATGTTTGGGAGTGTCTTGGAGCATATCGCAAACCTTCGGCATGTAAAAAGATGCAAAACTTGTGTTTCGGCCCTGAATGCACTATTTCGGGGTATCGAACTTGCGAAAATGGTTTCGCAACGAAAACACCGATTCTACCCCATTAGACCCAGAATGATGTTTGGGAGTGTTTTGGAGCATATCGCAAACCTTCGTCATATCAAAAGATGCAAAACTTGTGTTCCGGGCTGAATGCACTATTTCGGGGTACCGAAGTTGCGAAAATGGTTTCGCAACGAAAACACCCATTCTACCCCATTAGACCCAAAATGATGTTTGGGAGTGTTTTGGAGCATATCGCAAACCTTCGGCATGTAAAAAGATGCAAAACTTGTGTTTCGGCCCGAATGCACTATTTCGGGGTACCGATGTTGAAAAATGGTTTCGCAACGAAAACACCCATTCTACTCCATTAGACCCAAAATGAAGTTTGGGAGTGTTTTGGTGCATTTCGCAATCCTTCGTCATGTAAAAGATGCAAAACTTGTGTTTCGGTCCTAAATGCACTATTTCTGGTACCGAAGTTGCGAAAATGGTTTCGCAACGAAAACACCCATTCTACCCCATTAGACCCAGAATAATGTTTTGGATGTTTTGCAGCATATCACAAACCTTCGGCATGTAAAAAGATGCAAAACTTTCATTTCGGGGCTGAATGCACTATTTCTGGGTACCGAAGTTGCGAAAATGGTTTCGCAACGAAAACAACCATTCTACTCCATTAGACCCAAATTGATGTTTGGTAGTGTTTTGGAGCATTTCGCAAACCTTCTGCATGTAAAAGATGCAAAACTTGTGTTTCGGGCCTGAATGCACTATTTCGGGGTACCGAAGTTGCGAAAATAGTTTTGCAACGAAAACAACCATTCTACTCCATTAGACCCAAAATGATGTTTGGGAGTGTTTTGGACCATATCACAAATCTTGGGCATGTAAAAAGATGCAAAACTTGTGTTTCGGGCCTGAATGCACTATTTCAGGGTACCGATGTTGCGAAAATGGTTTCGCAACGAAAACACTCATTCCACTCCATTAGACCCAAAATGATGTTTGGGAGTGTTGTGGAGCATTTCGCAAACCTTCGTCATGTAAAAGATGGAAAACTTTTGTTTTCGGGCCTGAATGCACCATTTCGGGGTACCGAAGTTGCGAAAATGGTTTCATAACCAAAACACCCATTCTGCTCCATTAGGCCCAAAATGATGTTTGAGAGTGTTTTGGGGCATATCACAAATCTTCGGCATGTAAAAAGATGCAAAACTTGTGTTTCGGCCTGAATGCACTATTTCAGGGTACCGATGTTGCCAAAATGGTTTCGCAACGAAAACACTCATTCTACTCCATTAGACCCAAAATGATGTTTGGGAGTGTTGTGGAGCATTTCGCAAACCTTCGGCATGTAAAACATGCAAAACTTGTGTTTCGGGCTTGAATGCACTATTTCGGGGTACCGAAGTTGCGAAAATGGTTTCGCAACGAAAACACCCATTCTAACCCATTAAACCCAGAATGATGTTTTGGAGTGTCTTGGAGCATATCGCAAACCTTCGGCATGTAAAAAGATGCAAAACTTGTGTTTCGGCCCTGAATGCACTATTTCGGGGTATCGAACTTGCGAAAATGGTCTCGCAACGAAAACACCGATTCTACCCCATTAGACCCAGAATGATGTTTGGGAGTGTTTTGGAGCCTATCGCAAACCTTCGGCATATCAAAAGATGCAAAACTTGTGTTTCGGGCCTGAATGCACTATTTCGGGGTACCGAAGTTGCGAAGATGGTTTCGCAACGAAAACACCCATTCTACCCCATTAGACCCAAAATGATGTTTTGGAGTGTTTTGGAGCATATCGCAAACCTTCGGCATGTAAAAAGATGCAAAACTTGTGTTTCGGCCCGAATGCACTATTTCGGGGTACCGATGTGGAAAAATGGTTTCGCAACGAAAACACCCATTCTACTCCATTAGACCCAAAATGAAGTTTGGGAGTGTTTTGGAGCATTTCGCAATCCTTCGTCATGTAAAAGATGCAAAACTTGTGTTTCGGCCCTAAATGCACTATTTCTGGTACCGAAGTTGCGAAAATGGTTTCGCAACGAAAACACCCATTCTACCCCATTAGACCCAGAATAATGTTTTGGATGTTTTGCAGCATATCACAAACCTTCGGCATGTAAAAAGATGCAAAACTTTCATTTCGGGGCTGAATGCACTATTTCTGGGTACCGAAGTTGCGAAAATGGTTTCGCAACGAAAACAACCATTCTACTCCATTAGACCCAAATTGATGTTTGGTAGTGTTTTGGAGCATTTCGCAAACCTTCGGCATGTAAAAGATGCAAAACTTTTGTTTCGGGCCTGAATGCACTATTTCGGGGTACCGAAGTTGCGAAAATAGTTTTGCAACGAAAACAACCATTCTACTCCATTAGACCCAAAATGATGTTTGGGAGTGTTTTGGACCATATCACAAATCTTGGGCATGTAAAAAGATGCAAAACTTGTGTTTCGGGCCTGAATGCACTATTTCAGGGTACCGATGTTGCGAAAATGGTTTCGCAACGAAAACACTCATTCCACTCCATTAGACCCAAAATGATGTTTGGGAGTGTTGTGGAGCATTTCGCAAACCTTCGTCATGTAAAAGATGGAAAACTTTTGTTTTCGGGCCTGAATGCACCATTTCGGGGTACCGAAGTTGCGAAAATGGTTTCATAACCAAAACACCCATTCTGCTCCATTAGACCCAAAATGATGTTTGGGAGTGTTTTGGAGCATATCACAAATCTTCAGCATCTAAAAAGATGCAAAACTTGTGTTTCGGCCTGAACGCACTATTTCAGGGTACCGATGTTGCGAAAATGGTTTCGCAACGAAAACACTCATTCTACTCCATTAGACCCAAAACGATGTTTGGGAGTGTTGTGGAGCATTCCGCAAACCTTCGGCATGTAAAAGATGCAAAACTTGTGTTTCGGGCTTGAATGCACTATTTCGGGGTACCGAAGTTGCGAAAATGGTTTCGCAACGAAAACACCCATTCTAACCCATTAAAGCCAGAATGATGTTTGGGAGTGTCTTGGAGCATATCGCAAACCTTCGGCATGTAAAAAGATGCAAAACTTGTGTTTCGGCCCTGAATGCACTATTTCGGGGTATCGAACTTGCGAAAATGGTTTCGCAACGAAAACACCGATTCTACCCCATTAGACCCATAATGATGTTTGGGAGTGTTTTGGAGCATATCGCAAACCTTCGTCATATCAAAAGATGCAAAACTTGTGTTCCGGGCTGAATGCACTATTTCGGGGTACCGAAGTTGCGAAAATGGTTTCGCAACGAAAACACCCATTCTACCCCATTAGACCCAAAATGATGTTTGGGAGTGTTTTGGAGCATATCGCAAACCTTCGGCATGTAAAAAGATGCAAAACTTGTGTTTCGGCCTGAATGCACTATTTCAGGGTACCGATGTTGCGAAAATGGTTTCGCAACGAAAACACTCATTCCACTCCATTAGACCCAAAATGATGTTTGGGAGTGTTGTGGAGCATTTCGCAAACCTTCGTCATGTAAAAGATGGAAAACTTTTGTTTTCGGGCCTGAATGCACCATTTCGGGGTACCGAAGTTGCGAAAATGGTTTCATAACCAAAACACCCATTCTGCTCCATTAGGCCCAAAATGATGTTTGAGAGTGTTTTGGGGCATATCACAAATCTTCGGCATGTAAAAAGATGCAAAACTTGTGTTTCGGCCTGAATGCACTATTTCAGGGTACCGATGTTGCCAAAATGGTTTCGCAACGAAAACACTCATTCTACTCCATTAGACCCAAAATGATGTTTGGGAGTGTTGTGGAGCATTTCGCAAACCTTCGGCATGTAAAACATGCAAAACTTGTGTTTCGGGCTTGAATGCACTATTTCGGGGTACCGAAGTTGCGAAAATGGTTTCGCAACGAAAACACCCATTCTAACCCATTAAACCCAGAATGATGTTTTGGAGTGTCTTGGAGCATATCGCAAACCTTCGGCATGTAAAAAGATGCAAAACTTGTGTTTCGGCCCTGAATGCACTATTTCGGGGTATCGAACTTGCGAAAATGGTCTCGCAACGAAAACACCGATTCTACCCCATTGGACCCAGAATGATGTTTGGGAGTGTTTTGGAGCCTATCGCAAACCTTCGGCATATCAAAAGATGCAAAACTTGTGTTCCGGGCCTGAATGCACTATTTCGGGGTACCGAAGTTGCGAAAATGGTTTCGCAACGAAAACACCCATTCTACCCCATTAGACCCAAAATGATGTTTTGGAGTGTTTTGGAGCATATCGCAAACCTTCAGCATGTAAAAAGATGCAAAACTTGTGTTTCGGCCCGAATGCACTATTTCGGGGTACCGATGTTGAAAAATGGTTTCGCAACGAAAACACCCATTCTACTCCATTAGACCCAAAATGAAGTTTGGGAGTGTTTTGGAGCATTTCGCAATCCTTCGTCATGTAAAAGATGCAAAACTTGTGTTTCAGCCCTAAATGCACTATTTCTGGTACCGAAGTTGCGAAAATGGTTTCGCAACGAAAACACCCATTCTACCCCATTAGACCCAGAATAATGTTTTGGATGTTTTGCAGCATATCACAAACCTTCGGCATGTAAAAAGATGCAAAACTTTCATTTCGGGGCTGAATGCACTATTTCTGGGTACCGAAGTTGCGAAAATGGTTTCGCAACGAAAACAACCATTCTACTCCATTAGACCCAAATTGATGTTTGGAAGTGTTTTGGAGCATTTCGCAAACCTTCGGCATGTAAAAAGATGTAAAACTTGTGTTTCGGGCCTGAATGCACTATTTCAGGGTACCGATGTTGCGAAAATGGTTTCGCAACGAAAACACTCATTCCACTCCATTAGACCCAAAATGATGTTTGGGAGTGTTGTGGAGCATTTCGCAAACCTTCGTCATGTAAAAGATGGAAAACTTTTGTTTTCGGGCCTGAATGCACCATTTCGGGGTACCGAAGTTGCGAAAATGGTTTCATAACCAAAACACCCATTCTGCTCCATTAGACCCAAAATGATGTTTGGGAGTGTTTTGGAGCATATCACAAATCTTCGGCATCTAAAAAGATGCAAAACTTGTGTTTCGGCCTGAACGCACTATTTCAGGGTACCGATGTTGCGAAAATGGTTTCGCAACGAAAACACTCATTCTACTCCATTAGACCCAAAACGATGTTTGGGAGTGTTGTGGAGCATTCCGCAAACCTTCGGCATGTAAAAGATGCAAAACTTGTGTTTCGGGCTTGAATGCACTATTTCGGGGTACCGAAGTTGCGAAAATGGTTTCGCAACGAAAACACCCATTCTAACCCATTAAAGCCAGAATGATGTTTGGGAGTGTCTTGGAGCATATCGCAAACCTTCGGCATGTAAAAAGATGCAAAACTTGTGTTTCGGCCCTGAATGCACTATTTCGGGGTATCGAACTTGCGAAAATGGTTTCGCAACGAAAACACCGATTCTACCCCATTAGACCCAGAATGATGTTTGGGAGTGTTTTGGAGCATATCGCAAACCTTCGTCATATCAAAAGATGCAAAACTTGTGTTCCGGGCTGAATGCACTATTTCGGGGTACCGAAGTTGCGAAAATGGTTTCGCAACGAAAACACCCATTCTACCCCATTAGACCCAAAATGATGTTTGGGAGTGTTTTGGAGCATATCGCAAACCTTCGGCATGTAAAAAGATGCAAAACTTGTGTTTCGGCCTGAATGCACTATTTCAGGGTACCGATGTTGCGAAAATGGTTTCGCAACGAAAACACTCATTCCACTCCATTAGACCCAAAATGATGTTTGGGAGTGTTGTGGAGCATTTCGCAAACCTTCGTCATGTCAAAGATGGAAAACTTTTGTTTTCGGGCCTGAATGCACCATTTCGGGGTACCGAAGTTGCGAAAATGGTTTCATAACCAAAACACCCATTCTGCTCCATTAGGCCCAAAATGATGTTTGAGAGTGTTTTGGGGCATATCACAAATCTTCGGCATGTAAAAAGATGCAAAACTTGTGTTTCGGCCTGAATGCACTATTTCAGGGTACCGATGTTGCCAAAATGGTTTCGCAACGAAAACACTCATTCTACTCCATTAGACCCAAAATGATGTTTGGGAGTGTTGTGGAGCATTTCGCAAACCTTCGGCATGTAAAACATGCAAAACTTGTGTTTCGGGCTTGAATGCACTATTTCGGGGTACCGAAGTTGCGAAAATGGTTTCGCAACGAAAACACCCATTCTAACCCATTAAACCCAGAATGATGTTTTGGAGTGTCTTGGAGCATATCGCAAACCTTCGGCATGTAAAAAGATGTAAAACTTGTGTTTCGGCCCTGAATGCACTATTTCGGGGTATCGAACTTGCGAAAATGGTCTCGCAACGAAAACACCGATTCTACCCCATTAGACCCAGAATGATGTTTGGGAGTGTTTTGGAGCCTATCGCAAACCTTCGGCATATCAAAAGATGCAAAACTTGTGTTCCGGGCCTGAATGCACTATTTCGGGGTACCGAAGTTGCGAAAATGGTTTCGCAACGAAAACACCCATTCTACCCCATTAGACCCAAAATGATGTTTTGGAGTGTTTTGGAGCATATCGCAAACCTTCGGCATGTAAAAAGATGCAAAACTTGTGTTTCGGCCCGAATGCACTATTTCGGGGTACCGATGTTGAAAAATGGTTTCGCGACGAAAACACCCATTCTACTCCATTAGACCCAAAATGAAGTTTGGGAGTGTTTTGGAGCATTTCGCAATCCTTCGTCATGTAAAAGATGCAAAACTTGTGTTTCGGCCCTAAATGCACTATTTCTGGTACCGAAGTTGCGAAAATGGTTTCGCAACGAAAACACCCATTCTACCCCATTAGACCCAGAATAATGTTTTGGATGTTTTGCAGCATATCACAAACCTTCGGCATGTAAAAAGATGCAAAACTTTCATTTCGGGGCTGAATGCACTATTTCTGGGTACCGAAGTTGCGAAAATGGTTTCGCAACGAAAACAACCATTCTACTCCATTAGACCCAAATTGATGTTTGGAAGTGTTTTGGAGCATTTCGCAAACCTTCGGCATGTAAAAGATGCAAAACTTGTGTTTCGGCCTGAATGCACTATTTCGGGGTACCGATGTTGAAAAATGGTTTCGCAACGAAAACACCCATTCTACTCCATTAGACCCAAAATGAAGTTTGAGAGTGTTTTGGAGCATTTCGCAATCCTTCGGCATATCAAAAGATGCAAAACTTGTGTTCGGGGCTTGAATGCACTATTTCGGGGTACCGAAGTTGCGAAAATGGTTTCGCAACGAAAACACCCATTCTACCCCATTAGACCCAGAATAATGTTTTGGATGTTTTGCAGCATATCACAAACCTTCGGCATGTAAAAAGATGCAAAACTTTCATTTCGGGGCTGAATGCACTATTTCTGGGTACCGAAGTTGCGAAAATGGTTTCGCAACGAAAACAACCATTCTACTCCATTAGACCCAAATTGATGTTTGGTAGTGTTTTGGAGCATTTCGCAAACCTTCGGCATGTAAAAGATGCAAAACTTGTGTTTCGGGCCTGAATGCACTATTTCGGGGTACCGAAGTTGCGAAAATAGTTTTGCAACGAAAACAACCATTCTACTCCATTAGACCCAAAATGATGTTTGGGAGTGTTTTGGACCATATCACAAATCTTGGGCATGTAAAAAGATGCAAAACTTGTGTTTCGGGCCTGAATGCACTATTTCAGGGTACCGATGTTGCGAAAATGGTTTCGCAACGAAAACACTCATTCCACTCCATTAGACCCAAAATGATGTTTGGGAGTGTTGTGGAGCATTTCGCAAACCTTCGTCATGTAAAAGATGGAAAACTTTTGTTTTCGGGCCTGAATGCACCATTTCGGGGTACCGAAGTTGCGAAAATGGTTTCATAACCAAAACACCCATTCTACTCCATTAGACCCAAAATGATGTTTGGGAGTGTTTTGGAGCATATCACAAATCTTCGGCATGTAAAAAGATGCAAAACTTGTGTTTCGGCCTGAATGCACTATTTCAGGGTACCGATGTTGCAAAAATGGTTTCGCAACGAAAACACACATTCTACTCCATTAGACCCAAAATGATGTTTGGGAGTGTTGTGGAGCATTCCGCAAACCTTCGGCATGTAAAAGATGCAAAACTTGTGTTTCGGGCTTGAATGCACTATTTCGGGGTACCGAAGTTGCGAAAATGGTTTCGCAACGAAACCACCCATTCTAACCCATTAAACCCAGAATGATGTTTGGGAGTGTCTTGGAGCATATCGCAAACATTCAGCATGTAAAAAGATGCAAAACTTGTGTTTCGGCCCTGAATGCACTATTTCGGGGTATCGAACTTGTGAAAATGGTTTCGCAACGAAAACACCGATTCTACCCCATTAGACCCAGAATGATGTTTGGAAGTGTTTTGGAGCATATCGCAAACCTTCGGCATATCAAAAGATGCAAAACTTGTGTTCCGGGCCTGAATGCACTATTTCGGGGTACCGAAGTTGCGAAAATGGTTTCGCAACGAAAACACCCATTCTAACCCATTAGACCCAAAATGATGTTTGGGAGTGTTTTGGAGCATATCGCAAACCTTCGGCATGTAAAAAGATGCAAAACTTGTGTTTCGGCCCGAATGCACTATTTCAGGGTACCGATGTTGAAAAATGGTTTCGCAACGAAAACACCCATTCTACTCCATTAGACCCAAAATGAAGTTTGGGAGTGTTTTGGAGCATTTCGCAATCCTTCGTCATGTAAAAGATGCAAAACTTGTGTTTCGGCCCTAAATGCACTATTTCTGGGTACCGAAGTTGCGAAAATGGTTTCGCAACGAAAACACCCATTCTACCCCATTAGACCCAGAATAATGTTTTGGATGTTTTGCAGCATATCGCAAACCTTCGGCATGTAAAAAGATGCAAAACTTTCATTTCGGGGCTGAATGCACTATTTTTGGGTACCGAAGTTGCGAAAATGGTTTCGCAACGAAAACAACCATTCTACTCCATTAGACCCAAATTGATGTTTGGAAGTGTTTTGGAGCATTTCGCAAACCTTCGGCATGTAAAAGATGCAAAACTTATGTTTCGGGCCTGAATGCACTATTTCGGGGTACCGAAGTTGCGAAAATAGTTTTGCAACGAAAACAACCATTCTACTCCATTAGACCCAAAATGATGTTTGGGAGTGTTTTGGACCATATCACAAATCTTGGGCATGTAAAAAGATGCAAAACTTGTGTTTCAGGCCTGAATGCACTATTTCAGGGTACCGATGTTGCGAAAATGGTTTCGCAACGAAAACACTCATTCTACTCCATTAGACCCAAAATGATGTTTGGGAGTGTTGTGGAACATTTCGCAAACCTTCGTCATGTAAAAGATGCAAACTTTTGTTTTCGGGCCTGAATGCACCATTTCGGGGTACCGAAGTTGCGAAAATGGTTTCATAACCAAAACACCCATTCTGCTCCATTAGACCCAAAATGATGTTTGGGAGTGTTTTGGAGCATATCACAAATCTTCAGCATGTAAAAAGATGCAAAACTTGTGTTTCGGCCTGAATGCACTATTTCAGGGTACCGATGTTCCGAAAATGGTTTCGCAACGAAAACACTCATTCTACTCCATTAAACCCAAAATGATGTTTGGGAGTGTTGTGGAGCATTTCGCAAACCTTCGGCATGTAAAAGATGCAAAACTTGTGCTTCGGGCTTGAATGCACTATTTCGGGGTACCGAAGTTACGAAAATGGTTTCGCAACGAAACCATCCATTCTAACCCATTAAACCCAGAATGATGTTTGGGAGTGTCTTGGAGCATATCGCAAACCTTCGGCATGTAAAAAGATGCAAAACTTGTGTTTCGGCCCTGAATGCACTATTTCGGGGTATCGAAATTGCGAAAATGGTTTCGCAACGAAAACAACCATTCTACCCCATTAGACCCAAAATGATGTTTGGGAGTGTTTTGGAGCATATCGCAAACCTTCAGCATATCAAAAGATGCAAAACTTGTGTTCCGGCCCTGAATGCACTATTTCGGGGTACCGAAGTTGCGAAAATGGTTTCGCAACGAAAACACCCATTCTACCCCATTAGACCCAAAATGATGTTTGGGAGTGTTTTGGAGCATATCGCAAACCTTCGGCATGTAAAAAGATGCAAAACTTGTGTTTCGGCCCGAATGCACTATTTCGGGGTACCGATGTTGAAAAATGGTTTCGCAACGAAAACACCCATTCTACTCCATTAGACCCAAAATGAAGTTTGGGAGTGTTTTGGAGCATTTCGCAATCCTTCGTCATGTAAAAGATGCAAAACTTGTGTTTCGGCCCTAAATGCACTATTTCTGGGTACCGAAGTTGCGAAAATGGTTTCGCAACGAAAACACTCATTCTACTCCATTAGACCCAAAATGATGTTTGGGAGTGTTGTGGAGCATTTCATAAATCTTCGTCATGTAAAAGATGCAAAACTTGTGTTTCGGGCTTGAATGCACTATTTCGGGGTACCGAAGTTGTGAAAATGGTTTCGCAACGAAAACACCCATTCTAACCCATTAAACCCAGAATGATGTTTGGGAGTCTCTTGGAGCATATCGCAAACCTACGGCATGTAAAAAGATGCAAAACTTGTGTTTCGGCCCTGAATGCACTATTTCGGGGTATCGAACTTGCGAAAATGGTTTCGCAACGAAAACACCGATTCTACCCCATTAGACCCAGAATGATGTTTGGGAGTGTTTTGGAGCATATCGCAAACCTTCGGCATATAAAAAAATGCAAAACTTGTGTTTCGGCCCTGAATGCACAATTTCGGGGTACCGAAGTTGCGAAAATGGTTTCGCAACGAAAACACCCATTCTACCCCATTAGACCCAGAATGATGTTTGGGAGTGTTTTGGAGCATATCGCAAACCTTCGGCATGGAAAAAGATGCAAAACTTGTGTTTCGGCCTGAATGCACTATTTCGGGGTACCGATGTTGAAAAATGGTTTCGCAACGAAAACACCCATTCTACTCCATTAGACGCAAAATGAAGTTTGGGAGTGTTTTGGAGCATTTCGCAATCCTTCGGCATATCAAAAGATGCAAAACTTGTGTTCGGGGCCTGAATGCACTATTTCGGGTTACCGAAGTTGCGAAAATGGTTTCGCAACGAAAACACCCATTCTACCCCATTAGACCCAGAATGATGTTTGGGAGTGTTTTGGAGCATATCGCAAACCTTCGGCATGGAAAAAGATGCAAAACTTGTGTTTCGGCCTGAATGCACTATTTCGGGGTACCGATGTTGAAAAATGGTTTCGCAACGAAAACACCCATTCTACTCCATTAGACCCAAAATGAAGTTTGGGAGTGTTTTGGAGCATTTCGCAATCCTTCGGCATATCAAAAGATGCAAAACTTGTGTTCGGGGCCTGAATGCACTATTTCGGGTTACCGAAGTTGCGAAAATGGTTTCGCAACGAAAACACCCATTCTACCCCATTAGACCCAAAATGATGTTTGGGAGTGTTTTGGAGCATATCGGAAACCTTCGGCATGTAAAAAGATGCAAAACTTGTGTTTCGGCCCGAATGCACTATTTCGGGGTACCGATGTTGAAAAATGGTTTCGCAACAAAAACACCCATTCTACTCCATTAGACCCAAAATGAAGTTTGGGAGTGTTTTGGAGCATTTCGCAATCCTTCATCATATAAAAGATGCAAAACTTGTGTTTCGGCCCTAAATGCACTATTTCTGGGTACCGAACTTGCGAAAATGGTTTCGCAACGAAAACACCCATTCTACCCCATTAGACCCAAAATGATGTTTGGGAGTGTTTTGGAGCATATCGCAAACCTTCGGCATGTAAAAAGATGCAAAACTTGTGTTTCGGCCCGAATGCACTATTTCGGGGTACCGATGTTGAAAAATGGTTTCGCAACGAAAACACCCATTCTACTCCATTAGACCCAAAATGAAGTTTGGGAGTGTTTTGGAGCATTTCGCAATCCTTCATCATGTAAAAGATGCAAAACTTGTGTTTCGGCCCTAAATGCACTATTTCTGGGTACCGAAGTTGCGAAAATGGTTTCGCAACGAAAACAACCATTCTACTCCATTAGACCCAAAATGATGTTTGGTAGTATTTTAGAGCATTTCGCAAACCTTCGGCATGTAAAAGATGCAAAACTTGTGTTTCGGGCTTGAATGCACTATTTCGGGGTACCGAAGTTGTGACAATGGTTTCGCAACGAAAACACCCATTCTAACCCATTAAACCCAGAATGATGTTTGGGAGTGTCTTGGAGCATATCGCAAACCTACGGCATGTAAAAAGATGCAAAACTTGTGTTTCGGCCCTGAATGCACTATTTCGGGCTATCGAACTTGCGAAAATGGTTTCGCAACGAAAACACCGATTCTACCCCATTAGACCCAGAATGATGTTTGGGAGTGTTTTGGAGCATATCGCAAACATTCGGCATATAAAAAAATGCAAAACTTGTGTTTCGGCCCTGAATGCACTATTTCGGGGTACCGAAGTTGCGAAAATGGTTTCGCAACGAAAACACCCATTCTACCCCACTAGACCCAGAATGTTGTTATGGAGTGTTTTGGAGCATATCGCAAACCTTCGGCATGGAAAAAGATGAAAAACTTGTGTTTCGGCCTGAATGCACTATTTCGGGGTACCGATGTTGAAAAATGGTTTCGCAACGAAAACACCCATTCTACTCCATTAGACCCAAAATGAAGTTTGGGAGTGTTTTGGAGGATTTCGCAATCCATCGGCATATCAAAAGATGCAAAACTTGTGTTCGGGGCCTGAATGCACTATTTCGGGTTACCGAAGTTGCGAAAATAATTTCGCAACGAAAACACCCATTCTACCCCATTAGACCCAAAATGATGTTTGGGAGTGTTTTGGAGCATATCGCAAACCTTCGGCATGTAAAAAGATGCAAAACTTGTGTTTCGGCCCGAATGCACTATTTCGGGGTACCGATGTTGAAAAATGGTTTCGCAACGAAAACACCCATTCTACTCCATTAGACCCAAAATGAAGTTTGGGAGTGTTTTAGAGCATTTCGCAATCCTTCATCATGTAAAAGATGCAAAACTTGTGTTTCGGCCATAAATGCACTATTTCTGGGTACCGAAGTTGCGAAAATGGTTTCGCAACGAAAACAACCATTCTACTCCATTAGACATAAAATGATGTTTGGGAGTATTTTAGAGCATTTCGCAAACCTTCGGCATGTAAAAGATGCAAAACTTGTGTTTCGGGCTTGAATGCACTATTTCGGGGTACCGAAGTTGTGAAAATGGTTTCGCAACGAAAACACCCATTCTAACCCATTAAACCCAGAATGATGTTTGGGAGTGTCTTGGAGCATATCGCAAACCTACGGCATGTAAAAAGATGCAAAACTTGTGTTTCGGCCCTGAATGCACTATTTCGGGCTATCGAACTTGCTAAATGGTTTCGCAACGAAAACACCGATTCTACCCCATTAGACCCAGAATGATGTTTGGGAGTGTTTTGGAGCATATCGCAAACCTTCGGCATGTAAAAAGATGCAAAACTTGTGTTTCGGCCCGAATGCACTATTTCGGGGTACCGATGTTGAAAAATGGTTTCGCAACAAAAACACCCATTCTACTCCATTAGACCCAAAATGAAGTTTGGGAGTGTTTTGGAGCATTTCGCAATCCTTCATCATATAAAAGATGCAAAACTTGTTTTTCGGCCCTAAATGCACTATTTCTGGGTACCGAACTTGCGAAAATGGTTTCGCAACGAAAACACCCATTCTACCCCATTAGACCCAAAATGATGTTTGGGAGTGTTTTGGAGCATATCGCAAACCTTCGGCATGTAAAAAGATGCAAAACTTGTGTTTCGGCCCGAATGCACTATTTCGGGGTACCGATGTTGAAAAATGGTTTCGCAACGAAAACACCCATTCTACTCCATTAGACCCACAATGAAGTTTGGGAGTGTTTTGGAGCATTTCGCAATCCTTCATCATGTAAAAGATGCAAAACTTGTGTTTCGGCCCTAAATGCACTATTTCTGGGTACCGAAGTTGCGAAAATGGTTTCGCAACGAAAACACCCATTCTACCCCATTAGACCCAGAATGATGTTTGGGAGTGTTTTGGAGCATATCGCAAACCTTCGGCATGGAAAAAGATGCAAAACTTGTGTTTCGGCCTGAATGCACTATTTCGGGGTACCGATGTTGAAAAATGGTTTCGCAACGAAAACACCCATTCTACTCCATTAGACCCAAAATGAAGTTTGGGAGTGTTTTGGAGCATTTCGCAATCCTTCGGCATATCAAAAGATGCAAAACTTGTGTTCGGGGCCTGAATGCACTATTTCGGGTTACCGAAGTTGCGAAAATGGTTTCGCAACGAAAACACCCATTCTACCCCATTAGACCCAAAATGATGTTTGGGAGTGTTTTGGAGCATATCGGAAACCTTCGGCATGTAAAAAGATGCAAAACTTGTGTTTCGGCCCGAATGCACTATTTCGGGGTACCGATGTTGAAAAATGGTTTCGCAACAAAAACACCCATTCTACTCCATTAGACCCAAAATGAAGTTTGGGAGTGTTTTGGAGCATTTCGCAATCCTTCATCATATAAAAGATGCAAAACTTGTGTTTCGGCCCTAAATGCACTATTTCTGGGTACCGAAGTTGCGAAAATGGTTTCGCAACGAAAACACCCATTCTACCCCATTAGACCCAAAATGATGTTTGGGAGTGTTTTGGAGCATATCGCAAACCTTCGGCATGTAAAAAGATGCAAAACTTGTGTTTCGGCCCGAATGCACTATTTCGGGGTACCGATGTTGAAAAATGGTTTCGCAACGAAAACACCCATTCTACTCCATTAGACCCAAAATGAAGTTTGGGAGTGTTTTGGAGCATTTCGCAATCCTTCATCATGTAAAAGATGCAAAACTTGTGTTTCGGCCCTAAATGCACTATTTCTGGGTACCGAAGTTGCGAAAATGGTTTCGCAACGAAAACAACCATTCTACTCCATTAGACCCAAAATGATGTTTGGTAGTATTTTAGAGCATTTCGCAAACCTTCGGCATGTAAAAGATGCAAAACTTGTGTTTCGGGCTTGAATGCACTATTTCGGGGTACCGAAGTTGTGACAATGGTTTCGCAACGAAAACACCCATTCTAACCCATTAAACCCAGAATGATGTTTGGGAGTGTCTTGGAGCATATCGCAAACCTACGGCATGTAAAAAGATGCAAAACTTGTGTTTCGGCCCTGAATGCACTATTTCGGGCTATCGAACTTGCGAAAATGGTTTCGCAACGAAAACACCGATTCTACCCCATTAGACCCAGAATGATGTTTGGGAGTGTTTTGGAGCATATCGCAAACATTCGGCATATAAAAAAATGCAAAACTTGTGTTTCGGCCCTGAATGCACTATTTCGGGGTACCGAAGTTGCGAAAATGGTTTCGCAACGAAAACACCCATTCTACCCCACTAGACCCAGAATGTTGTTATGGAGTGTTTTGGAGCATATCGCAAACCTTCGGCATGGAAAAAGATGCAAAACTTGTGTTTCGGCCTGAATGCACTATTTCGGGGTACCGATGTTGAAAAATGGTTTCGCAACGAAAACACCCATTCTACTCCATTAGACCCAAAATGAAGTTTGGGAGTGTTTTGGAGGATTTCGCAATCCATCGGCATATCAAAAGATGCAAAACTTGTGTTCGGGGCCTGAATGCACTATTTCGGGTTACCGAAGTTGCGAAAATAATTTCGCAACGAAAACACCCATTCTACCCCATTAGACCCAAAATGATGTTTGGGAGTGTTTTGGAGCATATCGCAAACCTTCGGCATGTAAAAAGATGCAAAACTTGTGTTTCGGCCCGAATGCACTATTTCGGGGTACCGATGTTGAAAAATGGTTTCGCAACGAAAACACCCATTCTACTCCATTAGACCCAAAATGAAGTTTGGGAGTGTTTTAGAGCATTTCGCAATCCTTCATCATGTAAAAGATGCAAAACTTGTGTTTCGGCCCTAAATGCACTATTTCTGGGTACCGAAGTTGCGAAAATGGTTTCGCAACGAAAACAACCATTCTACTCCATTAGACATAAAATGATGTTTGGGAGTATTTTAGAGCATTTCGCAAACCTTCGGCATGTAAAAGATGCAAAACTTGTGTTTCGGGCTTGAATGCACTATTTCGGGGTACCGAAGTTGTGAAAATGGTTTCGCAACGAAAACACCCATTCTAACCCATTAAACCCAGAATGATGTTTGGGAGTGTCTTGGAGCATATCGCAAACCTACGGCATGTAAAAAGATGCAAAACTTGTGTTTCGGCCCTGAATGCACTATTTCGGGCTATCGAACTTGCTAAATGGTTTCGCAACGAAAACACCGATTCTACCCCATTAGACCCAGAATGATGTTTGGGAGTGTTTTGGAGCATATCGCAAACCTTCGGCATATAAAAAAATGCAAAACTTGTGTTTCGGCCCTGAATGCACTATTTCGGGGTACCGAAGTTGCGAAAATGGTTTCGCAACGAAAACACCCATTCTACCCCATTAGACCCAGAATGATGTTTGGGAGTGTTTTGGAGCATATCGCAAACCTTCGGCATGGAAAAAGATGCAAAACTTGTGTTTCGGCCTGAGTGCACTATTTCGGGGTACCGATGTTGAAAAATGGTTTCGCAACGAAAACACCCATTCTACTCCATTAGACCCAAAATGAAGTTTGGGAGTGTTTTGGAGCATTTCGCAATCCTTCGGCATATCAAAAGATGCAAAACTTGTGTTCGGGGCCTGAATGCACTATTTCGGGTTACCGAAGTTGCGAAAATAATTTCGCAACGAAAACACCCATTCTACCCCATTAGACCCAAAATGATGTTTGGGAGTGTTTTGGAGCATATCGCAAACCTTCGGCTTGTAAAAAGATGCAAAACTTGTGTTTCAGCCCGAATGCACTATTTCGGGGTACCGATGTTGAAAAATGGTTTCGCAACGAAAACACCCATTCTACTCCATTAGACCCAAAATGAAGTTTGGGAGTGTTTTGGAGCATTTCGCAATCCTTCATCATGTAAAAGATGCAAAACTTGTGTTTCGGCCCTAAATGCACTATTTCTGGGTACCGAAGTTGCGAAAATGGTTTCGCAACGAAAACACCCATTCTACCCCATTAGACCCAGAATGATGTTTGGGAGTGTTTTGGAGCATATCGCAAACCTTCGGCATGGAAAAAGATGCAAAACTTGTGTTTCGGCCTGAATGCACTATTTCGGGTTACCGAAGTTGCGAAAATGGTTTCGCAACGAAAACACCCATTCTACCCCATTAGACCCAAAATGATGTTTGGGAGTGTTTTGGAGCATATCGCAAACCTTCGGCATGTAAAAAGATGCAAAACTTGTGTTTCGGCCCGAATGCACTATTTCGGGGTACCGATGTTGAAAAATGGTTTCGCAACAAAAACACCCATTCTACTCCATTAGACCCAAAATGAAGTTTGGGAGTGTTTTGGAGCATTTCGCAATCCTTCATCATATAAAAGATGCAAAACTTGTTTTTCGGCCCTAAATGCACTATTTCTGGGTACCGAACTTGCGAAAATGGTTTCGCAACGAAAACACCCATTCTACCCCATTAGACCCAAAATGATGTTTGGGAGTGTTTTGGAGCATATCGCAAACCTTCGGCATGTAAAAAGATGCAAAACTGGTGTTTCGGCCCGAATGCACTATTTCGGGGTACCGATGTTGAAAAATGGTTTCGCAACGAAAACACCCATTCTACTCCATTAGACCCACAATGAAGTTTGGGAGTGTTTTGGAGCATTTCGCAATCCTTCATCATGTAAAAGATGCAAAACTTGTGTTTCGGCCCTAAATGCACTATTTCTGGGTACCGAAGTTGCGAAAATGGTTTCGCAACGAAAACACCCATTCTACCCCATTAGACCCAGAATGATGTTTGGGAGTGTTTTGGAGCATATCGCAAACCTTCGGCATGGAAAAAGATGCAAAACTTGTGTTTCGGCCTGAATGCACTATTTCGGGGTACCGATGTTGAAAAATGGTTTCGCAACGAAAACACCCATTCTACTCCATTAGACCCAAAATGAAGTTTGGGAGTGTTTTGGAGCATTTCGCAATCCTTCGGCATATCAAAAGATGCAAAACTTGTGTTCGGGGCCTGAATGCACTATTTCGGGTTACCGAAGTTGCGAAAATGGTTTCGCAACGAAAACACCCATTCTACCCCATTAGACCCAAAATGATGTTTGGGAGTGTTTTGGAGCATATCGGAAACCTTCGGCATGTAAAAAGATGCAAAACTTGTGTTTCGGCCCGAATGCACTATTTCGGGGTACCGATGTTGAAAAATGGTTTCGCAACAAAAACACCCATTCTACTCCATTAGACCCAAAATGAAGTTTGGGAGTGTTTTGGAGCATTTCGCAATCCTTCATCATATAAAAGATGCAAAACTTGTGTTTCGGCCCTAAATGCACTATTTCTGGGTACCGAACTTGCGAAAATGGTTTCGCAACGAAAACACCCATTCTACCCCATTAGACCCAAAATGATGTTTGGGAGTGTTTTGGAGCATATCGCAAACCTTCGGCATGTAAAAAGATGCAAAACTTGTGTTTCGGCCCGAATGCACTATTTCGGGGTACCGATGTTGAAAAATGGTTTCGCAACGAAAACACCCATTCTACTCCATTAGACCCAAAATGAAGTTTGGGAGTGTTTTGGAGCATTTCGCAATCCTTCATCATGTAAAAGATGCAAAACTTGTGTTTCGGCCCTAAATGCACTATTTCTGGGTACCGAAGTTGCGAAAATGGTTTCGCAACGAAAACACCCATTCTACCCCATTAGACCCAGAATGATGTTTGGGAGTGTTTTGGAGCATATCGCAAACCTTCGGCATGGAAAAAGATGCAAAACTTGTGTTTCGGCCTGAATGCACTATTTCGGGGTACCGATGTTGAAAAATGGTTTCGCAACGAAAACACCCATTCTACTCCATTAGACCCAAAATGAAGTTTGGGAGTGTTTTGGAGCATTTCGCAATCCTTCGGCATATCAAAAGATGCAAAACTTGTGTTCGGGGCCTGAATGCACTATTTCGGGTTACCGAAGTTGCGAAAATGGTTTCGCAACGAAAACACCCATTCTACCCCATTAACCCAAAATGATGTTTGGGAGTGTTTTGGAGCATATCGGAAACCTTCGGCATGTAAAAAGATGCAAAACTTGTGTTTCGGCCCGAATGCACTATTTCGGGGTACCGATGTTGAAAAATGGTTTCGCAACGAAAACACCCATTCTACTCCATTAGACCCAAAATGAAGTTTGGGAGTGTTTTGGAGCATTTCGCAATCCTTCATCATGTAAAAGATGCAAAACTTGTGTTTCGGCCCTAAATGCACTATTTCTGGGTACCGAAGTTGCGAAAATAGTTTCGCAACGAAAACAACCATTCTACTCCATTAGACCCAAAATGATGTTTGGGAGTATTTTAGAGCATTTCGCAAACCTTCGGCATGTAAAAGATGCAAAACTTGTGTTTCGGGCTTGAATGCACTATTTCGGGGTACCGAAGTTGTGAAAATGGTTTCGCAACGAAAACACCCATTCTAACCCATTAAACCCAGAATGATGTTTGGGAGTGTCTTGGAGCATATCGCAAACCTACGGCATGTAAAAAGATGCAAAACTTGTGTTTCGGCCCTGAATGCACTATTTCGGGCTATCGAACTTGCGAAAATGGTTTCGCAACGAAAACACCGATTCTACCCCATTAGACCCAGAATGATGTTTGGGAGTGTTTTGGAGCATATCGCAAACCTTCGGCATATAAAAAAATGCAAAACTTGTGTTTCGGCCCTGAATGCACTATTTCGGGGTACCGAAGTTGCGAAAATGGTTTCGCAACGAAAACACCCATTCTACCCCATTAGACCCAGAATGATGTTTGGGAGTGTTTTGGAGCATATCGCAAACCTTCGGCATGGAAAAAGATGCAAAACTTGTGTTTCGGCCTGAATGCACTATTTCGGGGTACCGATGTTGAAAAATGGTTTCGCAACGAAAACACCCATTCTACTCCATTAGACCCAAAATGAAGTTTGGGAGTGTTTTGGAGCATTTCGCAATCCTTCGGCATATCAAAAGATGCAAAACTTGTGTTCGGGGCCTGAATGCACTATTTCGGGTTACCGAAGTTGCGAAAATAATTTCGCAACGAAAACACCCATTCTACCCCATTAGACCCAAAATGATGTTTGGGAGTGTTTTGGAGCATATCGCAAACCTTCGGCATGTAAACAGATGCAAAACTTGTGTTTCGGCCCGAATGCACTATTTCGGGGTACCGATGTTGAAAAATGGTTTCGCAACGAAAACACCCATTCCACTCCATTAGAGCCAAAATGAAGTTTGGGAGTGTTTTGGAGCATTTCGCAATCCTTCATCATGTAAAAGATGCAAAACTTGTGTTTCGGCCCTAAATGCACTATTTCTGGGTACCGAAGTTGCGAAAATGGTTTCGCAACGAAAACACCCATTCTACCCCATTAGACCCAGAATGATGTTTGGGAGTGTTTTGGAGCATATCGCAAACCTTCGGCATATAAAAAAATGCAAAACTTGTGTTTCGGCCCTGAATGCACTATTTCGGGGTACCGAAGTTGCGAAAATGGTTTCGCAACGAAAACACCCATTCTACCCCATTAGACCCAGAATGATGTTTGGGAGTGTTTTGGAGCATATCGCAAACCTTCGGCATGGAAAAAGATGCAAAACTTGTGTTTCGGCCTGAATGCACTATTTCGGGGTACCGATGTTGAAAAATGGTTTCGCAACGAAAACACCCATTCTACTCCATTAGACCCAAAATGAAGTTTGGGAGTGTTTTGGAGCATTTCGCAATCCTTCGGCATATCAAAAGATGCAAAACTTGTGTTCGGGGCCTGAATGCACTATTTCGGGTTACCGAAGTTGCGAAAATGGTTTCGCAACGAAAACACCCATTCTACCCCATTAACCCAAAATGATGTTTGGGAGTGTTTTGGAGCATATCGGAAACCTTCGGCATGTAAAAAGATGCAAAACTTGTGTTTCGGCCCGAATGCACTATTTCGGGGTACCGATGTTGAAAAATGGTTTCGCAACGAAAACACCCATTCTACTCCATTAGACCCAAAATGAAGTTTGGGAGTGTTTTGGAGCATTTCGCAATCCTTCATCATGTAAAAGATGCAAAACTTGTGTTTCGGCCCTAAATGCACTATTTCTGGGTACCGAAGTTGCGAAAATAGTTTCGCAACGAAAACAACCATTCTACTCCATTAGACCCAAAATGATGTTTGGGAGTATTTTAGAGCATTTCGCAAACCTTCGGCATGTAAAAGATGCAAAACTTGTGTTTCGGGCTTGAATGCACTATTTCGGGGTACCGAAGTTGTGAAAATGGTTTCGCAACGAAAACACCCATTCTAACCCATTAAACCCAGAATGATGTTTGGGAGTGTCTTGGAGCATATCGCAAACCTACGGCATGTAAAAAGATGCAAAACTTGTGTTTCGGCCCTGAATGCACTATTTCGGGCTATCGAACTTGCGAAAATGGTTTCGCAACGAAAACACCGATTCTACCCCATTAGACCCAGAATGATGTTTGGGAGTGTTTTGGAGCATATCGCAAACCTTCGGCATATAAAAAAATGCAAAACTTGTGTTTCGGCCCTGAATGCACTATTTCGGGGTACCGAAGTTGCGAAAATGGTTTCGCAACGAAAACACCCATTCTACCCCATTAGACCCAGAATGATGTTTGGGAGTGTTTTGGAGCATATCGCAAACCTTCGGCATGGAAAAAGATGCAAAACTTGTGTTTCGGCCTGAATGCACTATTTCGGGGTACCGATGTTGAAAAATGGTTTCGCAACGAAAACACCCATTCTACTCCATTAGACCCAAAATGAAGTTTGGGAGTGTTTTGGAGCATTTCGCAATCCTTCGGCATATCAAAAGATGCAAAACTTGTGTTCGGGGCCTGAATGCACTATTTCGGGTTACCGAAGTTGCGAAAATAATTTCGCAACGAAAACACCCATTCTACCCCATTAGACCCAAAATGATGTTTGGGAGTGTTTTGGAGCATATCGCAAACCTTCGGCATGTAAACAGATGCAAAACTTGTGTTTCGGCCCGAATGCACTATTTCGGGGTACCGATGTTGAAAAATGGTTTCGCAACGAAAACACCCATTCCACTCCATTAGACCCAAAATGAAGTTTGGGAGTGTTTTGGAGCATTTCGCAATCCTTCATCATGTAAAAGATGCAAAACTTGTGTTTCGGCCCTAAATGCACTATTTCTGGGTACCGAAGTTGCGAAAATGGTTTCGCAACGAAAACACCCATTCTACCCCATTAGACCCAGAATGATGTTTGGGAGTGTTTTGGAGCATATCGCAAACCTACGGCATGGAAAAAGATGCAAAACTTGTTTTTCGGCCTGAATGCACTATTTCGGGGTACCGATGTTGAAAAATGGTTTCGCAACGAAAACACCCATTCTACTCCATTAGACCCAAAATGAAGTTTGGGAGTGTTTTGGAGCATTTCGCAATCCTTCGGCATATCAAAAGATGCAAAACTTGTGTTCGGGGCCTGAATGCACTATTTCGGGTTACCGAAGTTGCGAAAATGGTTTCGTAACGAAAACACCCATTCTACCCCATTAGACCCAAAATGATGTTTGGGAGTGTTTTTGAGCATATCGCAAACCTTCGGCATCTAAAACGATGCAAAACTTGTGTTTCGGCCCGAATGCACTATTTCGGGGTACTGATGTTGAAAAATGGTTTCGCAACAAAAACACCCATTCTACTCCATTAGACCCAAAATGAAGTTTGGGAGTGTTTTGGAGCATTTCGCAATCCTTCATCATGTAAAAGATGCAAAACTTGTGTTTCGGCCCTAAATGCACTATTTCTGGGTACCGAACTTGCGAAAATGGTTTCGCAACGAAAACACCCATTCTACCCCATTAGACCCAAAATGATGTTTGGGAGTGTTTTGGAGCATATCGCAAACCTTCGGCATGTAAAAAGATGCAAAACTTGTGTTTCGGCCCGAATGCACTATTTCGGGGTACCGATGTTGAAAAATGGTTTCGCAACGAAAACACCCATTCTACTCCATTAGACCCAAAATGAAGTTTGGGAGTGTTTTGGAGCATTTCGCAATCCTTCATCATGTAAAAGATGCAAAACTTGTGTTTCGGCCCTAAATGCACTATTTCTGGGTACCGAAATTGCGAAAATGGTTTCGTAACGAAAACACCCATTCTACCCCATTAGACCCAGAATGATGTTTGGGAGTGTTTTGGAGCATATCGCAAACCTTCGGCATGGAAAAAGATGCAAAACTTGTGTTTCGGCCTGAATGCACTATTTCGGGGTACCGATGTTGAAAAATGGTTTCGCAACGAAAACACCCATTCTACTCCATTAGACCCAAAATGAAGTATGGGAGTGTTTTGGAGCATTTCGCAATCCTTCGGCATATCAAAAGATGCAAAACTTGTGTTCGGGGCCTGAATGCACTATTTCGGGTTACCGAAGTTGCGAAAATGGTTTCGCAACGAAAACACCCATTCTACCCCATTAGACCCAAAATGATGTTTGGGAGTGTTTTGGAGCATATCGGAAACCTTCGGCATGTAAAAAGATGCAAAACTTGTGTTTCGGCCCGAATGCACTATTTCGGGGTACCGATGTTGAAAAATGGTTTCGCAACGAAAACACCCATTCTACTCCATTAGACCCAAAATGAAGTTTGGGAGTGTTTTGGAGCATTTCGCAATCCTTCATCATGTAAAAGATGCAAAACTTGTGTTTCGGCCCTAAATGCACTATTTCTGGGTACCGAAGTTGCGAAAATGGTTTCGCAACGAAAACACCCATTCTACCCCATTAGACCCAGAATGATGTTTGGGAGTGTTTTGGAGCATATCGCAAACCTTCGGCATGGAAAAATATGCAAAACTTGTGTTTCGGCCTGAATGCACTATTTCGGGGTACCGATGTTGAAAAATGGTTTCGCAACGAAAACACCCATTCTACTCCATTAGACCCAAAATGAAGTTTGGGAGTGTTTTGGAGCATATCGCAATCCTTCGGCATGTAAAAAGATGCAAAACTTGTGTTTCGGCCCGAATGCACTATTTCGGGGTACCGATGTTGAAAAATGGTTTCGCAACGAAAACACCCATTCTACTCCATTAGACCCAAAATGAAGTTTGGGAGTGTTTTGGAGCATTTCGCAATCCTTCATCATGTAAAAGATGCAAAACTTGTGTTTCGGCCCTAAATGCACTATTTCTGGGTACCGAAGTTGCGAAAATAGTTTCGCAACGAAAACAACCATTCTACTCCATTAGACCCAAAATGATGTTTGGGAGTATTTTAGAGCATTTCGCAAACCTTCGGCATGTAAAAGATGCAAAACTTGTGTTTCGGGCTTGAATGCACTATTTCGGGGTACCGAAGTTGTGAAAATGGTTTCGCAACGAAAACACCCATTCTAACCCATTAAACCCAGAATGATGTTTGGGAGTGTCTTGGAGCATATCGCAAACCTACGGCATGTAAAAAGATGCAAAACTTGTGTTTCGGCCCTGAATGCACTATTTCGGGCTATCGAACTTGCGAAAATGGTTTCGCAACGAAAACACCGATTCTACCCCATTAGACCCAGAATGATGTTTGGGAGTGTTTTGGAGCATATCGCAAACCTTCGGCATATAAAAAAATGCAAAACTTGTGTTTCGGCCCTGAATGCACTATTTCGGGGTACCGAAGTTGCGAAAATGGTTTCGCAACGAAAACACCCATTCTACCCCATTAGACCCAGAATGATGTTTGGGAGTGTTTTGGAGCATATCGCAAACCTTCGGCATGGAAAAAGATGCAAAACTTGTGTTTCGGCCTGAATGCACTATTTCGGGGTACCGATGTTGAAAAATGGTTTCGCAACGAAAACACCCATTCTACTCCATTAGACCCAAAATGAAGTTTGGGAGTGTTTTGGAGCATTTCGCAATCCTTCGGCATATCAAAAGATGCAAAACTTGTGTTCGGGGCCTGAATGCACTATTTCGGGTTACCGAAGTTGCGAAAATAATTTCGCAACGAAAACACCCATTCTACCCCATTAGACCCAAAATGATGTTTGGGAGTGTTTTGGAGCATATCGCAAACCTTCGGCATGTAAACAGATGCAAAACTTGTGTTTCGGCCCGAATGCACTATTTCGGGGTACCGATGTTGAAAAATGGTTTCGCAACGAAAACACCCATTCCACTCCATTAGACCCAAAATGAAGTTTGGGAGTGTTTTGGAGCATTTCGCAATCCTTCATCATGTAAAAGATGCAAAACTTGTGTTTCGGCCCTAAATGCACTATTTCTGGGTACCGAAGTTGCGAAAATGGTTTCGCAACGAAAACACCCATTCTACCCCATTAGACCCAGAATGATGTTTGGGAGTGTTTTGGAGCATATCGCAAACCTACGGCATGGAAAAAGATGCAAAACTTGTTTTTCGGCCTGAATGCACTATTTCGGGGTACCGATGTTGAAAAATGGTTTCGCAACGAAAACACCCATTCTACTCCATTAGACCCAAAATGAAGTTTGGGAGTGTTTTGGAGCATTTCGCAATCCTTCGGCATATCAAAAGATGCAAAACTTGTGTTCGGGGCCTGAATGCACTATTTCGGGTTACCGAAGTTGCGAAAATGGTTTCGTAACGAAAACACCCATTCTACCCCATTAGACCCAAAATGATGTTTGGGAGTGTTTTTGAGCATATCGCAAACCTTCGGCATCTAAAACGATGCAAAACTTGTGTTTCGGCCCGAATGCACTATTTCGGGGTACTGATGTTGAAAAATGGTTTCGCAACAAAAACACCCATTCTACTCCATTAGACCCAAAATGAAGTTTGGGAGTGTTTTGGAGCATTTCGCAATCCTTCATCATGTAAAAGATGCAAAACTTGTGTTTCGGCCCTAAATGCACTATTTCTGGGTACCGAACTTGCGAAAATGGTTTCGCAACGAAAACACCCATTCTACCCCATTAGACCCAAAATGATGTTTGGGAGTGTTTTGGAGCATATCGCAAACCTTCGGCATGTAAAAAGATGCAAAACTTGTGTTTCGGCCCGAATGCACTATTTCGGGGTACCGATGTTGAAAAATGGTTTCGCAACGAAAACACCCATTCTACTCCATTAGACCCAAAATGAAGTTTGGGAGTGTTTTGGAGCATTTCGCAATCCTTCATCATGTAAAAGATGCAAAACTTGTGTTTCGGCCCTAAATGCACTATTTCTGGGTACCGAAATTGCGAAAATGGTTTCGTAACGAAAACACCCATTCTACCCCATTAGACCCAGAATGATGTTTGGGAGTGTTTTGGAGCATATCGCAAACCTTCGGCATGGAAAAAGATGCAAAACTTGTGTTTCGGCCTGAATGCACTATTTCGGGGTACCGATGTTGAAAAATGGTTTCGCAACGAAAACACCCATTCTACTCCATTAGACCCAAAATGAAGTATGGGAGTGTTTTGGAGCATTTCGCAATCCTTCGGCATATCAAAAGATGCAAAACTTGTGTTCGGGGCCTGAATGCACTATTTCGGGTTACCGAAGTTGCGAAAATGGTTTCGCAACGAAAACACCCATTCTACCCCATTAGACCCAAAATGATGTTTGGGAGTGTTTTGGAGCATATCGGAAACCTTCGGCATGTAAAAAGATGCAAAACTTGTGTTTCGGCCCGAATGCACTATTTCGGGGTACCGATGTTGAAAAATGGTTTCGCAACGAAAACACCCATTCTACTCCATTAGACCCAAAATGAAGTTTGGGAGTGTTTTGGAGCATTTCGCAATCCTTCATCATGTAAAAGATGCAAAACTTGTGTTTCGGCCCTAAATGCACTATTTCTGGGTACCGAAGTTGCGAAAATGGTTTCGCAACGAAAACACCCATTCTACCCCATTAGACCCAGAATGATGTTTGGGAGTGTTTTGGAGCATATCGCAAACCTTCGGCATGGAAAAATATGCAAAACTTGTGTTTCGGCCTGAATGCACTATTTCGGGGTACCGATGTTGAAAAATGGTTTCGCAACGAAAACACCCATTCTACTCCATTAGACCCAAAATGAAGTTTGGGAGTGTTTTGGAGCATTTCGCAATCCTTCGGCATATCAAAAGATGCAAAACTTGTGTTCGGGGCCTGAATGCACTATTTCGGGTTACCGAAGTTGCGAAAATAATTTCGCAACGAAAACACCCATTCTACCCCATTAGACCCAAAATGATGTTTGGGAGTGTTTTGGAGCATATCGCAAACCTTCGGCATGTAAAAAGATGCAAAACTTGTGTTTCGGCCCGAATGCACTATTTCGGGGTACCGATGTTGAAAAATGGTTTCGCAACGAAAACACCCATTCTACTCCATTAGACCCAAAATGAAGTTTGGGAGTGTTTTGGAGCATTTCGCAATCCTTCATCATGTAAAAGATGCAAAACTTGTGTTTCGGCCCTAAATGCACTATTTCTGGGTACCGAAGTTGCGAAAATGGTTTCGCAACGAAAACACCCATTCTACCCCATTAGACCCAGAATGATGTTTGGGAGTGTTTTGGAGCATATCGCAAACCTTCGGCATGGAAAAAGATGCAAAACTTGTGTTTCGGCCTGAATGCACTATTTCGGGGTACCGATGTTGAAAAATGGTTTCGCAACGA
The DNA here is from genome assembly GCA_036936925.1 of Cenchrus fungigraminus. Taxonomy (NCBI): domain Eukaryota; kingdom Viridiplantae; phylum Streptophyta; class Magnoliopsida; order Poales; family Poaceae; genus Cenchrus; species Cenchrus fungigraminus. The sequence continues at coordinate 333,243 of JAQONI010000019.1, read as the reverse complement.
AAACACCCATTCTACTCCATTAGACCCAAAATGAAGTTTGGGAGTGTTTTGGAGCATTTCGCAATCCTTCGGCATATCAAAAGATGCAAAACTTGTGTTCGGGGCCTGAATGCACTATTTCGGGTTACCGAAGTTGCGAAAATGGTTTCGCAACGAAAACACCCATTCTACCCCATTAGACCCAAAATGATGTTTGGGAGTGTTTTGGAGCATATCGCAAACCTTCGGCATGTAAAAAGATGCAAAACTTGTGTTTCGGCCCGAATGCACTATTTCGGGGTACTGATGTTGAAAAATGGTTTCGCAACAAAAACACTCATTCTACTCCATTAGACCCAAAATGATGTTTGGGAGTGTTGTGGAGCATTTCGCAAACCTTCGGCATGTAAAAGATGCAAAACTTTTGTTTTCGGGCCTGAATGCACCATTTCGGGGTACCGAAGTTGCCAAAATGGTTTCATAACGAAAACACCCATTCTACTCCATTAGACCCAAAATGATGTTTGGGAGTGTTTTGGAGCATATCACAAATCTTCGGCATGTAAAAAGATGCAAAACTTCTGTTTCGGCCTGAATGCACTATTTCAGGGTACCGATGTTGCGAAAATGGTTTCGCAACGAAAACACTCATTCTACTCCATTAGACCCAAAATGATGTTTGGGAGTGTTGTGGAGCATTTCGCAAACCTTCGGCATGTAAAAGATGCAAAACTTTTGTTTTCGGGCCTGAATGCACCATTTCGGGGTACCGAAGTTGCCAAAATGGTTTCATAACCAAAACACCCATTCTACTCCATTAGACCCAAAATGATGTTTGGGAGTGTTTTGGAGCATATCACAAATCTTCGGCATGTAAAAAGATGCAAAACTTGTGTTTCGGCCTGAATGCACTATTTCGGGGTACCGAAGTAGCGAAAATGGTTTCGCAACGAAAACAACCATTCTGCTCCATTAGACCCAAAATGATGTTTGGGAGTGTTTTAGAGCATTTCGCAAACCTTCGGCATGTAAAAGATGCAAAACTTGTGTTTCGGGCTTGAATGCACTATTTCGGGGTACCGAAGTTGCGAAAATGGTTTCGCAACGAAAACACCCATTCTAACCCATTAAACCCAGAATGATGTTTGGGAGTGTCTTGGAGCATATCGCAAACCTACGTCATGTAAAAAGATGCAAAACTTGTGTTTCGGCCCTGAATGCACTATTTTGGGTATTGAACTTGCGAAAATGGTTTCGCAACGAAAACACCGATTCTATCCCATTAGACCCAGAATGATGTTTGGGAGTGTTTTGGAGCATATCGCAAACCTTCGGCATATAAAAAAATGCAAAACTTGTGTTTCGGCCCTGAATGCACTATTTCGGGGTACCGAAGTTGCGAAAATGGTTTCGCAACGAAAACACCCATTCTACCCCATTAGACCCAGAATGATGTTTGGAAGTGTTTTGGAGCATATCGCAAACCTTCGGCATGGAAAAAGATGCAAAACTTGTGTTTCGGCCTGAATGCACTATTTCGGGGTACCGATGTTGAAAAATGGTTTCGCAACGAAAACAACCATTCTACTCCATTAGACCCAAAATGATGTTTGGGAGTGTTTTAGAGCATTTCGCAAACCTTCGGCATGTAAAAGATGCAAAACTTGTGTTTCGGGCTTGAATGCACTATTTCGGGGTACCGAAGTTGCGAAAATGGTTTCGCAACGAAAACACCCATTCTAACCCATTAAACCCAGAATGATGTTTGGGAGTGTCTTGGAGCATATCGCAAACCTACGTCATGTAAAAAGATGCAAAACTTGTGTTTCGGCCCTGAATGCACTATTTTGGGTATTGAACTTGCGAAAATGGTTTCGCAACGAAAACACCGATTCTACCCCATTAGACCCAGAATGATGTTTGGGAGTGTTTTGGAGCATATCGCAAACCTTCGGCATATAAAAAAATGCAAAACTTGTGTTTCGGCCCTGAATGCACTATTTCGGGGTACCGAAGTTGCGAAAATGGTTTCGCAACGAAAACACCCATTCTACCCCATTAGACCCAGAATGATGTTTGGAAGTGTTTTGGAGCATATCGCAAACCTTCGCCTTGGAAAAAGATGCAAAACTTGTGTTTCGGGCCTGAATGCACTATTTCGTGGTACCGAAGTTGCGAAAATAGTTTTGCAACGAAAACAACCATTCTACTCCATTAGACCCAAAATGATGTTTGGGAGTGTTTTGGACCATATCACAAATCTTGGGCATGTAAAAAGATGCAAAACTTGTGTTTCAGGCCTTAATGCACTATTTCAGGGTACCGATGTTGCGAAAATGGTTTCGCAACGAAAACACTCATTCTACTCCATTAGACCCAAAATGATGTTTGGGAGTGTTGTGGAGCATTTCGCAAACCTTCGTCATGTAAAAGATGCAAAACTTTTGTTTTCGGGCCTGAATGCACCATTTCGGGGTACCGAAGTTGCGAAAATGGTTTCATAACCAAAACACCCATTCTGCTCCATTAGACCCAAAATGATGTTTGGGAGTGTTTTGGAGCTTATCACAAATCTTCGGCATGTAAAAAGATGCAAAACTTCTGTTTCGGCCTGAATGCAGTATTTCAGGGTACCGATGTTGCGAAAATGGTTTCGCAACGAAAACACTCATTCTACTCCATTAGACCCAAAATGATGTTTGGGAGTGTTGTGGAGCATTTCGCTAACCTTCGGCATGTAAAAGATGCAAAACTTTTGTTTTCGGGCCTGAATGCACCATTTCGGGGTACCGAAGTTGCCAAAATGGTTTCATAACGAAAACACCCATTCTACTCCATTAGACCCAAAATGATGTTTGGGAGTGTTTTGGAGCATATCACAAATCTTCGGCATGTAAAAAGATGCAAAACTTCTGTTTCGACCTGAATGCACTATTTCAGGGTACCGATGTTGCGAAAATGGTTTCGCAACGAAAACACTCATTCTACTCCATTAGACCCAAAATGATGTTTGGGAGTGTTGTGGAGCATTTCGCAAACCTTCGGCATGTAAAAGATGCAAAACTTTTGTTTTCGGGCCTGAATGCACCATTTCGGGGTACCGAAGTTGCCAAAATGGTTTCATAACCAAAACACCCATTCTACTCCATTAGACCCAAAATGATGTTTGGGAGTGTTTTGGAGCATATCACAAATCTTCGGCATGTAAAAAGATGCAAAACTTGTGTTTCGGCCTGAATGCACTATTTTGGGGTACCGAAGTAGCGAAAATGGTTTCGCAACGAAAACAACCATTCTACTCCATTAGACCCAAAATGATGTTTGGGAGTGTTTTAGGGCATTTCGCAAACCTTCGGCATGTAAAAGATGCAAAACTTGTGTTTCGGGCTTGAATGCACTATTTCGGGGTACCGAAGTTGCGAAAATGGTTTCGCAACGAAAACACCCATTCTAACCCATTAAACCCAGAATGATGTTTGGGAGTGTCTTGGAGCATATCGCAAACCTACGTCATGTAAAAAGATGCAAAACTTGTGTTTCGGCCCTGAATGCACTATTTTGGGTATTGAACTTGCGAAAATGGTTTCGCAACGAAAACACCGATTCTACCCCATTAGACCCAGAATGATGTTTGGGAGTGTTTTGGAGCATATCGCAAACCTTCGGCATATAAAAAAATGCAAAACTTGTGTTTCGGCCCTGAATGCACTATTTCGGGGTACCGAAGTTGCGAAAATGGTTTCGCAACGAAAACACCCATTCTACCCCATTAGACCCAGAATGATGTTTGGAAGTGTTTTGGAGCATATCGCAAACCTTCGGCATGGAAAAAGATGCAAAACTTGTGTTTCGGCCTGAATGCACTATTTCGGGGTACCGATGTTGAAAAATGGTTTCGCAACGAAAACACCCATTCTACTCCATTAGACCCAAAATGAAGTTTGGGAGTGTTTTGGAGCATTTCGCAATCCTTCGGCATATCAAAAGATGCAAAACTTGTGTTCGGGGCCTGAATGCACTATTTCGGGTTACCGAAGTTGCGAAAATGGTTTCGCAACGAAAACACCCTTTCTACCCCATTAGACCCAAAATGATGTTTGTGAGTGTTTTGGAGCATATCGCAAACCTTCGGCATGTAAAAAGATGCAAAACTTGTGTTTCGGCCCGAATGCACTATTTCGGGGTACCGATGTTGAAAAATGGTTTCGCAACGAAAACAACCATTCTACTCCATTAGACCCAAAATGAAGTTTGGGAGTGTTTTGGAGCATTTCGCAATCCTTCATCATGTAAAAGATGCAAAACTTGTGTTTCGGCCCTAAATGCACTATTTCTGGGTACCGAAGTTGCGAAAATGGTTTCGCAACGAAAACAACCATTCTACTCCATTAGACCCAAAATGATGTTTGGGAGTATTTTAGAGCATTTCGCAAACCATCGGCATGTAAAAGATGCAAAACTTGTGTTTCGGGCTTGAATGCACTATTTCGGGGTACCGAAGTTGTGAAAATGGTTTCGTAACGAAAACACCCATTCTAACGCATTAAACCCAGAATGATGTTTGGGAGTGTCTTGGAGCATATCGCAAACCTACGGCATGTAAAAAGATGCAAAACTTGTGTTTCGGCCCTGAATGCACTATTTCGGGCTATCGAACTTGCGAAAATGGTTTCGCAACGAAAACACCGATTCTACCCCATTAGACCCAGAATGATGTTTGGGAGTGTTTTGCAGCATATCGCAAACCTTCGGCATACAAAAAGATGCAAAACTTGTGTTTCGGCCCTGAATGCACTATTTCGGTGTACCGAAGTTGCGAAAATGGTTTCGCAACGAAAACACCCATTCTACCCCATTAGACCCAAAATGATGTTTGGGAGTGTTCTGGAGCATATCGCAATCCTTCGGCATGTAACAAGATGCAAAACTTGTGTTTCGGCCTGAATGCAATTTTTCGGGGTACCGATGTTGAAAAATGGTTTCGCAACGAAAACACCCATTCTACTCCATTAGACCCAAAATGAAGTTTGGGAGTGTTTTGGAGCATTTCGCAATCCTTCGGCATGTAAAAGATGTAAAACTTGTGTTTCGGGCCTAAATGCACTATTTCTGGGTACCGAAGTTGCGAAAATGGTTTCGCAACGAAAACACCCATTCTACCCCATTAGACCCAGAATATTGTTTTGGAGGTTTTGCAGCATATCGCAAACCTTCGGCATGTAAAAAGATGCAAAACTTTCATTTCGGGGCTGAATGCACTATTTCTGGGTACCGAAGTTGCGAAAATAGTTTTGCAACGAAAACAACCATTCTACTCCATTAGACCCAAAATGATGTTTGGGAGTGTTTTGGACCATATCACAAATCTTGGGCATGTAAAAAGATGCAAAACTTGTGTTTCAGGCCTTAATGCACTATTTCAGGGTACCGATGTTGCGAAAATGGTTTCGCAACGAAAACACTCATTCTACTCCATTAGACCCAAAATGATGTTTGGGAGTGTTGTGGAGCATTTCGCAAACCTTCGTCATGTAAAAGATGCAAAACTTTTGTTTTCGGGCCTGAATGCACCATTTCGGGGTACCGAAGTTGCGAAAATGGTTTCATAACCAAAACACCCATTCTGCTCCATTAGACCCAAAATGATGTTTGGGAGTGTTTTGGAGCTTATCACAAATCTTCGGCATGTAAAAAGATGCAAAACTTCTGTTTCGGCCTGAATGCAGTATTTCAGGGTACCGATGTTGCGAAAATGGTTTCGCAACGAAAACACTCATTCTACTCCATTAGACCCAAAATGATGTTTGGGAGTGTTGTGGAGCATTTCGCTAACCTTCGGCATGTAAAAGATGCAAAACTTTTGTTTTCGGGCCTGAATGCACCATTTCGGGGTACCGAAGTTGCCAAAATGGTTTCATAACGAAAACACCCATTCTACTCCATTAGACCCAAAATGATGTTTGGGAGTGTTTTGGAGCATATCACAAATCTTCGGCATGTAAAAAGATGCAAAACTTCTGTTTCGACCTGAATGCACTATTTCAGGGTACCGATGTTGCGAAAATGGTTTCGCAACGAAAACACTCATTCTACTCCATTAGACCCAAAATGATGTTTGGGAGTGTTGTGGAGCATTTCGCAAACCTTCGGCATGTAAAAGATGCAAAACTTTTGTTTTCGGGCCTGAATGCACCATTTCGGGGTACCGAAGTTGCCAAAATGGTTTCATAACCAAAACACCCATTCTACTCCATTAGACCCAAAATGATGTTTGGGAGTGTTTTGGAGCATATCACAAATCTTCGGCATGTAAAAAGATGCAAAACTTCTGTTTCGGCCTGAATGCACTATTTTGGGGTACCGAAGTAGCGAAAATGGTTTCGCAACGAAAACAACCATTCTACTCCATTAGACCCAAAATGATGTTTGGGAGTGTTTTAGGGCATTTCGCAAACCTTCGGCATGTAAAAGATGCAAAACTTGTGTTTCGGGCTTGAATGCACTATTTCGGGGTACCGAAGTTGCGAAAATGGTTTCGCAACGAAAACACCCATTCTAACCCATTAAACCCAGAATGATGTTTGGGAGTGTCTTGGAGCATATCGCAAACCTACGTCATGTAAAAAGATGCAAAACTTGTGTTTCGGCCCTGAATGCACTATTTTGGGTATTGAACTTGCGAAAATGGTTTCGCAACGAAAACACCGATTCTACCCCATTAGACCCAGAATGATGTTTGGGAGTGTTTTGGAGCATATCGCAAACCTTCGGCATATAAAAAAATGCAAAACTTGTGTTTCGGCCCTGAATGCACTATTTCGGGGTACCGAAGTTGCGAAAATGGTTTCGCAACGAAAACACCCATTCTACCCCATTAGACCCAGAATGATGTTTGGAAGTGTTTTGGAGCATATCGCAAACCTTCGGCATGGAAAAAGATGCAAAACTTGTGTTTCGGCCTGAATGCACTATTTCGGGGTACCGATGTTGAAAAATGGTTTCGCAACGAAAACACCCATTCTACTCCATTAGACCCAAAATGAAGTTTGGGAGTGTTTTGGAGCATTTCGCAATCCTTCGGCATATCAAAAGATGCAAAACTTGTGTTCGGGGCCTGAATGCACTATTTCGGGTTACCGAAGTTGCGAAAATGGTTTCGCAACGAAAACACCCATTCTACCCCATTAGACCCAAAATGATGTTTGTGAGTGTTTTGGAGCATATCGCAAACCTTCGGCATGTAAAAAGATGCAAAACTTGTGTTTCGGCCCGAATGCACTATTTCGGGGTACCGATGTTGAAAAATGGTTTCGCAACGAAAACAACCATTCTACTCCATTAGACCCAAAATGAAGTTTGGGAGTGTTTTGGAGCATTTCGCAATCCTTCATCATGTAAAAGATGCAAAACTTGTGTTTCGGCCCTAAATGCACTATTTCTGGGTACCGAAGTTGCGAAAATGGTTTCGCAACGAAAACAACCATTCTACTCCATTAGACCCAAAATGATGTTTGGGAGTATTTTAGAGCATTTCGCAAACCATCGGCATGTAAAAGATGCAAAACTTGTGTTTCGGGCTTGAATGCACTATTTCGGGGTACCGAAGTTGTGAAAATGGTTTCGTAACGAAAACACCCATTCTAACGCATTAAACCCAGAATGATGTTTGGGAGTGTCTTGGAGCATATCGCAAACCTACGGCATGTAAAAAGATGCAAAACTTGTGTTTCGGCCCTGAATGCACTATTTCGGGCTATCGAACTTGCGAAAATGGTTTCGCAACGAAAACACCGATTCTACCCCATTAGACCCAGAATGATGTTTGGGAGTGTTTTGCAGCATATCGCAAACCTTCGGCATACAAAAAGATGCAAAACTTGTGTTTCGGCCCTGAATGCACTATTTCGGTGTACCGAAGTTGCGAAAATGGTTTCGCAACGAAAACACCCATTCTACCCCATTAGACCCAAAATGATGTTTGGGAGTGTTCTGGAGCATATCGCAATCCTTCGGCATGTAACAAGATGCAAAACTTGTGTTTCGGCCTGAATGCAATTTTTCGGGGTACCGATGTTGAAAAATGGTTTCGCAACGAAAACACCCATTCTACTCCATTAGACCCAAAATGAAGTTTGGGAGTGTTTTGGAGCATTTCGCAATCCTTCGGCATGTAAAAGATGTAAAACTTGTGTTTCGGGCCTAAATGCACTATTTCTGGGTACCGAAGTTGCGAAAATGGTTTCGCAACGAAAACACCCATTCTACCCCATTAGACCCAGAATATTGTTTTGGAGGTTTTGCAGCATATCGCAAACCTTCGGCATGTAAAAAGATGCAAAACTTTCATTTCGGGGCTGAATGCACTATTTCTGGGTACCGAAGTTGCGAAAATAGTTTTGCAACGAAAACAACCATTCTACTCCATTAGACCTAAAATGATGTTTGGGAGTGTTTTGGACCATATCACAAATCTTGGGCATGTAAAAAGATGCAAAACTTGTGTTTCAGGCCTTAATGCACTATTTCAGGGTACCGATGTTGCGAAAATGGTTTCGCAACGAAAACACTCATTCTACTCCATTAGACCCAAAATGATGTTTGGGAGTGTTGTGGAGCATTTCGCAAACCTTCGTCATGTAAAAGATGCAAAACTTTTGTTTTCGGGCCTGAATGCACCATTTCGGGGTACCGAAGTTGCGAAAATGGTTTCATAACCAAAACACCCATTCTGCTCCATTAGACCCAAAATGATGTTTGGGAGTGTTTTGGAGCTTATCACAAATCTTCGGCATGTAAAAAGATGCAAAACTTCTGTTTCGGCCTGAATGCAGTATTTCAGGGTACCGATGTTGCGAAAATGGTTTCGCAACGAAAACACTCATTCTACTCCATTAGACCCAAAATGATGTTTGGGAGTGTTGTGGAGCATTTCGCAAACCTTCGGCATGTAAAAGATGCAAAACTTTTGTTTTCGGGCCTGAATGCACCATTTCGGGGTACCGAAGTTGCCAAAATGGTTTCATAACCAAAACACCCATTCTACTCCATTAGACCCAAAATGATGTTTGGGAGTGTTTTGGAGCATATCACAAATCTTCGGCATGTAAAAAGATGCAAAACTTGTGTTTCGGCCTGAATGCACTATTTCGGGGTACCGAAGTAGCGAAAATGGTTTCGCAACGAAAACAACCATTCTACTCCATTAGACCCAAAATGATGTTTGGGAGTGTTTTAGAGCATTTCGCAAACCTTCGGCATGTAAAAGATGCAAAACTTGTGTTTCGGGCTTGAATGCACTATTTCGGGGTACCGAAGTTGCGAAAATGGTTTCGCAACGAAAACACCCATTCTAACCCATTAAACCCAGAATGATGTTTGAGAGTGTCTTGGAGGATATCGCAAACCTACGTCATGTAAAAAGATGCAAAACTTGTGTTTCGGCCCTGAATGCACTATTTTGGGGTATTGAACTTGCGAAAATGGTTTCGCAACGAAAACACCGATTCTACCCCATTAGACCCAGAATGATGTTTGGGAGTGTTTTGGAGCATATCGCAAACCTTCGGCATATAAAAAGATGCAAAACTTGTATTTCGGCCCTGAATGCACTATTTTGCGGTACCGAAGTTGCGAAAATGGTTTCGCAACGAAAACACCCATTCTACCCCATTAGACCCAAAATGATGTTTGGGAGTGTTTTGGAGCATATCGCAAACCTTCGGCATGTAAAAAGATGCAAAACTTGTGTTTCGGCCTGAATGCACTATTTCGGGGTACCGATGTTGAAAAATGGTTTCGCAACGAAAACACCCATTCTACTCCATTAGACCCAAAATGAAGTTTGGGAGTGTTTTGGAGCATTTCGCAATCCTTCATCATGTAAAAGATGCAAAACTTGTGTTTCGGCCCTAAATGCACTATTTCTGGGTACCGAAGTTGCGAAAATGGTTTCGCAACGAAAACAACCATTCTACTCCATTAGACCCAAAATGATGTTTGGGAGTATTTTAGAGCATTTCGCAAACCTTCGGCATGTAAAAGATGCAAAACTTGTGTTTCGGGCTTGAATGCACTATTTCGGGGTACCGCAGTTGTGAAAATGGTTTCGCAACGAAAACACCCATTCTAACCCATTAAACCCAGAATGATGTTTGGGAGTGTCTTGGAGCATATCGCAAACGTACGGCATGTAAAAAGATGCAAAACTTGTGTTTCGGCCCTGAATGCACTATTTCGGGCTATCGAACTTGCGAAAATGGTTTCGCAACGAAAACACCCATTCTACCCCATTAGACCCAAAATGATGTTTGGGAGTGTTTTGGAGCATATCGCAAACCTTCGGCATATAAAAAGATGCAAAACTTGTGTTTCGGCCCTGAATGCACTATTTCGGGGTACCGAAGTTGCGAAAATGGTTTCGCAACGAAAACACCCATTCTACCCCATTAGACCCAAAATGATGTTTGGGAGTGTTTTGGAGCATATCGCAAACCTTCGGCATGTAAAAAGATGCAAAACTTGTGTTTCGGCCTGAATGCACTATTTCGGGGTACCGATGTTGAAAAATGGTTTCGCAACGAAAACACCCATTCTACTCCATTAGACCCAAAATGAAGTTTGGGAGTGTTTTGGAGCATTTCGCAATCCTTCATCATGTAAAAGATGCAAAACTTGTGTTTCGGCCCTAAATGCACTATTTCTGGGTACCGAAGTTGCGAAAATGGTTTCGCAACGAAAACAACCATTCTACTCCATTAGACCCAAAATGATGTTTGGGAGTATTTTAGAGCATTTCGCAAACCTTCGGCATGTAAAAGATGCAAAACTTGTGTTTCGGGCTTGAATGCACTATTTCGGGGTACCGAAGTTGTGAAAATGGTTTCGCAACGAAAACACCCATTCTAACCCATTAAACCCAGAATGATGTTTGGGAGTGTCTTGGAGCATATTGCAAACCTACGGCATGTAAAAAGATGCAAAACTTGTGTTTCGGCCCTGAATGCACTATTTCGGGCTATCGAACTTGCGAAAATGGTTTCGCAACGAAAACACCGATTCTACCCCATTAGACCCAGAATGATGTTTGGGAGTGTTTTGGAGCATATCGCAAACCTTCGGCATATAAAAAGATGCAAAACTTGTGTTTCGGCCCTGAATGCACTATTTCGGGGTACCGAAGTTGCGAAAATGGTTTCGCAACGAAAACACCCATTCTACCCCATTAGACCCAAAATGATGTTTGGGAGTGTTTTGGAGCATATCGCAAACCTCCGGCATGTAAAAAGATGCAAAACTTGTGTTTCGGCCTGAATGCACTATTTCGGGGTACTGATGTTGAAAAATGGTTTCGCAACTAAAACACCCATTCTACTCCATTAGACCCAAAATGATGTTTGGGAGTGTTGTGGAGCATTTCGCAAACCTTCGTCATGTAAAAGATGCAAAACTTTTGTTTTCGGGCCTGAATGCACCATTTCGGGGTACCGAAGTTGCGAAAATTTTTTCATAACCAAAACACCCATTCTGATCCATTAGACCCAAAACGATGTTTGGGAGTGTTTTGGAGCATATCACAAATCTTCGGCATGTAAAAAGATGCAAAACTTGTGTTTCGGCCTGAATGCACTATTTCAGGGTACCGATGTTGCGAAAATGGTTTCGCAACAAAAACACTCATTCTACTCCATTAGACCCAAAATGATGTTTGGGAGTGTTGTGGAGCATTTCGCAAACCTTCGGCATGTAAAAGATGCAAAACTTTTGTTTTCGGGCCTGAATGCACCATTTCGGGGTACCGAAGTTGCGAAAATGGTTTCATAACCAAAACACTCATTCTACTCCATTAGACCCAAAATGATGTTTGGGAGTGTTGTGGAGCATTTCGCAAACCTTCGGCATGTAAAAGATGCAAAACTTTTGTTTTCGGGCCTGAATGCACCATTTCGGGGTACCGAAGTTGCGAAAATGGTTTCATAACCAAAACACCCATTCTACTCCATTAGACCCAAAATGATGTTTGGGAGTGTTTTGGAGCATATCACAAATCTTCGGCATGTAAAAAGATGCAAAACTTGTGTTTCGGCCTGAATGCACTATTTCGGGGTACCGACGTAGCGAAAATGGTTTCGCAACGAAAACAACCATTCTACTCCATTAGACCCAAAATGATGTTTTGGAGTGTTTTAGAGCATTTCGCAAACCTTCGGCATGTAAAAGATGCAAAACTTGTGTTTCGGGCTTGAATGCACTATTTCGGGGTACCGAAGTTGCGAAAATGGTTTCGCAACGAAAACACCCATTCTAACCCATTAAACCCAGAATGATGTTTGGGAGTGTCTTGGAGCATATCGCAAACGTACGGCATGTAAAAAGATGCAAAACTTGTGTTTCGTCCCTGAATGCACTATTTCGGGGTATCGAACTTGCGAAAATGGTTTCGCAACGAAAACACCGATTCTACCACATTAGACCCAGAATGATGTTTGGGAGTGTTTTGGAGCATATCGCAAACCTTCGGCATATAAAAAGATGCAAAACTTGTGTTTCGTCCCTGAATGCACTATTTTGGGGTACCGAAGTTGTGAAAATGGTTTCGCAACGAAAACACCCATTCTACCCCATTAGACCCAAAATGATGTTTGGGAGTGTTTTGGAGCATATCGCAAACCTTCGGCATGTAAAAAGATGCAAAACTTGTGTTTCGGCCTGAATGCACTATTTTAGGGTACCGATGTTGAAAAATGGTTTCGCAACGAAAACACCCATTCTACTCCATTAGACCCAAAATGAAGTTTGGGAGTGTTTTGGAGCATTTCGCAATCCTTCGGCATGTAAAAGATGCAAAACTTGTGTTTTGGGCCTAAATGCACTATTTCAGGGTACCGAAGTTGCGAAAATGGTTTCGCAACGAAAACACCCATTCTACCCCATTAGACCCAGAATAATGTTTTGGATGTTTTGCAGCATATCGCAAACCTTCGGCTTGTAAAAAGATGCAAAACTTTCATTTCGGGGCTGAATGCACTATTTCTGGGTACCGAAGTTGCGAAAATGGTTTCGCAACAAAAACAACCATTCTACTCCATTAGACCCAAAATGATGTTTGGGAGTATTTTGGAGCATTTCGCAAACCTTCGGCATGTAAAAGATGCAAAACTTGTGTTTCGGGCCTGAATGCACTATTTCGGGGTACCGAAGTTGCGAAAATAGTTTTGCAACGAAAACAACCATTCTACTCCATTAGACCCAAAATGATGTTTGGGAGTGTTTTGGACCATATCACAAATCTTGGGCATGTAAAAAGATGCAAAACTTGTGTTTCGGGCCTGAATGCACTATTTCAGGGTACCGATGTTGCGAAAATGGTTTCGCAACGAAAACACTCATTCTACTCCATTAGACCCAAAATGATGTTTGGGAGTGTTGTGGAACATTTCGCAAACCTTCGTCATGTAAAAGATGCAAAACTTTTGTTTTCGGGCCTGAATGCACTATTTCGGGGTACCGAAGTTGCGAAAATAGTTTCATAACCAAAACACCCATTCTACTCCATTAGACCCAAAATGATGTTTGGGAGTGTTTTGGAGCATATCACAAATCTTCGGCATGTAAAAAGATGCAAAACTTGTGTTTCGGCCTGAATGCACTATTTCAGGGTACCGAAGTAGCGAAAATGGTTTCGCAACGAAAACAACCATTCTACTCCATTAGACCCAAAATGATGTTTGGGAGTGTTTTGGAGCATTTCGCAAACCTTCGGCATGTAAAAGATGCAAAACTTGTGTTTCGGGCTTGAATGCACTATTTCGGGGTACCGAAGTAGTGAAAATGGTTTCACAACGAAAACACCCATTCTAATCCATTAAACCCAGAATGATGTTTGGGAGTCTCTTGGAGCATATCGCAAACCTACGGCATGTAAAAAGATGCAAAACTTGTGTTTCGGCCCTAAATGCACTATTTCTGAGTACCGAAGTTGCGAAAATGGTTTCGCAACGAAAACACCCATTCTACCCCATTAGACCCAGAATGATGTTTGGGAGTGTTTTGGAGCATATCGCAAACCTTCGGCATGGAAAAAGATGCAAAACTTGTGTTTCGGCCTGAATGCACTATTTCGGGGTACCGATGTTGAAAAATGGTTTCGCAACGAAAACACCCATTCTACTCCATTAGACCCAAAATGAAGTTTGGGAGTGTTTTGGAGCATTTCGCAATCCTTCGGCATATCAAAAGATGCAAAACTTGTGTTCCGGGCCTGAATGCACTATTTCGGGTTACCGAAGTTGCGAAAATGGTTTCGCAACGAAAACACCCATTCTACCCCATTAGACCCAAAATGATGTTTGGGAGTGTTTTGGAGCATATCGCAAACCTTCGGCATGTAAAAAGATGCAAAACTTGTGTTTCGGCCTGAATGCACTATTTTAGGGTACCGATGTTGAAAAATGGTTTCGCAACGAAAACACCCATTCTACTCCATTAGACCCAAAATGAAGTTTGGGAGTGTTTTGGAGCATTTCGCAATCCTTCGGCATGTAAAAGATGCAAAACTTGTGTTTTGGGCCTAAATGCACTATTTCAGGGTACCGAAGTTGCGAAAATGGTTTCGCAACGAAAACACCCATTCTACCCCATTAGACCCAGAATAATGTTTTGGATGTTTTGCAGCATATCGCAAACCTTCGGCTTGTAAAAAGATGCAAAACTTTCATTTCGGGGCTGAATGCACTATTTCTGGGTACCGAAGTTGCGAAAATGGTTTCGCAACAAAAACAACCATTCTACTCCATTAGACCCAAAATGATGTTTGGGAGTATTTTGGAGCATTTCGCAAACCTTCGGCATGTAAAAGATGCAAAACTTGTGTTTCGGGCCTGAATGCACTATTTCGGGGTACCGAAGTTGCGAAAATAGTTTTGCAACGAAAACAACCATTCTACTCCATTAGACCCAAAATGATGTTTGGGAGTGTTTTGGACCATATCACAAATCTTGGGCATGTAAAAAGATGCAAAACTTGTGTTTCGGGCCTGAATGCACTATTTCAGGGTACCGATGTTGCGAAAATGGTTTCGCAACGAAAACACTCATTCTACTCCATTAGACCCAAAATGATGTTTGGGAGTGTTGTGGAACATTTCGCAAACCTTCGTCATGTAAAAGATGCAAAACTTTTGTTTTCGGGCATGAATGCACTATTTCGGGGTACCGAAGTTGCGAAAATAGTTTCATAACCAAAACACCCATTCTACTCCATTAGACCCAAAATGATGTTTGGGAGTGTTTTGGAGCATATCACAAATCTTCGGCATGTAAAAAGATGCAAAACTTGTGTTTCGGCCTGAATGCACTATTTCAGGGTACCGAAGTAGCGAAAATGGTTTCGCAACGAAAACAACCATTCTACTCCATTAGACCCAAAATGATGTTTGGGAGTGTTTTGGAGCATTTCGCAAACCTTCGGCATGTAAAAGATGCAAAACTTGTGTTTCGGGCTTGAATGCACTATTTCGGGGTACCGAAGTAGTGAAAATGGTTTCGCAACGAAAACACCCATTCTAACCCATTAAACCCAGAATGATGTTTGGGAGTCTCTTGGAGCATATCGCAAACCTACGGCATGTAAAAAGATGCAAAACTTGTGTTTCGGCCCTAAATGCACTATTTCTGGGTACCGAAGTTGCGAAAATGGTTTCGCAACGAAAACACCCATTCTACCCCATTAGAC
The DNA here is from genome assembly GCA_036936925.1 of Cenchrus fungigraminus. Classification (NCBI taxonomy): domain Eukaryota; kingdom Viridiplantae; phylum Streptophyta; class Magnoliopsida; order Poales; family Poaceae; genus Cenchrus; species Cenchrus fungigraminus. The sequence continues at coordinate 317,534 of JAQONI010000019.1, read as the reverse complement.
CCAGAATGATGTTTGGGAGTGTTTTGGAGCATATCGCAAACCTTCGGCATGGAAAAAGAGGCAAAACTTGTGTTTCAGCCTGAATGCACTATTTCGGGGTACCGATGTTGAAAAATGGTTTCGCAACGAAAACACCCATTCTACTCCATTAGACCCAAAATGAAGTTTGGGAGTGTTTTGGAGCATTTCGCAATCCTTCGGCATATCAAAAGATGCAAAACTTGTGTTCCGGGCCTGAATGCACTATTTCGGGTTACCGAAGTTGCGAAAATGGTTTCGCAACGAAAACACCCATTCTACCCCATTAGACCCAAAATGATGTTTGGGAGTGTTTTGGAGCATATCGCAAGCCTTCGGCATGTAAAAAGATGCAAAACTTGTGTTTCGGCCCGAATGCACTATTTCGGGGTACCGATGTTGAAAAATGGTTTCGCAACGAAAACACCCATTCTACTCCATTAGACCCAAAATGAAGTTTGGGAGTGTTTTGGAGCATTTCGCAATCCTTCATCACGTAAAAGATGCAAAACTTGTGTTTCGGCCCTAAATGCACTATTTCTGGGTACCGAAGTTGCGAAAATGGTTTCGCAACGAAAACAACCATTCTACTCCATTAGACCCAAAATGATGTTTGGGAGTATTTTAGAGCATTTCGCAAACCTTCGGCATGTAAAAGATGCAAAACTTGTGTTTCGGGCTTGAATGCACTATTTCGGGGTACCGAAGTTGTGAAAATGGTTTCGCAACGAAAACACCCATTCTAACCCATTAAACCCAGAATGATGTTTGGGAGTGTCTTGGAGCATATCGCAAACCTACGGCATGTAAAAAGATGCAAAACTTGTGTTTCGGCCCTGAATGCACTATTTGGGGCTATCGAACTTGCGAAAATGGTTTCGCAACGAAAACACCGATTCTACCCCATTAGACCCAGAATGATGTTTGGGAGTGTTGTGGAGCATTTCGCAAACCTTCGGCATGTAAAAGATGCAAAACTTTTGTTTTCGGGCCTGAATGCACCATTTCGGGGTACCGAAGTTGCGAAAATGGTTTCATAACCAAAACACTCATTCTACTCCATTAGACCCAAAATGATGTTTGGGAGTGTTGTGGAGCATTTCGCAAACCTTCGGCATCTAAAAGATGCAAAACTTTTGTTTTCGGGCCTGAATGCACCATTTCGGGGTACCGAAGTTGCGAAAATGGTTTCATAACCAAAACACCCATTCTACTCCATTAGACCCAAAATGATGTTTGGGAGTGTTTTGGAGCATATCACAAATCTTCGGCATGTAAAAAGATGCAAAACTTGTGTTTCGGCCTGAATGCACTATTTCGGGGTACCGACGTAGCGAAAATGGTTTCGCAACGAAAACAACCATTCTACTCCATTAGACCCAAAATGATGTTTGGGAGTGTTCTAGAGCATTTCGCAAACCTTCGGCATGTAAAAGATGCAAAACTTGTGTTTCGGGCTTGAATGCACTATTTCGGGGTACCGAAGTTGCGAAAATGGTTTCGCAACGAAAACACCCATTCTAACCCATAAACCCAGAATGATGTTTGGGAGTGTCTTGGAGCATATCGCAAACGTACGGCATGTAAAAAGATGCAAAACTTGTGTTTCGTCCCTGAATGCACTATTTCGGGGTATCGAACTTGCGAAAATGGTTTCGCAACGAAAACACCGATTCTACCCCATTAGACCCAGAATGATGTTTGGGAGTGTTTTGGAGCATATCGCAAACCTTCGGCATATAAAAAGATGCAAAACTTGTGTTTCGTCCCTGAATGCACTATTTTGGGGTACCGAAGTTGTGAAAATGGTTTCGCAACGAAAACACCCATTCTACCCCATTAGACCCAAAATGATGTTTGGGAGTGTTTTGGAGCATATCGCAAACCTTCGGCATGTAAAAAGATGCAAAACTTGTGTTTCGGCCTGAATGCACTATTTTAGGGTACCGATGTTGAAAAATGGTTTCGCAACGAAAACACCCATTCTACTCCATTAGACCCAAAATGAAGTTTGGGAGTGTTTTGGAGCATTTCGCAATCCTTCGGCATGTAAAAGATGCAAAACTTGTGTTTTGGGCCTAAATGCACTATTTCAGGGTACCGAAGTTGCGAAAATGGTTTCGCAACGAAAACACCCATTCTACCCCATTAGACCCAGAATAATGTTTTGGATGTTTTGCAGCATATCGCAAACCTTCGGCTTGTAAAAAGATGCAAAACTTTTATTTCGGGGCTGAATGCACTATTTCTGGGTACCGAAGTTGCGAAAATGGTTTCGCAACAAAAACAACCATTCTACTCCATTAGACCCAAAATGATGTTTGGGAGTATTTTGGAGCATTTCGCAAACCTTCGGCATGTAAAAGATGCAAAACTTGTCTTTCGGGCCTGAATGCACTATTTCGGGGTACCGAAGTTGCGAAAATAGTTTTGCAACGAAAACAACCATTCTACTCCATTAGACCCAAAATGATGTTTGAGAGTGTTTTGGACCATATCACAAATCTTGGGCATGTAAAAAGATGCAAAACTTGTGTTTCGGGCCTGAATGCACTATTTCAGGGTACCGATGTTGCGAAAATGGTTTCGCAACGAAAACACTCATTCTACTCCATTAGACCCAAAATGATATTTGGGAGTGTTGTGGAACATTTCGCAAACCTTCGTCATGTAAAAGATGCAAAACTTTTGTTTTCGGGCCTGAATGCACTATTTCGGGGTACCGAAGTTGCGAAAATAGTTTCATAACCAAAACACCCATTCTACTCCATTAGACCCAAAATGATGTTTGGGAGTGTTTTGGAGCATATCACAAATCTTCGGCATGTAAAAAGATGCAAAACTTGTGTTTCGGCCTGAATGCACTATTTCAGGGTACCGAAGTAGCGAAAATGGTTTCGCAACGAAAACAACCATTCTACTCCATTAGACCCAAAATGATGTTTGGGAGTGTTTTGGAGCATTTCGCAAACCTTCGGCATGTAAAAGATGCAAAACTTGTGTTTCGGGCTTGAATGCACTATTTCGGGGTACCGAAGTAGTGAAAATGGTTTCGCAACGAAAACACCCATTCTAATCCATTAAACCCAGAATGATGTTTGGGAGTCTCTTGGAGCATATCGCAAACCTACGGCATGTAAAAAGATGCAAAACTTGTGTTTCGGCCCTAAATGCACTATTTCTGGGTACCGAAGTTGCGAAAATGGTTTCGCAACGAAAACACCCATTCTACCCCATTAGACCCAGAATGATGTTTGGGAGTGTTTTGGAGCATATCGCAAACCTTCGGCATGGAAAAAGATGCAAAACTTGTGTTTCGGCCTGAATGCACTATTTCGGGGTACCGATGTTGAAAAATGGTTTCGCAACGAAAACACCCATTCTACTCCATTAGACCCAAAATGAAGTTTGGGAGTGTTTTGGAGCATTTCGCAATCCTTCGGCACATCAAAAGATGCAAAACTTGTGTTCCGGGCCTGAATGCACTATTTCGGGTTACCGAAGTTGCGAAAATGGTTTCGCAACGAAAACACCCATTCTACCCCATTAGACCCAAAATGATGTTTGGGAGTGTTTTGGAGCATATCGCAAGCCTTCGGCATGTAAAAAGATGCTAAACTTGTGTTTCGGCCCGAATGCACTATTTCGGGGTACCGATGTTGAAAAATGGTTTCGCAACGAAAACACCCATTCTACTCCATTAGACCCAAAATGAAGTTTGGGAGTGTTTTGGAGCATTTCGCAATCCTTCATCACGTAAAAGATGCAAAACTTGTGTTTCGGCCCTAAATGCACTATTTCTGGGTACCGAAGTTGCGAAAATGGTTTCGCAACGAAAACAACCATTCTACTCCATTAGACCCAAAATGATGTTTGGGAGTATTTTAGAGCATTTCGCAAACCTTCGGCATGTAAAAGATGCAAAACTTGTGTTTCGGGCTTGAATGCACTATTTCGGGGTACCGAAGTTGTGAAAATGGTTTCGCAACGAAAACACCCATTCTAACCCATTAAACCCAGAATGATGTTTGGGAGTGTCTTGGAGCATATCGCAAACCTACGGCATGTAAAAAGATGCAAAACTTGTGTTTCGGCCCTGAATGCACTATTTGGGGCTATCGAACTTGCGAAAATGGTTTCGCAACGAAAACACCGATTCTACCCCATTAGACCCAGAATGATGTTTGGGAGTGTTGTGGAGCATTTCGCAAACCTTCGGCATGTAAAAGATGCAAAACTTTTGTTTTCGGGCCTGAATGCACCATTTCGGGGTACCGAAGTTGCGAAAATGGTTTCATAACCAAAACACTCATTCTACTCCATTAGACCCAAAATGATGTTTGGGAGTGTTGTGGAGCATTTCGCAAACCTTCGGCATCTAAAAGATGCAAAACTTTTGTTTTCGAGCCTGAATGCACTATTTTAGGGTACCGATGTTGAAAAATGGTTTCGCAACGAAAACACCCATTCTACTCCATTAGACCCAAAATGAAGTTTGGGAGTGTTTTGGAGCATTTCGCAATCCTTCGGCATGTAAAAGATGCAAAACATGTGTTTTGGGCCTAAATGCACTATTTCAGGGTACCGAAGTTGCGAAAATGGTTTCGCAACGAAAACACCCATTCTACCCCATTAGACCCAGAATAATGTTTTGGATGTTTTGCAGCATATCGCAAACCTTCGGCTTGTAAAAAGATGCAAAACTTTCATTTCGGGGCTGAATGCACTATTTCTGGGTACCGAAGTTGCGAAAATGGTTTCGCAACAAAAACAACCATTCTACTCCATTAGACCCAAAATGATGTTTGGGAGTATTTTGGAGCATTTCGCAAACCTTCGGCATGTAAAAGATGCAAAACTTGTGTTTCGGGCCTGAATGCACTATTTCGGGGTACCGAAGTTGCGAAAATAGTTTTGCAACGAAAACAACCATTCTACTCCATTAGACCCAAAATGATGTTTGGGAGTGTTTTGGACCATATCACAAATCTTGGGCATGTAAAAAGATGCAAAACTTGTGTTTCGGGCCTGAATGCACTATTTCAGGGTACCGATGTTGCGAAAATGGTTTCGCAACGAAAACACTCATTCTACTCCATTAGACCCAAAATGATGTTTGGGAGTGTTGTGGAACATTTCGCAAACCTTCGTCATGTAAAAGATGCAAAACTTTTGTTTTCGGGCCTGAATGCACTATTTCGGGGTACCGAAGTTGCGAAAATAGTTTCATAACCAAAACACCCATTCTACTCCATTAGACCCAAAATGATGTTTGGGAGTGTTTTGGAGCATATCACAAATCTTCGGCATGTAAAAAGATGCAAAACTTGTGTTTCGGCCTGAATGCACTATTTCAGGGTACCGAAGTAGCGAAAATGGTTTCGCAACGAAAACAACCATTCTACTCCATTAGACCCAAAATGATGTTTGGGAGTGTTTTGGAGCATTTCGCAAACCTTCGGCATGTAAAAGATGCAAAACTTGTGTTTCGGGCTTGAATGCACTATTTCGGGGTACCGAAGTAGTGAAAATGGTTTCGCAACGAAAACACCCATTCTAACCCATTAAACCCAGAATGATGTTTGGGAGTCTCTTGGAGCATATCGCAAACCTACGGCATGTAAAAAGATGCAAAACTTGTGTTTCGGCCCTAAATGCACTATTTCTGGGTACCGAAGTTGCGAAAATGGTTTCGCAACGAAAACACCCATTCTACCCCATTAGACCCAGAATGATGTTTGGGAGTGTTTTGGAGCATATCGCAAACCTTCGGCATGGAAAAAGATGCAAAACTTGTGTTTCGGCCTGAATGCACTATTTCGGGGTACCGATGTTGAAAAATGGTTTCGCAACGAAAACACCCATTCTACTCCATTAGACCCAAAATGAAGTTTGGGAGTGTTTTGGAGCATTTCGCAATCCTTCGGCATATCAAAAGATGCAAAACTTGTGTTCCGGGCCTGAATGCACTATTTCGGGTTACCGAAGTTGCGAAAATGGTTTCGCAACGAAAACACCCATTCTACCCCATTAGACCCAAAATGATGTTTGGGAGTGTTTTGGAGCATATCGCAAGCCTTCGGCATGTAAAAAGATGCAAAACTTGTGTTTCGGCCCGAATGCACTATTTCGGGGTACCGATGTTGAAAAATGGTTTCGCAACGAAAACACCCATTCTACTCCATTAGACCCAAAATGAAGTTTGGGAGTGTTTTGGAGCATTTCGCAATCCTTCATCACGTAAAAGATGCAAAACTTGTGTTTCGGCCCTAAATGCACTATTTCTGGGTACCGAAGTTGCGAAAATGGTTTCGCAACGAAAACAACCATTCTACTCCATTAGACCCAAAATGATGTTTGGGAGTATTTTAGAGCATTTCGCAAACCTTCGGCATGTAAAAGATGCAAAACTTGTGTTTCGGGCTTGAATGCACTATTTCGGGGTACCGAAGTTGTGAAAATGGTTTCGCAACGAAAACACCCATTCTAACCCATTAAACCCAGAATGATGTTTGGGAGTGTCTTGGAGCATATCGCAAACCTACGGCATGTAAAAAGATGCAAAACTTGTGTTTCGGCCCTGAATGCACTATTTGGGGCTATCGAACTTGCGAAAATGGTTTCGCAACGAAAACACCGATTCTACCCCATTAGACCCAGAATGATGTTTGGGAGTGTTTTGGAGCATATCGCAAACCTTCGGCATATAAAAAGATGCAAAACTTGTGTTTCGGCCCTGAATGCACTATTTCGGGGTACCGAAGTTGCGAAAATGGTTTCGCAACGAAAACACCCATTCTACCCCATTAGACCCAAAATGATGTTTGGGAGTGTTTTGGAGCATATCGCAAACCTTCGGCATGTAAAAAGATGCAAAACTTGTGTTTCGGCCTGAATGCACTATTTCAGTGTACCGATGTTGAAAAATGGTTTCGCAACGAAAACACCCATTCTACTCCATTAGACCCAAAATGAAGTTTGGGAGTGTTTTGGAGCATTTCGCAATCCTTCGGCATGTAAAAGATGCAAAACTTGTGTTTCGGGCCTAAATGCACTATTTCTGGGTACCGAAGTTGCGAAAATGGTTTCGCAACGAAAACACCCATTCTACCCCATTAGACCCAGAATAATGTTTTGGATGTTTTGCAGCATATCGCAAACCTTCGGCTTGTAAAAAGATGCAAAACTTTCATTTCGGGGCTCAATGCACTATTTCTGGGTACCGAAGTTGCGAAAATGGTTTCGCAACAAAAACAACCATTCTACTCCATTAGACCCAAAATGATGTTTGGGAGTATTTTGGAGCATTTCGCAAACCTTCGGCATGTAAAAGATGCAAAACTTGTGTTTCGGGCCTGAATGCACTATTTCGGGGTACCGAAGTTGCGAAAATAGTTTTGCAACGAAAACAACCATTCTACTCCATTAGACCCAAAATGATGTTTGGGAGTGTTTTGGACCATATCACAAATCTTGGGCATGTAAAAAGATGCAAAACATGTGTTTCGGGCCTGAATGCACTATTTCAGGGTACCGATGTTGCGAAAATGGTTTCGCAACGAAAACACTCATTCTACTCCATTAGACCCAAAATGATGTTTGGGAGTGTTGTGGAACATTTCGCAAACCTTCGTCATGTAAAAGATGCAAAACTTTTGTTTTCGGGCCTGAATGCACTATTTCGGGGTACCGAAGTTGCGAAAATAGTTTCATAACCAAAACACCCATTCTACTCCATTAGACCCAAAATGATGTTTGGGAGTGTTTTGGAGCATATCACAAATCTTCGGCATGTAAAAAGATGCAAAACTTGTGTTTCGGCCTGAATGCACTATTTCAGGGTACCGAAGTAGCGAAAATGGTTTCGCAACGAAAACAACCATTCTACTCCATTAGACCCAAAATGATGTTTGGGAGTGTTTTGGAGCATTTCGCAAACCTTCGGCATGTAAAAGATGCAAAACTTGTGTTTCGGGCTTGAATGCACTATTTCGGGGTACCGAAGTAGTGAAAATGGTTTCGCAACGAAAACACCCATTCTAACCCATTAAACCCAGAATGATGTTTGGGAGTCTCTTGGAGCATATCGCAAACCTACGGCATGTAAAAAGATGCAAAACTTGTGTTTCGGCCCTAAATGCACTATTTCTGGGTACCGAAGTTGCGAAAATGGTTTCGCAACGAAAACACCCATTCTACCCCATTAGACCCAGAATGATGTTTGGGAGTGTTTTGGAGCATATCGCAAACCTTCGGCATGGAAAAAGATGCAAAACTTGTGTTTCGGCCTGAATGCACTATTTCGGGGTACCGATGTTGAAAAATGGTTTCGCAACGAAAACACCCATTCTACTCCATTAGACCCAAAATGAAGTTTGGGAGTGTTTTGGAGCATTTCGCAATCCTTCATCACGTAAAAGATGCAAAACTTGTGTTTCGGCCCTAAATGCACTATTTCTGGGTACCGAAGTTGCGAAAATGGTTTCGCAACGAAAACAACCATTCTACACCATTAGACCCAAAATGATGTTTGGGAGTATTTTAGAGCATTTCGCAAACCTTCGGCATGTAAAAGATGCAAAACTTGTGTTTCGGGCTTGAATGCACTATTTCGGGGTACCGAAGTTGTGAAAATGGTTTCGCAACGAAAACACCCATTCTAACCCATTAAACCCAGAATGATGTTTGGGAGTGTCTTGGAGCATATCGTAAACCTACGGCATGTAAAAAGATGCAAAACTTGTGTTTCGGCCCTGAATGCACTATTTGGGGCTATCGAACTTGCGAAAATGGTTTCGCAACGAAAACACCGATTCTACCCCATTAGACCCAGAATGATGTTTGGGAGTGTTTTGGAGCATATCGCAAACCTTCGGCATATAAAAAGATGCAAAACTTGTGTTTCGGCCCTGAATGCACTATTTCGGGGTACCGAAGTTGCGAAAATGGTTTCGCAACGAAAACACCCATTCTACCCCATTAGACCCAAAATGATGTTTGGGAGTGTTTTGGAGCATATCGCAAACCTTCGGCATGTAAAAAGATGCAAAACTTGTGTTTCGGCCTGAATGCACTATTTCAGTGTACCGATGTTGAAAAATGGTTTCGCAACGAAAACACCCATTCTACTCCATTAGACCCAAAATGAAGTTTGGGAGTGTTTTGGAGCATTTCGCAATCCTTCGGCATGTAAAAGATGCAAAACTTGTGTTTCGGGCCTAAATGCACTATTTCTGGGTACCGAAGTTGCGAAAATGGTTTCGCAACGAAAACACCCATTCTACCCCATTAGACCCAGAATAATGTTTTGGATGTTTTGCAGCATATCGCAAACCTTCGGCTTGTAAAAAGATGCAAAACTTTCATTTCGGGGCTCAATGCACTATTTCTGGGTACCGAAGTTGCGAAAATGGTTTCGCAACAAAAACAACCATTCTACTCCATTAGACCCAAAATGATGTTTGGGAGTATTTTGGAGCATTTCGCAAACCTTCGGCATGTAAAAGATGCAAAACTTGTGTTTCGGGCCTGAATGCACTATTTCGGGGTACCGAAGTTGCGAAAATAGTTTTGCAACGAAAACAACCATTCTACTCCATTAGACCCAAAATGATGTTTGGGAGTGTTTTGGACCATATCACAAATCTTGGGCATGTAAAAAGATGCAAAACATGTGTTTCGGGCCTGAATGCACTATTTCAGGGTACCGATGTTGCGAAAATGGTTTCGCAACGAAAACACTCATTCTACTCCATTAGACCCAAAATGATGTTTGGGAGTGTTGTGGAACATTTCGCAAACCTTCGTCATGTAAAAGATGCAAAACTTTTGTTTTCGGGCCTGAATGCACTATTTCGGGGTACCGAAGTTGCGAAAATAGTTTCATAACCAAAACACCCATTCTACTCCATTAGACCCAAAATGATGTTTGGGAGTGTTTTGGAGCATATCACAAATCTTCGGCATGTAAAAAGATGCAAAACTTGTGTTTCGGCCTGAATGCACTATTTCAGGGTACCGAAGTAGCGAAAATGGTTTCGCAACGAAAACAACCATTCTACTCCATTAGACCCAAAATGATGTTTGGGAGTGTTTTGGAGCATTTCGCAAACCTTCGGCATGTAAAAGATGCAAAACTTGTGTTTCGGGCTTGAATGCACTATTTCGGGGTACCGAAGTAGTGAAAATGGTTTCGCAACGAAAACACCCATTCTAACCCATTAAACCCAGAATGATGTTTGGGAGTCTCTTGGAGCATATCGCAAACCTACGGCATGTAAAAAGATGCAAAACTTGTGTTTCGGCCCTAAATGCACTATTTCTGGGTACCGAAGTTGCGAAAATGGTTTCGCAACGAAAACACCCATTCTACCCCATTAGACCCAGAATGATGTTTGGGAGTGTTTTGGAGCATATCGCAAACCTTCGGCATGGAAAAAGATGCAAAACTTGTGTTTCGGCCTGAATGCACTATTTCGGGGTACCGATGTTGAAAAATGGTTTCGCAACGAAAACACCCATTCTACTCCATTAGACCCAAAATGAAGTTTGGGAGTGTTTTGGAGCATTTCGCAATCCTTCGGCATATCAAAAGATGCAAAACTTGTGTTCCGGGCCTGAATGCACTATTTCGGGTTACCGAAGTTGTGAAAATGGTTTCGCAACGAAAACACCCATTCTACCCCATTAGACCCAAAATGATGTTTGGGAGTGTTTTGGAGCATATCGCAAGCCTTCGGCATGTAAAAAGATGCAAAACTTGTGTTTCGGCCCGAATGCACTATTTCGGGGTACCGATGTTGAAAAATGGTTTCGCAACGAAAACACCCATTCTACTCCATTAGACCCAAAATGAAGTTTGGGAGTGTTTTGGAGCATTTCGCAATCCTTCATCACGTAAAAGATGCAAAACTTGTGTTTCGGCCCTAAATGCACTATTTCTGGGTACCGAAGTTGCGAAAATGGTTTCGCAACGAAAACAACCATTCTACTCCATTAGACCCAAAATGATGTTTGGGAGTATTTTAGAGCATTTCGCAAACCTTCGGCATGTAAAAGATGCAAAACTTGTGTTTCGGGCTTGAATGCACTATTTCGGGGTACCGAAGTTGTGAAAATGGTTTCGCAACGAAAACACCCATTCTAACCCATTAAACCCAGAATGATGTTTGGGAGTGTCTTGGAGCATATCGTAAACCTACGGCATGTAAAAAGATGCAAAACTTGTGTTTCGGCCCTGAATGCACTATTTGGGGCTATCGAACTTGCGAAAATGGTTTCGCAACGAAAACACCGATTCTACCCCATTAGACCCAGAATGATGTTTGGGAGTGTTTTGGAGCATATCGCAAACCTTCGGCATATAAAAAGATGCAAAACTTGTGTTTCGGCCCTGAATGCACTATTTCGGGGTACCGAAGTTGCGAAAATGGTTTCGCAACGAAAACACCCATTCTACCCAATTAGACCCAAAATGATGTTTGGGAGTGTTTTGGAGCATATCGCAAACCTTCGGCATGTAAAAAGATGCAAAACTTGTGTTTCGGCCTGAATGCACTATTTCAGTGTACCGATGTTGAAAAATGGTTTCGCAACGAAAACACCCATTCTACTCCATTAGACCCAAAATGAAGTTTGGGAGTGTTTTGGAGCATTTCGCAATCCTTCGGCATGTAAAAGATGCAAAACTTGTGTTTCGGGCCTAAATGCACTATTTCTGGGTACCGAAGTTGCGAAAATGGTTTCGCAACGAAAACACCCATTCTACCCCATTAGACCCAGAATAATGTTTTGGATGTTTTGCAGCATATCGCAAACCTTCGGCTTGTAAAAAGATGCAAAACTTTCATTTCGGGGCTCAATGCACTATTTCTGGGTACCGAATTTGCGAAAATGGTTTCGCAACAAAAACAACCATTCTACTCCATTAGACCCAAAATGATGTTTGGGAGTATTTTGGAGCATTTCGCAAACCTTCGGCATGTAAAAGATGCAAAACTTGTGTTTCGGGCCTGAATGCACTATTTCGGGGTACCGAAGTTGCGAAAATAGTTTTGCAACGAAAACAACCATTCTACTCCATTAGACCCAAAATGATGTTTGGGAGTGTTTTGGACCATATCACAAATCTTGGGCATGTAAAAAGATGCAAAACATGTGTTTCGGGCCTGAATGCACTATTTCAGGGTACCGATGTTGCGAAAATGGTTTCGCAACGAAAACACTCATTCTACTCCATTAGACCCAAAATGATGTTTGGGAGTGTTGTGGAACATTTCGCAAACCTTCGTCATGTAAAAGATGCAAAACTTTTGTTTTCGGGCCTGAATGCACTATTTCGGGGTACCGAAGTTGCGAAAATAGTTTCATAACCAAAACACCCATTCTACTCCATTAGACCCAAAATGATGTTTGGGAGTGTTTTGGAGCATATCACAAATCTTCGGCATGTAAAAAGATGCAAAACTTGTGTTTCGGCCTGAATGCACTATTTCAGGGTACCGAAGTAGCGAAAATGGTTTCGCAACGAAAACAACCATTCTACTCCATTAGACCCAAAATGATGTTTGGGAGTGTTTTGGAGCATTTCGCAAACCTTCGGCATGTAAAAGATGCAAAACTTGTGTTTCGGGCTTGAATGCACTATTTCGGGGTACCGAAGTAGTGAAAATGGTTTCGCAACGAAAACACCCATTCTAACCCATTAAACCCAGAATGATGTTTGGGAGTCTCTTGGAGCATATCGCAAACCTACGGCATGTAAAAAGATGCAAAACTTGTGTTTCGGCCCTAAATGCACTATTTCTGGGTACCGAAGTTGCGAAAATGGTTTCGCAACGAAAACACCCATTCTACCCCATTAGACCCAGAATGATGTTTGGGAGTGTTTTGGAGCATATCGCAAACCTTCGGCATGGAAAAAGAGGCAAAACTTGTGTTTCAGCCTGAATGCACTATTTCGGGGTACCGATGTTGAAAAATGGTTTCGCAACGAAAACACCCATTCTACTCCATTAGACCCAAAATGAAGTTTGGGAGTGTTTTGGAGCATTTCGCAATCCTTCGGCATATCAAAAGATGCAAAACTTGTGTTCCGGGCCTGAATGCACTATTTCGGGTTACCGAAGTTGCGAAAATGGTTTCGCAACGAAAACACCCATTCTACCCCATTAGACCCAAAATGATGTTTGGGAGTGTTTTGGAGCATATCGCAAGCCTTCGGCATGTAAAAAGATGCAAAACTTGTGTTTCGGCCCGAATGCACTATTTCGGGGTACCGATGTTGAAAAATGGTTTCGCAACGAAAACACCCATTCTACTCCATTAGACCCAAAATGAAGTTTGGGAGTGTTTTGGAGCATTTCGCAATCCTTCATCACGTAAAAGATGCAAAACTTGTGTTTCGGCCCTAAATGCACTATTTCTGGGTACCGAAGTTGCGAAAATGGTTTCGCAACGAAAACAACCATTCTACTCCATTAGACCCAAAATGATGTTTGGGAGTATTTTAGAGCATTTCGCAAACCTTCGGCATGTAAAAGATGCAAAACTTGTGTTTCAAGCTTGAATGCACTATTTCGGGGTACCGAAGTTGTGAAAATGGTTTCGCAACGAAAACACCCATTCTAACCCATTAAACCCAGAATGATGTTTGGGAGAGTCTTGGAGCATATCGCAAACCTACGGCATGTAAAAAGATGCAAAACTTGTGTTTCGGCCCTGAATGCACTATTTCGGGCTATCGAACTTGCGAAAATGGTTTCGCAACGAAAACACCGATTCTACCCCATTAGACCCAGAATGATGTTTGGGAGTGTTTTGGAGCATATCGCAAACCTTCGGCATATAAAAAGATGCAAAACTTGTGTTTCGGCCCTGAATGCACTATTTCGGGGTACCGAAGTTGCGAAAATGGTTTCGCAACGAAAACACCCATTCTACCCCATTAGACCCAAAATGATGTTTGGGAGTGTTTTGGAGCATATCGCAAACCTTCGGCATGTAAAAAGATGCAAAACTTGTGTTTCGGCCTGAATGCACTATTTCAGGGTACCGATGTTGAAAAATGGTTTCACAACGAAAACACCCATTCTACTCCATTAGACCCAAAATGAAGTTTGGGAGTGTTTTGGAGCATTTCGCAATCCTTCGGCATGTAAAAGATGCAAAACTTGTGTTTCGGGCCTAAATGCACTATTTCTGGGTACCGAAGTTGCGAAAATGGTTTCGCAACGAAAACACCCATTCTACCCCATTAGACCCAGAATAATGTTTTGGAGGTTTTGCAGCATATCGCAAACCTTCGGCTTGTAAAAAGATGCAAAACTTTCATTTCGGGGCTGAATGCACTATTTCTGGGTACCGAAGTTGCGAAAATGGTTTCGCAACAAAAACAACCATTCTACTCCATTAGACCCAAAATGATGTTTGGGAGTATTTTGGAGCATTTCGCAAACCTTCGGCATGTAAAAGATGCAAAACTTGTGTTTCGGGCCTGAATGCACTATTTCGGGGTACCGAAGTTGCGAAAATAGTTTTGCAACGAAAACAACCATTCTACTCCATTAGACCCAAAATGATGTTTGGGAGTGTTTTGGAGCATATCGCAAACCTTCGGCATGTAAAAAGATGCAAAACTTGTGTTTCGGCCTGAATGCACTATTTCAGGGTACCGATGTTGAAAAATGGTTTCGCAACGAAAACACCCATTCTACTCCATTAGACCCAAAATGAAGTTTGGGAGTGTTTTGGAGCATTTCGCAATCCTTCGGCATGTAAAAGATGCAAAACTTGTGTTTCGGGCCTAAATGCACTATTTCTGGGTACCGAAGTTGCGAAAATGGTTTCGCAACGAAAACACCCATTCTACCCCATTAGACCCAGAATAATGTTTTGGAGGTTTTGCAGCATATCGCAAACCTTCGGCATGTAAAAAGATGCAAAACTTTCATTTCGGGACTGAATGCACTATTTCTGGGTACCGAAGTTGCGAAAATAGTTTTGCAACGAAAACAACCATTCTACTCCATTAGACCCAAAATGATGTTTGGGAGTGTTTTGGACCATATCACAAATCTTGGGCATGTAAAAAGATGCAAAATTTGTGTTTCAGGCCTGAATGCACTATTTCAGGGTACCGATGTTGCGAAAATGGTTTCGCAACGAAAACACTCATTCTACTCCATTAGACCCAAAATGATGTTTGGGAGTGTTGTGGAGCATTTCGCAAACCTTCGTCATGTAAAAGATGCAAAACTTTTGTTTTCGGGCCTGAATGCACCATTTCGGGGTACCGAAGTTGCGAAAATGGTTTCATAACCAAAACACCCATTCTGCTCCATTAGACCCAAAATGATGTTTGGGAGTGTTTTGGAGCATATCACAAATCTTCGGCATGTAAAAAGATGCAAAACTTGTGTTTCGGCCTGAATGCACTATTTTAGGGTACCGATGTTGCGAAAATGGTTTCGCAACAAAAACACTCATTCTACTCCATTAGACCCAAAATGATGTTTGGGAGTGTTGTGGAGCATTTCGCAAACCTTCGGCATGTAAAAGATGCAAAACTTTTGTTTTCGGGCCTGAATGCACCATTTCGGGGTACCGAAGTTGCGAAAATGGTTTCATAACCAAAACACCCATTCTACTCCATTAGACCCAAAATGATGTTTGGGAGTGTTTTGGAGCATATCACAAATCTTCGGCATGTAAAAAGATGCAAAACTTGTGTTTCGGCCAGAATGCACTATTTCGGGGTACCGAAGTAGCGAAAATGGTTTCGCAACGAAAACAACCATTCTACTCCATTAGACCCAAAATGATGTTTGGGAGTGTTTTAGAGCATTTCGCAAACCTTCGGCATGTAAAAGATGCAAAACTTGTGTTTCGGGCTTGAATGCACTATTTCGGGGTACCGAAGTTGCGAAAATGGTTTCGCAACGAAAACACCCATTCTACCCCATTAGACCCAGAATGATGTTTGGGAGTGTTTTGGAGCATATCGCAAACCTTCGGCATGGAAAAAGATGCAAAACTTGTGTTTCGGCCTGAATGCACTATTTCGGGGTACCGATGTTGCGAAAATGGTTTCGCAACGAAAACACCCATTCTACCCCATTAGACCCAGAATGATGTTTGGGAGTGTTTTGGAGCATATCGCAAACCTTCGGCATGGAAAAAGATGCAAAACTTGTGTTTCGGCCTGAATGCACTATTTCGGGTTACCGATGTTGAAAATTGGTTTCGCAACGAAAACACCCATTCTACTCCATTAGACCCAAAATGAAGTTTGGGAGTGTTTTGGAGCATTTCGCAATCCTTCGGCATATCAAAAGATGCAAAACTTGTGTTCCGGGCCTGAATGCACTATTTCGGGTTACCGAAGTTGCGAAAATGGTTTCGCAATGAAAACACCCATTCTACCCCATTAGACCCAAAATGATGTTTGGGAGTGTTTTGGAGCATATCGCAAACCTTCGGCATGTAAAAAGATGCAAAACTTGTGTTTCGGCCCGAATGCACTATTTCGGGGTACCGATGTTGAAAAATGGTTTCGCAACGAAAACACCCATTCTACTCCATTAGACCCAAAATGAAGTTTGGGAGTGTTTTGGAGCATTTTGCAATCCTTCATCATGTAAAAGATGCAAAACTTGTGTTTCGGCCCTAAATGCACTATTTCTGGGTACCGAAGTTGCGAAAATGGTTTCGCAACGAAAACAACCATTCTACTCCATTAGACCCAAAATGATGTTTGGGAGTATTTTAGAGCATTTCGCAAACCTTCGGCATGTAAAAGATGCAAAACTTTTGTTTTCGGGCCTGAATGCACCATTTCGGGGTACCGAAGTTGCGAAAATGGTTTCATAACCAAAACACCCATTCTACTCCATTAGACCCAAAATGATGTTTGGGAGTGTTTTGGAGCATATCACAAATCTTCGGCATGTAAAAAGATGCAAAACTTGTGTTTCGGCCAGAATGCACTATTTCGGGGTACCGAAGTAGCGAAAATGGTTTCGCAACGAAAACAACCATTCTACTCCATTAGACCCAAAATGATGTTTGGGAGTGTTTTAGAGCATTTCGCAAACCTTCGGCATGTAAAAGATGCAAAACTTGTGTTTCGGGCTTGAATGCACTATTTCGGGGTACCGAAGTTGCGAAAATGGTTTCGCAACGAAAACACCCATTCTACCCCATTAGACCCAGAATGATGTTTGGGAGTGTTTTGGAGCATATCGCAAACCTTCGGCATGGAAAAAGATGCAAAACTTGTGTTTCGGCCTGAATGCACTATTTCGGGGTACCGATGTTGCGAAAATGGTTTCGCAACGAAAACACCCATTCTACCCCATTAGACCCAGAATGATGTTTGGGAGTGTTTTGGAGCATATCGCAAACCTTCAGCATGGAAAAAGATGCAAAACTTGTGTTTCGGCCTGAATGCACTATTTCGGGGTACCGATGTTGAAAAATGGTTTCGCAACGAAAACACCCATTCTACTCCATTAGACCCAAAATGAAGTTTGGGAGTGTTTTGGAGCATTTCGCAATCCTTCGGCATATCAAAAGATGCAAAACTTGTGTTCCGGGCCTGAATGCACTATTTCGGGTTACCGAAGTTGCGAAAATGGTTTCGCAATGAAAACACCCATTCTACCCCATTAGACCCAAAATGATGTTTGGGAATGTTTTGGAGCATATCGCAAACCTTCGGCATGTAAAAAGATGCAAAACTTGTGTTTCGGCCCGAATGCACTATTTCGGGGTACCGATGTTGAAAAATGGTTTCGCAACGAAAACACCCATTCTACTCCATTAGACCCAAAATGAAGTTTGGGAGTGTTTTGGAGCATTTCGCAATCCTTCATCATGTAAAAGATGCAAAACTTGTGTTTCGGCCCTAAATGCACTATTTCTGGGTACCGAAGTTGCGACAATGGTTTCGCAACGAAAACAACCATTCTACTCCATTAGACCCAAAATGATGTTTGGGAGTATTTTAGAGCATTTCGCAAACCTTCGGCATGTAAAAGATGCAAAACTTGTGTTTCGGCCCTGAATGCACTATTTCGGGGTACCGAAGTTGCGAAAATGGTTTCGCAACGAAAACACCCATTCTACCCCATTAGACCCAAAATGATGTTTGGGAGTGTTTTGGAGCATATCGCAAACCTTCGGCATGTAAAAAGATGCAAAACTTGTGTTTCGGCCTGAATGCACTATTTCGGGGTACCGATGTTGAAAAATGGTTTCGCAACGAAAACACCCATTCTACTGCATTAGACCCAAAATGAAGTTTGGGAGTGTTTTGGAGCATTTCGCAATCCGCATGTAAAAGATGCAAAACTTGTGTTTCGGGCCTAAATGCACTATTTCTGGGTACCGAAGTTGCGAAAATGGTTTCGCAACGAAAACACCCATTCTACCCCATTAGACCCAGAATAATGTTTTGGAGGTTTTGCAGCATATCGCAAACCTTCGGCATGTAAAAAGATGCAAAACTTTCATTTCAAGGCTGAATGCACTATTTCTGGGTACCGAAGTTGCGAAAATAGTTTTGCAACGAAAACAACCATTCTACTCCATTAGACCCAAAATGATGTTTGGGAGTGTTTTGGACCATATCACAAATCTTGGGCATGTAAAAAGATGCAAAACTTGTGTTTCAGGCCTGAATGCACTATTTCAGGGTACCGATGTTGCGAAAATGGTTTCGCAACGAAAACACTCATTCTACCCCATTAGACCCAGAATGATGTTTGGGAGTGTTTTGGAGCATATCGCAAACCTTCGGCATGGAAAAAGATGCAAAACTTGTGTTTCGGCCTGAATGCACTATTTCGGGGTACTGATGTTGCGAAAATGGTTTCACAACGAAAACACCCATTCTACCCCATTAGACCCAGAATGATGTTTGGGAGTGTTTTGGAGCATATCGCAAACCTTCGGCATGGAAAAAGATGCAAAACTTGTGTTTCGGCCTGAATGCACTATTTCGGGGTACCGATGTTGAAAAATGGTTTCGCAACGAAAACACCCATTCTACTCCATTAGACCCAAAATGAAGTTTGGGAGTGTTTTGGAGCATTTCGCAATCCTTCGGCATATCAAAAGATGCAAAACTTGTGTTCCGGGCCTGAATGCACTATTTCGGGTTACCGAAGTTGCGAAAATGGTTTCGCAACGAAAACACCCATTCTACCCCATTAGACCCAAAATGATGTTTGGGAGTGTTTTGGAGCATATCGCAAACCTTCGGTATGTAAAAAGATGCAAAACTTGTGTTTCGGCCCGAATGCACTATTTCGGGGTACCGATGTTGAAAAATGGTTTCGCAACGAAAACACCCATTCTACTCCATTAGACCCAAAATGAAGTTTGGGAGTGTTTTGGAGCATTTCGCAATCCTTCATCATGTAAAAGATGCAAAACTTGTGTTTCGGCCCTAAATGCACTATTTCTGGGTACCGAAGTTGCGAAAATGGTTTCGCAACGAAAACAACCATTCTACTCCATTAGACCCAAAATGATGTTTGGGAGTATTTTAGAGCATTTCGCAAACCTTCGGCATGTAAAAGATGCAAAACTTGTGTTTCGGGCTTGAATGCACTATTTCGGGGTACCGAAGTTGTGAAAATGGTTTCGCAACGAAAACACCCATTCTAACCCATTAAACCCAGAATGATGTTTGGGAGTGTCTTGGAGCATATCGCAAACGTACGGCATGTAAAAAGATGCAAAACTTGTGTTTCGGCCCTGAATGCACTATTTCGGGCTATCGAACTTGCGAAAATGGTTTCGCAACGAAAACACCGATTCTACCCCATTTGACCCAGAATGATGTTTGGGAGTGTTTTGGAGCATATCGCAAACCTTCGGCATATAAAAAGATGCAAAACTTGTGTTTCGGCCCTGAATGCACTATTTCGGGGTACCGAAGTTGCGAAAATGGTTTCGCAACGAAAACACCCATTCTACCCCATTAGACCCAAAATGATGTTTGGGAGTGTTTTGGAGCATATCGCAAACCTTCGGCATGTAAAAAGATGCAAAACTTGTGTTTCGGCCTGAATGCACTATTTCGGGGTACCGATGTTGAAAAATGGTTTCGCAACGAAAACACCCATTCTACTGCATTAGACCCAAAATGAAGTTTGGGAGTGTTTTGGAGCATTTCGCAATCCTTCGGCATGTAAAAGATGCAAAACTTGTGTTTCGGGCCTAAATGCACTATTTCTGGGTACCGAAGTTGCGAAAATGGTTTCGCAACGAAAACACCCATTCTACCCCATTAGACCCAGAATAATGTTTTGGAGGTTTTGCAGCATATCGCAAACCTTCGGCATGTAAAAAGATGCAAAACTTTCATTTCAAGGCTGAATGCACTATTTCTGGGTACCGAAGTTGCGAAAATAGTTTTGCAACGAAAACAACCATTCTACTCCATTAGACCCAAAATGATGTTTGGGAGTGTTTTGGACCATATCACAAATCTTGGGCATGTAAAAAGATGCAAAACTTGTGTTTCAGGCCTGAATGCACTATTTCAGGGTACCGATGTTGCGAAAATGGTTTCGCAACGAAAACACTCATTCTACCCCATTAGACCCAGAATGATGTTTGGGAGTGTTTTGGAGCATATCGCAAACCTTCGGCATGGAAAAAGATGCAAAACTTGTGTTTCGGCCTGAATGCACTATTTCGGGGTACTGATGTTGCGAAAATGGTTTCGCAACGAAAACACCCATTCTACCCCATTAGACCCAGAATGATGTTTGGGAGTGTTTTGGAGCATATCGCAAACCTTCGGCATGGAAAAAGATGCAAAACTTGTGTTTCGGCCTGAATGCACTATTTCGGGGTACCGATGTTGAAAAATGGTTTCGCAACGAAAACACCCATTCTACTCCATTAGACCCAAAATGAAGTTTGGGAGTGTTTTGGAGCATTTCGCAATCCTTCGGCATATCAAAAGATGCAAAACTTGTGTTCCGGGCCTGAATGCACTATTTCGGGTTACCGAAGTTGCGAAAATGGTTTCGCAACGAAAACACCCATTCTACCCCATTAGACCCAAAATGATGTTTGGGAGTGTTTTGGAGCATATCGCAAACCTTCGGTATGTAAAAAGATGCAAAACTTGTGTTTCGGCCCGAATGCACTATTTCGGGGTACCGATGTTGAAAAATGGTTTCGCAACGAAAACACCCATTCTACTCCATTAGACCCAAAATGAAGTTTGGGAGTGTTTTGGAGCATTTCGCAATCCTTCATCATGTAAAAGATGCAAAACTTGTGTTTCGGCCCTAAATGCACTATTTCTGGGTACCGAAGTTGCGAAAATGGTTTCGCAACGAAAACAACCATTCTACTCCATTAGACCCAAAATGATGTTTGGGAGTATTTTAGAGCATTTCGCAAACCTTCGGCATGTAAAAGATGCAAAACTTGTGTTTCGGGCTTGAATGCACTATTTCGGGGTACCGAAGTTGTGAAAATGGTTTCGCAACGAAAACACCCATTCTAACCCATTAAACCCAGAATGATGTTTGGGAGTGTCTTGGAGCATATCGCAAACGTACGGCATGTAAAAAGATGCAAAACTTGTGTTTCGGCCCTGAATGCACTATTTCGGGCTATCGAACTTGCGAAAATGGTTTCGCAACGAAAACACCGATTCTACCCCATTTGACCCAGAATGATGTTTGGGAGTGTTTTGGAGCATATCGCAAACCTTCGGCATATAAAAAGATGCAAAACTTGTGTTTCGGCCCTGAATGCACTATTTCGGGGTACCGAAGTTGCGAAAATGGTTTCGCAACGAAAACACCCATTCTACCCCATTAGACCCAAAATGATGTTTGGGAGTGTTTTGGAGCATATCGCAAACCTTCGGCATGTAAAAAGATGCAAAACTTGTGTTTCGGCCTGAATGCACTATTTCGGGGTACCGATGTTGAAAAATGGTTTCGCAACGAAAACACCCATTCTACTGCATTAGACCCAAAATGAAGTTTGGGAGTGTTTTGGAGCATTTCGCAATCCTTCGGCATGTAAAAGATGCAAAACTTGTGTTTCGGGCCTAAATGCACTATTTCTGGGTACCGAAGTTGCGAAAATGGTTTCGCAACGAAAACACCCATTCTACCCCATTAGACCCAGAATAATGTTTTGGAGGTTTTGCAGCATATCGCAAACCTTCGGCATGTAAAAAGATGCAAAACTTTCATTTCGGGGCTGAATGCACTATTTCTAGGTACCGAAGTTGCGAAAATAGTTTTGCAACGAAAACAACCATTCTACTCCATTAGACCCAAAATGATGTTTGGGAGTGTTTTGGACCATATCACAAATCTTGGGCATGTAAAAAGATGCAAAACTTTTGTTTTCGGGCCTGAATGCACCATTTCGGGGTACCGAAGTTGCGAAAATGGTTTCGCAACGAAAACACCCATTCTACCCCATTAGACCCAGAATGATGTTTGGGAGTGTTTTGGAGCATATCGCAAACCTTCGGCATGGAAAAAGATGCAAAACTTGTGTTTCGGCCTGAATGCACTATTTCGGGGTACCGATGTTGCGAAAATGGTTTCGCAACGAAAACACCCATTCTACCCCATTAGACCCAGAATGATGTTTGGGAGTGTTTTGGAGCATATCGCAAACCTTCGGCATGGAAAAAGATGCAAAACTTGTGTTTCGGCCTGAATGCACTATTTCGGGGTACCGATGTTGAAAAATGGTTTCGCAACGAAAACACCCATTCTACTCCATTAGACCCAAAATGAAGTTTGGGAGTGTTTTGGAGCATTTCGCAATCCTTCGGCATATCAAAAGATGCAAAACTTGTGTTCCGGGCCTGAATGCACTATTTTGGGTTACCGAAGTTGCGAAAATGGTTTCGCAACGAAAACACCCATTCTACTCCATTAGACCCAAAATGAAGTTTGGGAGTGTTTTGGAGCATTTCGCAATCCTTCGGCATGTAAAAGATGCAAAACTTGTGTTTTGGGCCTAAATGCACTATTTCAGGGTACCGAAGTTGCGAAAATGGTTTCGCAACGAAAACACCCATTCTACCCCATTAGACCCAGAATAATGTTTTGGATGTTTTGCAGCATATCGCAAACCTTCGGCTTGTAAAAAGATGCAAAACTTTCATTTCGGGGCTGAATGCACTATTTCTGGGTACCGAAGTTGCGAAAATGGTTTCGCAACAAAAACAACCATTCTACTCCATTAGACCCAAAATGATGTTTGGGAGTATTTTGGAGCATTTCGCTAACCTTCGGCATGTAAAAGATGCAAAACTTGTGTTTCGGGCCTGAATGCACTATTTCGGGGTACCGAAGTTGCGAAAATAGTTTTGCAACGAAAACAACCATTCTACTCCATTAGACCCAAAATGATGTTTGGGAGTGTTTTGGACCATATCACAAATCTTGGGCATGTAAAAAGATGCAAAACTTGTGTTTCGGGCCTGAATGCACTAGTTCAGGGTACCGATGTTGCGAAAATGGTTTCGCAACGAACACACTCATTCTACTCCATTAGACCCAAAATGATGTTTGGGAGTGTTGTGGAACATTTCGCAAACCTTCGTCATGTAAAAGATGCAAAACTTTTGTTTTCGGGCCTGAATGCACTATTTCGGGGTACCGAAGTTGCGAAAATGGTTTCATAACCAAAACACCCATTCTACTCCATTAGACCCAAAATGATGTTTGGGAGTGTTTTGGAGCATATCACTAATCTTCGGCATGTAAAAAGATGCAAAACTTGTGTTTCGGCCTGAATGCACTATTTCAGGGTACCGAAGTAGCGAAAATGGTTTCGCAACGAAAACAACCATTCTACTCCATTAGACCCAAAATGATGTTTGGGAGTGTTTTGGAGCATTTCGCAAACCTTCGGCATATAAAAGATGCAAAACTTGTGTTTCGGGCTTGAATGCACTATTTCGGGGTACCGAAGTTGTGAAAATGGTTTCGCAACGAAAACACCCATTCTAACCCATTAAACCCAGAATGATGTTTGGGAGTCTCTTGGAGCATATCGCAAACCTACGGCATGTAAAAAGATGCAAAACTTGTGTTTCGGCCCTGAATGCACTATTTCGGGGTATCGAACTTGCGAAAATGGTTTCGCAACGAAAACACCGATTCTACCCCATTAGACCCAGAATGACGTTTGGGAGTGTTTTGGAGCATATCGCAAACCTACGGCATGTAAAAAGATGCAAAACTTGTGTTTCGACCCTGAATGCACTATTTCGGGCTATCGAACTTGCGAAAATGGTTTCGCAACGAAAACACCGATTCTACCCCATTAGACCCAGAATGATGTTTGGGAGTATTTTGGAGCATATCGCAAACCTTCGGCATATAAAAAGATGCAAAACTTGTGTTTCGGCCCTGAATGCACTATTTCGGGGTACCGAAGTTGCGAAAATGGTTTCGCAACGAAAACACCCATTCTACCCCATTAGACCCAAAATGATGTTTGGGAGTGTTTTGGAGCATATCGCAAACCTTCGGCATGTAAAAAGATGCAAAACTTGTGTTTCGGCCTGAATGCACTATTTCGGGGTACCGATGTTGAAAAATGGTTTCGCAACGAAAACACCCATTCTACTCCATTAGACCCAAAATGAAGTTTGGGAGTGTTTTGGAGCATTTCGCAATCCTTCGGCATGTAAAAGATGCAAAACTTATGTTTCGGGCCTAAATACACTATTTCTGGGTACCGAAGTTGCGAAAATGGTTTCGCAACGAAAACACCCATTCTACCCCATTAGACCCAGAATAATGTTTTCGAGGTTTTGCAGCATATCGCAAACCTTCGGCATGTAAAAAGATGCAATACTTTCATTTCGGGGCTGAATGCACTATTTCTGGGTACCGAAGTTGCGAAAATAGTTTTGCAACGAAAACAACCATTCTACTCCATTAGACCCAAAATGATGTTTGGTAGTGTTTTGGACCATATCACAAATCTTGGGCATGTAAAAAGATGCAAAACTTGTGTTTCAGGCCTGAATGCACTATTTCAGGGTACCGATGTTGCGAAAATGGTTTCGCAACGAAAACACTCATTCTACTCCATTAGACCCAAAATGATGTTTGGGAGTGTTGTGGAGCATTTCGCAAACCTTCGTCATGTAAAAGATGCAAAACTTTTGTTTTCGGGCCTGAATGCACCATTTCGGGGTACCGAAGTTGCGAAAATGGTTTCATAACCAAAACACCCATTCTGCTCCATTAGACCCAAAATGATGTTTGGGAGTGTTTTGGAGCATATCACAAATCTTCGGCATGTAAAAAGATGCAAAACTTGTGTTTCGGCCTGAATGCACTATTTTAGGGTACCGATGTTGCGAAAATGGTTTCGCAACAAAAACACTCATTCTACTCCATTAGACCCAAAATGATGTTTGGGAGTGTTGTGGAGCATTTCGCAAACCTTCGTCATGTAAAAGATGCAAAACTTTTGTTTTCGGGCCTGAATGCACCATTTCGGGGTACCGAAGTTGCGAAAATGGTTTCATAACCAAAACACCCATTCTGCTCCATTAGACCCAAAATGATGTTTGGGAGTGTTTTGGAGCATATCACAAATCTTCGGCATGTAAAAAGATGCAAAACTTGTGTTTCGGCCTGAATGCACTATTTCGGGGTACCGACGTAGCGAAAATGGTTTCGCAACGAAAACAACCATTCTACTCCATTAGACCCAAAATGATGTTTGGGAGTGTTTTGGACCATATCACAAATCTTGGGCATGTAAAAAGATGCAAAACTTGTGTTTCAGGCCTGAATGCACTATTTCAGGGTACCGATGTTGCGAAAATGGTTTCACAACGAAAACACTCATTCTACTCCATTAGACCCAAAATGATGTTTGGGGGTGTTGTGGAGCATTTCGCAAACCTTCGTCATGTAAAAGATGCAAAACTTTTATTTTTGGGCCTGAATGCACCATTTCGGGGTACCGAAGTTGCGAAAATGGTTTCATAACCAAAACACCCATTCTGCTCCATTAGACCCAAAATGATGTTTGGGAGTGTTTTGGAGCATATCACAAATCTTCGGTATGTAAAAAGATGCAAAACTTGTGTTTCGGCCTGAATGCACTATTACGGGGTACCGAAGTAGCGAAAATGGTTTCGCAACGAAAACAACCATTCTACTCCATTAGACCCAAAATGATGTTTGGGAGTGTTTTAGAACATTTCGCAAACCTTCGGTATGTAAAAGATGCAAAACTTGTGTTTCGGGCTTGAATGCATTATTTCGGGGTACCGAAGTTGCGAAAATTGTTTCGCAACGAAAACACCCATTCTAACCCATTAAACCCAGAATGATGTTTGGGAGTGTCTTGGAGCATATCGCAAACCTACGTCATGTAAAAAGATGCAAAACTTGTGTTTCGGCCCTGAATGCACTATTTCGGGGTATCGAACTTGCGAAAATGGTTTCGCAACGAAAACACCGATTCTACCCCATTAGACCCAGAATGATGTTTGGGAGTGTTTTGGAGCATATCGCAAACCTTCGGCATATAAAAAGATGCAAAACTTGTGTTTCGGCCCTGAATGCACTATTTTGGGGTACCGAAGTTGCGAAAATGGTTTCGCAACGAAAACACCCATTCTACCCCATTAGACCCAAAATGATGTTTGGGAGTGTTTTGGAGCATATCGCAAACCTTCGGCATGTAAAAAGATGCAAAACTTGTGTTTCGGCCTGAATGCACTATTTCGGGGTACCGATGTTGAAAAATGGTTTCGCAACGAAAACACCCATTCTACTCCATTAGACCCAAAATGAAGTTTGGGAGTGTTTTGGAGCATTTCGCAATCCTTCGGCATGTAAAAGATGAAAAACTTGTGTTTCGGGCCTAAATGCACTATTTCAGGGTACCGAAGTTGCGAAAATGGTTTCGCAACGAAAACACCCATTCTACCCCATTAGACCCAGAATAATGTTTTGGATGTTTTGCAGCATATCGCAAACCTTCGGCTTGTAAAAAGATGCAAAACTTTCATTTCGGGGCTGAATGCACTATTTCTGGGTACCGAAGTTGCGAAAATGGTTTCGCAACAAAAACAACCATTCTACTGCATTAGATCCAAAATGATGTTTGGGAGTATTTTGGAGCATTTCGCAAACTTTCGGCATGTAAAAGATGCAAAACTTGTGTTTCGGGCCTGAATGCACTATTTCGTAGTACCGAAGTTTCGAAAATAGTTTTGCAACGAAAACAACCATTCTACTCCACTAGACCCAAAATGATGGTTGGGAGTGTTTTGGACCATATCACAAATCTTGGGCATGTAAAAAGATGCAAAACTTGTGTTTTAGGCCTGAATGCACTATTTCAGGGTACCGATGTTGCGAAAATGGTTTCACAACGAAAACACTCATTCTACTCCATTAGACCCAAAATGATGTTTGGGAGTGTTGTGGAGCATTTCGCAAACCTTCGTCATGTAAAAGATGCAAAACTTTTATTTTCGGGCCTGAATGCACCATTTCGGGGTACCGAAGTTGCGAAAATGGTTTCATAACCAAAACACCCATTCTGCTCCATTAGACCCAAAATGATGTTTGGGAGTGTTTTGGAGCATATCACAAATCTTCGTCATGTAAAAAGATGCAAAACTTGTGTTTTAGGCCTGAATGCACTATTTCAGGGTACCGATGTTGCGAAAATGGTTTCACAACGAAAACACTCATTCTACTCCATTAGACCCAAAATGATGTTTGGGAGTGTTGTGGAGCATTTCGCAAACCTTCGTCATGTAAAAGATGCAAAACTTTTATTTTCGGGCCTGAATGCACCATTTCGGGGTACCGAAGTTGCGAAAATGGTTTCATAACCAAAACACCCATTCTGCTCCATTAGACCCAAAATGATGTTTGGGAGTGTTTTGGAGCATATCACAAATCTTCGTCATGTAAAAAGATGCAAAACTTGTGTTTCGGCCTGAATGCACTATTTCAGGGTACCGATGTTGCGAAAATGGTTTCGCAACGAAAACACTCATTCTACTCCATTAGACCCAAAATGATGTTTGCGAGTGTTGTGGAGCATTTCGCAAACCTTCGACATGTAAAAGATGCAAAACTTTCGTTTTCGGGCCTGAATGCACCATTTCAGGGTACCGAAGTTGCGAAAATGGTTTCATAACCAAAACACCCAATCTACTCCATTAGACCCAAAATGATGTTTGGGAGTGTTTTGGAGCATATCACAAATCTTCGGCATGTAAAAAGATGCAAAACTTGTGTTTCGGCCTGAATGCACTATTTCGGGGTACCGAAGTAGCGAAAATGGTTTCGCAACGAAAACAACCATTCTACTCCATTAGACCCAAAATGTTGTTTGGGAGTGTTTTAGAGCATTTCGCAAACCTTCGGCATGTAAAAGATGCAAAACTTGTGTTTCGGGCTTGAATGCACTATTTCGAGGTACCGAAGTTGCGCAAATAGTTTCGCAACGAAAACACCCATTCTAACCCATTAGACCCAGAATAATGTTTTGGATGTTTTGCAGCATATCGCAAACCTTCGGCTTGTAAAAAGATTCAAAACTTTCATTTCGGGGCTGAATGCACTATTTCTGGGTACCGAAGTTGCGAAAATGGTTTCGCAACAAAAACAACCATTCTACTGCATTAGACCCAAAATGATGTTTGGGAGTATTTTGGAGCATTTCGCAAACCTTCGGCATGTAAAAGATGCAAAACTTATGTTTCGGGCCTGAATGCACTATTTCGGGGTACCGAAGTTGCGAAAATAGTTTTGCAACGAAAACAACCATTCTACTCCATTAGACCCAAAATGATGTTTGGGAGTGTTTTGGACCATATCACAAATCTTGGGCATGTAAAAATATGTAAAACTTGTGTTTCAGGCCTGAATACACTATTTCAGGGTACCGAGGTTGCGAAAATGGTTTCGCAACGAAAACACTCATTCTACTCCATTGGACCCAAAATGATGTTTGGGAGTGTTGTGGAGCATTTCGCAAACCTTCGTCATGTAAAAGATGCAAAACTTTTATTTTCGGGCCTGAATGCACCATTTCGGGGTACCGAAGTTGCGAAAATGGTTTCATAACCAAAACACCCATTCTGCTCCATTAGACCCAAAATGATGTTTGGGAGTGTTTTGGAGCATATCACAAATCTTCGGCATGTAAAAAGATGCAAAACTTGTGTTTCGGCCTGGATGCACTATTTCAGGGTACCGATGTTGCGAAAATGGTTTCGCAACGAAAACACTCATTCTACTCCATTAGACCCAAAATGATGTTTGGGAGTGTTGTGGAGCATTTCGCAAACCTTCGGCATGTAAAAGATGCAATACTTTTGTTTTCGTGCCTGAATGCACCATTTCGGGGTACCGAAGTTGCGAAAATGGTTTCATAACCAAAACACCCATTCTGCTCCATTAGACCCAAAATGATGTTTGGGAGTGTTTTGGAGCATATCACAAATCTTCGGCATGTAACAAGATGCAAAACTTGTGTTTCGGCCTGGATGCACTATTTCAGGGTACCGATGTTGCGAAAATGGTTTCGCAACGAAAACACTCATTCTACTCCATTAGACCCAAAATGATGTTTGGGAGTGTTGTGGAGCATTTCGCAAACCTTCGGCATGTAAAAGATGCAATACTTTTGTTTTCGGGCCTGAATGCACCATTTCGGGGTACCGAAGTTGCGAAAATGGTTTCATAACCAAAACACCCAATCTACTCCATTAGACCCAAAATGATGTTTGGGAGTGTTTTGGAGCATATCACAAATCTTCGGCATGTAAAAAGATGCAAAACTTGTGTTTCGGCCTGAATGCACTATTTCGGGGTACCGAAGTAGCGAAAATGGTTTCGCAACGAAAACAACCATTCTACTCCATTAGACCCAAAATGATGTTTGGGAGTGTTTTAGAGCATTTCGCAAACCTTCGGCATGTAAAAGATGCAAAACTTGTGTTTCGGGCTTGAATGCACTATTTCGGGGTACCGAAGTTGCGAAAATGGTTTCGCAACGAAAACACCCATTCTAACCCATTAAACCTAGAATGATGTTTGGGAGTGTCTTGGAGCATATCGCAAACCTACGTCATGTAAAAAGATGCAAAACTTGTGTTTCGGCCCTGAATGCACTATTTCGGGGTATCGAACTTGCGAAAATGGTTTCGCAACGAAAACACCGATTCTACCCCATTAGACCCAGAATGATGTTTGGGAGTGTTTTGGAGCATATCGCAAACCTTCGGCATATAAAAAGATGCAAAACTTGTGTTTCGGCCCTGAATGCACTATTTCAGGGTACCGAAGTTGCGAAAATGGTTTCGCAACGAAAACACCCATTCTACCCCATTAGACCCAAAATGATGTTTGGGAGTGTTTTGGAGCATATCGCAAACCTTCGGCATGTAAAAAGATGCAAAACTTGTGTTTCGGCCTGAATTCACTATTTCGGGGTACCGATGTTGAAAAATGGTTTCGCAACGAAAACACCCATTCTACTCCATTAGACCCAAAATGAAGTTTGGGAGTGTTTTGGAGCATTTCGCAATCCTTCGGCATGTAAAAGATGCAAAACTTGTGTT
This sequence comes from Cenchrus fungigraminus, assembly GCA_036936925.1. Taxonomy (NCBI): domain Eukaryota; kingdom Viridiplantae; phylum Streptophyta; class Magnoliopsida; order Poales; family Poaceae; genus Cenchrus; species Cenchrus fungigraminus. The sequence continues at coordinate 286,888 of JAQONI010000019.1, read as the reverse complement.
TCGGGCCTAAATGCACTATTTCAGGGTACCGAAGTTGCGAAAATGGTTTCGCAACGAAAACACCCATTCTACCCCATTAGACCCAGAATAATGTTTTGGATGTTTTGCAGCATATCGCAAACCTTCGGCTTGTAAAAAGATGCAAAACTTTCATTTCGGGGCTGAATGCACTATTTCTGGGTACCGAAGTTGCGAAAATGGTTTCGCAACAAAAACAACCATTCTACTGCATTAGACCCAAAATGATGTTTGGGAGTATTTTGGAGCATTTCGCAAACCTTCGGCATGTAAAAGATGCAAAACTTGTGTTTCGGGCCTGAATGCACTATTTCGGGGTACCGAAGTTTCGAAAATAGTTTTGCAACGAAAACAACCATTCTACTCCATTAGACCCAAAATGATGTTTGGGAGTGTTTTGGACCATATCACAAATCTTGGGCATGTAAAAAGATGAAAACTTGTGTTTCAGGCCTGAATGCACTATTTCAGGGTACCGATGTTGCGAAAATGGTTTCACAACGAAAACACTCATTCTACTCCATTAGACCCAAAATGATGTTTGGGAGTGTTGTGGAGCATTTCGCAAACCTTCGTCATGTAAAAGATGCAAAACTTTTATTTTCGGGCCTGAATGCACCATTTCGGGGTACCGAAGTTGCGAAAATGGTTTCATAACCAAAACACCCATTCTGCTCCATTAGACCCAAAATGATGTTTGGGAGTGTTTTGGAGCATATCACAAATCTTCGGCATGTAAAAAGATGCAAAACTTGTGTTTCGGCCTGGATGCACTATTTCAGGGTACCGATGTTGCGAAAATGGTTTCGCAACGAAAACACTCATTCTACTCCATTAGACCCAAAATGATGTTTGGGAGTGTTGTGGAGCATTTCGCAAACCTTCGGCATGTAAAAGATGCAATACTTTTGTTTTCGTGCCTGAATGCACCATTTCGGGGTACCGAAGTTGCGAAAATGGTTTCATAACCAAAACACCCATTCTGCTCCATTAGACCCAAAATGATGTTTGGGAGTGTTTTGGAGCATATCACAAATCTTCGGCATGTAACAAGATGCAAAACTTGTGTTTCGGCCTGGATGCACTATTTCAGGGTACCGATGTTGCGAAAATGGTTTCGCAACGAAAACACTCATTCTACTCCATTAGACCCAAAATGATGTTTGGGAGTGTTGTGGAGCATTTCGCAAACCTTCGGCATGTAAAAGATGCAATACTTTTGTTTTCGGGCCTGAATGCACCATTTCGGGGTACCGAAGTTGCGAAAATGGTTTCATAACCAAAACACCCAATCTACTCCATTAGACCCAAAATGATGTTTGGGAGTGTTTTGGAGCATATCACAAATCTTCGGCATGTAAAAAGATGCAAAACTTGTGTTTCGGCCTGAATGCACTATTTCGGGGTACCGAAGTAGCGAAAATGGTTTCGCAACGAAAACAACCATTCTACTCCATTAGACCCAAAATGATGTTTGGGAGTGTTTTAGAGCATTTCGCAAACCTTCGGCATGTAAAAGATGCAAAACTTGTGTTTCGGGCTTGAATGCACTATTTCGGGGTACCGAAGTTGCGAAAATGGTTTCGCAACGAAAACACCCATTCTAACCCATTAAACCTAGAATGATGTTTGGGAGTGTCTTGGAGCATATCGCAAACCTACGTCATGTAAAAAGATGCAAAACTTGTGTTTCGGCCCTGAATGCACTATTTCGGGGTATCGAACTTGCGAAAATGGTTTCGCAACGAAAACACCGATTCTACCCCATTAGACCCAGAATGATGTTTGGGAGTGTTTTGGAGCATATCGCAAACCTTCGGCATATAAAAAGATGCAAAACTTGTGTTTCGGCCCTGAATGCACTATTTCAGGGTACCGAAGTTGCGAAAATGGTTTCGCAACGAAAACACCCATTCTACCCCATTAGACCCAAAATGATGTTTGGGAGTGTTTTGGAGCATATCGCAAACCTTCGGCATGTAAAAAGATGCAAAACTTGTGTTTCGGCCTGAATTCACTATTTCGGGGTACCGATGTTGAAAAATGGTTTCGCAACGAAAACACCCATTCTACTCCATTAGACCCAAAATGAAGTTTGGGAGTGTTTTGGAGCATTTCGCAATCCTTCGGCATGTAAAAGATGCAAAACTTGTGTTTCGGGCCTAAATGCACTATTTCAGGGTACCGAAGTTGCGAAAATGGTTTCGCAACGAAAACACCCATTCTACCCCATTAGACCCAGAATAATGTTTTGGATGTTTTGCAGCATATCGCAAACCTTCGGCTTGTAAAAAGATGCAAAACTTTCATTTCGGGGCTGAATGCACTATTTCTGGGTACCGAAGTTGCGAAAATGGTTTCGCAACAAAAACAACCATTCTACTGCATTAGACCCAAAATGATGTTTGGGAGTATTTTGGAGCATTTCGCAAACCTTCGGCATGTAAAAGATGCAAAACTTGTGTTTCGGGCCTGAATGCACTATTTCGGGGTACCGAAGTTTCGAAAATAGTTTTGCAACGAAAACAACCATTCTACTCCATTAGACCCAAAATGATGTTTGGGAGTGTTTTGGACCATATCACAAATCTTGGGCATGTAAAAAGATGCAAAACTTGTGTTTCAGGCCTGAATGCACTATTTCAGGGTACCGATGTTGCGAAAATGGTTTCACAACGAAAACACTCATTCTACTCCATTAGACCCAAAATGATGTTTGGGAGTGTTGTGGAGCATTTCGCAAACCTTCGTCATGTAAAAGATGCAAAACTTTTATTTTCGGGCCTGAATGCACCATTTCGGGGTACCGAAGTTGCGAAAATGGTTTCATAACCAAAACACCCATTCTGCTCCATTAGACCCAAAATGATGTTTGGGAGTGTTTTGGAGCATATCACAAATCTTCGGCATGTAAAAAGATGCAAAACTTGTGTTTCGGCCTGAATGCACTATTTCAGGGTACCGATGTTGCGAAAATGGTTTCGCAACGAAAACACTCATTCTACTCGATTAGACCCAAAATGATGTTTGGGAGTGTTGTGGAGCATTTCGCAAACCTTCGGCATGTAAAAGATGCAAAACTTTTGTTTTCGGGCCTGAATGCACCATTTCGGGGTACCGAAGTTGCGAAAATGGTTTCATAACCAAAACACCCAATCTACTCCATTAGACCCAAAATGATGTTTGGGAGTGTTTTGGAGCATATAACAAATCTTCGGCATGTAAAAAGATGCAAAACTTGTGTTTCAGCCTGAATGCACTATTTCGGGGTACCGAAGTAGCGAAAATGGTTTCGCAACGAAAACAACCATTCTACTCCATTAGACCTAAAATGATGTTTGGGAGTGTTTTAGAGCATTTCGCAAACCTTCGGCATGTAAAAGATGCAAAACTTGTGTTTCGGGCTTGAATGCACTATTTCGGGGTACCGAAGTTGCGAAAATGGTTTCGCAACGAAAACACCCATTCTAACCCATTAAACCCAGAATGATGTTTGGGAGTGTCTTGGAGCATATCGCAAACCTACGTCATGTAAAAAGATGCAAAACTTGTGTTTCAGCCCTGAATGCACTATTTCGGGGTATCGAACTTGCGAAAATGGTTTCGCAACGAAAACACCGATTCTACCCCATTAGACCCAGAATGATGTTTGGGAGTGTTTTGGAGCATATCGCAAACCTTCGGCATATAAAAAGATGCAAAACTGGTGTTTCGGCCCTGAATGCACTATTTCGGGGTACCGAAGTTGCGAAAATGGTTTCGCAACGAAAACACCCATTCTACCCCATTAGACCCAAAATGATGTTTGGGAGTGTTTTGGAGCATATCGCAAACCTTCGGCATGTAAAAAGATGCAAAACTTGTGTTTCGGCCTGAATGCACTATTTCGGGGTACCGATGTTGAAAAATGGTTTCGCAATGAAAACACCCATTCTACTCCATTAGACCCAAAATGAAGTTTGGGAGTGTTTTGGAGCATTTCGCAATCCTTCGGCATGTAAAAGATGCAAAACTTGTGTTTCGGGCCTAAATGCACTATTTCAGGGTACCGAAGTTACGAAAATGGTTTCGCAACGAAAACACCCATTCTACCCCATTAGACCCAGAATAATGTTTTGGATGTTTTGCAGCATATCGCAAACCTTCGGCATGTAAAAAGATGCAAAACTTTCATTTCGGGGCTGAATGCACTATTTCTGGGTACCGAAGTTGCGAAAATGGTTTCGCAACGAAAACAACCATTCTACTCCATTAGACCCAAATTGATGTTTGGAAGTGTTTTGGAGCATTTCGCAAACCTTCGGCATGTAAAAGATGCAAAACTTGTGTTTCGGGCCTGAATGCACTATTTCAGGGTACCGAAGTTGCGAAAATGGTTTCGCAACGAAAAAACTCATTCTACTCCCTTAGACCTAAAATGATGTTTGGGACTGTTGTGGAGCATTTCGCAAACCTTCGTCATGTAAAAGATGCAAAACTTTTGTTTTCGGGCCTGAATGCACCATTTCGGGGTACCGAAGTTGCGAAAATGGTTTCATAACCAAAACACCCATTCTGCTCCATTAGACCCAAAATGATGTTTGGGAGTGTTTTGGAGCATATCACAAATCTTCGGCATGTAAAAAGATGCAAAACTTGTGTTTCGGCCTGAATGCACTATTTCAGGGTACCGATGTTGCGAAAATGGTTTCGCAACAAAAACACTCATTCTACTCCATTAGACCCAAAATGATGTTTGGGAGTGTTTTGAAGCGTATCACAAATCTTCGGCATGTAAAAAGATGCAAAACTTGTGTTTCGGCCTGAATGCACTATTTCGGGGTACCGAAGTAGCGAAAATGGTTTCGCAACGAAAACAACCATTCTACTCCATTAGACCCAAAATGATGTTTGGGAGTGTTTTGGGCCATATCACAAACATTGGGCATGTAAAAAGATGCAAAGTTGTGTTTCGGACCTGAATGCACTATTTCGGGGTACCGGTGTTGCAAAAATGGTTTCGCAACGAAAACAACCATTCTACTCCATTAGACCCAAAATGATGTTTGGGAGTATTTTAGAGCATTTCGCAAACCTTCGGCATGTAAAAGATGCAAAACTTGTGTTTCGGGCTTGAATGCACTATTTCGGGGTTCCGAAGTTGTGAAAATGGTTTCGCAACGAAAACACCCATTCTAACCCATTAAACCCAGAATGATGTTTGGGAGTGTCTTGGAGCATATCGCAAACCTACGGCATGTAAAAAGATGCAAAACTTGTGTTTCGGCCCTGAATGCACTATTTCAGGGTATCAAACTTGCGAAAATGGTTTCGCAACGAAAACACCGATTCTACCCCATTAGACCCAGAATGATGTTTGGGAGTGTTTTGGAGCATATCGCAAACCTTCGGCATATAAAAAGATGCAAAACTTGTGTTTCGGCCCTGAATGCACTATTTCGGGGTACCGAAGTTGCGAAAATGGTTTCGCAACGAAAACACCCATTCTACCCCATTAGACCCAAAATGATGTTTGGGAGTGTTTTGGAGCATTTCGCAATCCTTCGGCATGTAAAAGATGCAAAACTTGTGTTTCGGGCCTAAATGCACTATTTCAGGGTACCGAAGTTGCGAAAATGGTTTTGCAACGAAAACAACCATTCTACTCCATTAGACCCAAAATGATGTTTGGGAGTGTTTTGGAGCATATCACAAATCTTTGGCATGTAAAAAGATGCAAACTTGTGTTTCGGCCTGAATGCACTATTTCGGGGTACCAATGTCGCGAAAATGGTTTCGCAACGAAAACACCGATTCTACTCCATTACACCCAAAATGATGTTTGGTAGTGTTTTGGAGCATATCGCAAACCTTCGCATGTAAAAAGATGCAAAACTTGTGTTTCGGGCCTGAATGCACTATTTTGAGGTATCGAAGTTGCGAACATGGTTTCGCAATGAAAACAACAATTCTACCTCATTAGACGCAGAATGATGTTTGGGAGTGTTTTGGAGCATATCGCTAACCTTCGGCATGTGAAAAGATGCAAAACATGTGTTCCGGGCCTGAATGCACTATTTCGGGGTACTGAAGTTGCGAAAATGGTTTCGCAACGAAAACACCCATTCTACCCCATTAGACCCAAAATGAAGTTTGGGAGTGTTTTGGAGCATATCGCAAACCTTCGGCATGTAAAAAGATGCAAAACTTGTGTTTCGGCCTGAATGCACTATTTCGGGGTACCGATGTTGAAAAATGGTTTCGCAACGAAAACACCCATTCTACTCCATTAGACCCAAAATGAAGTTTGGGAGTGTTTTTGAGCATTTCGCAAACCTTCGGCATGTAAAAGATGCAAAACTTTTATTTTCGGGCCTGAATGCACCATTTCGGGGTACCGAAGTTGCGAAAATGGTTTCATAACCAAAACACCCATTCTACTCCATTAGACCCAAAATGATGTTTGGGAGTGTTTTGGAGGATATCACAAATCTTCGGCATGTAAAAAGATGCAAAACTTGTGTTTCGGCCTGAATGCACTATTTCGGGGTACCGAAGTAGCGAAAATGGTTTCGCAACGAAAACAACCATTCTACTCCATTAGACCCAAAATGATGTTTGGGAGTGTTTTAGAGCATTTCGCAAACCTTCGGCATGTAAAAGATGCAAAACTTGTGTTTCGGGCTTGAATGCACTATTTCGGGGTACCGAAGTTGCGAAAATGGTTTCGCAACGAAAACACCCATTCTAACCCATTAAACCCAGAATGATGTTTGGGAGTGTCTTGGAGCATATCGCAAACCTACGTCATGTAAAAAGATGCAAAACTTGTGTTTCGGCCCTGAATGCACTATTTCGGGGTATCGAACTTGCGAAAATGGTTTCGTAACGAAAACACCGATTCTACCCCATTAGACCCAGAATGATGTTTGGGAGTGTTTTGGAGCATATCGCAAACCTTCGGCATATAAAAAGATGCAAAACTTGTGTTTCGGCCCTGAATGCACTATTTCAGGGTACCGAAGTTGCGAAAATGGTTTCGCAACGAAAACACCCATTCTACCCCATTAGACCCAAAATGATGTTTGGGAGTGTTTTGGAGCATATCGCAAACCTTCGGCATGTAAAAAGATGCAAAACTTGTGTTTCGGCCTGAATGCACTATTTCGGGGTACCGATGTTGAAAAATGGTTTCGCAACGAAAACACCCATTCTACTCCATTAGACCCAAAATGAAGTTTGGGAGTGTTTTGCAGCATTTCGCAATCCTTCGGCATGTAAAAGATGCAAAACTTGTGTTTCGGGCCTAAATGCACTATTTCAGGGTACCGAAGTTGCGAAAATGGTTTCGCAACGAAAACACCCATTCTACCCCATTAGACCCAGAATAATGTTTTGGATGTTTTGCAGCATATCGCAAACCTTCGGCTTGTAAAAAGATGCAAAACTTTCATTTCGGGGCTGAATGCACTATTTCTGGGTACCGAAGTTGCGAAAATGGTTTCGCAACAAAAACAACCATTCTACTGCATTAGACCCAAAATGATGTTTGGGAGTATTTTGGAGCATTTCGCAAACCTTCGGCATGTAAAAGATGCAAAACTTGTGTTTCGGGCCTGAATGCACTATTTCGGGGTACCGAAGTTTCGAAAATAGTTTTGCAACGAAAACAACCATTCTACTCCATTAGACCCAAAATGATGTTTGGGGGTGTTGTGGAGCATTTCGCAAACCTTCGTCATGTAAAAGATGCAAAACTTTTATTTTTGGGCCTGAATGCACCATTTCGGGGTACCGAAGTTGCGAAAATGGTTTCATAACCAAAACACCCATTCTGCTCCATTAGACCCAAAATGATGTTTGGGAGTGTTTTGGAGCATATCACAAATCTTCGGCATGTAAAAAGATGCAAAACTTGTGTTTCGGCCTGAATGCACTATTTCAGGGTTCCGATGTTGCGAAAATGGTTTCGCAAAGAAAACACTCATTCTACTCCATTAGACCCAAAATGATGTTTGGGAGTGTTGTGGAGCATTTCGCAAACCTTCGGCATGTAAAAGATGCAAAACTTTTGTTTTCGGGCCTGAATGCACCATTTCGGTGTACCGAAGTTGCGAAAATGGTTTCATAACCAAAACACCCAATCTACTCCATTAGACCCAAAATGATGTTTGGGAGTGTTTTGGAGCATATCACAAATCTTCGGCATGTAAAAAGATGCAAAACTTGTGTTTCAGCCTGAATGCACTATTTTGGGGTACCGAAGTAGCGAAAATGGTTTCGCAACGAAAACAACCATTCTACTCCATTAGACCTAAAATGATGTTTGGGAGTGTTTTAGAGCATTTCGCAAACCTTCGGCATGTAAAAGATGCAAAACTTGTGTTTCGGGCTTGAATGCACTATTTCGGGGTACCGAAGTTGCGAAAATGGTTTCGCAACGAAAACACCCATTCTAACCCATTAAACCCAGAATGATGTTTGGGAGTGTCTTGGAGCATATCGCAAACCTACGTCATGTAAAAAGATGCAAAACTTGTGTTTCGGCCCTGAATGCACTATTTCGGGGTATCGAACTTGCGAAAATGGTTTCGCAACGAAAACACCGATTCTACCCCATTAGACCCACAACGATGTTTGGGAGTGTTTTGGAGCATATCGCAAACCTTCGGCATATAAAAAGATGCAAAACTGGTGTTTCGGCCCTGAATGCACTATTTCGGGGTACCGAAGTTGCGAAAATGGTTTCGCAACGAAAACACCCATTCTACCCCATTAGACCCAAAATGATGTTTGGGAGTGTTTTGGAGCATATCGCAAACCTTCGGCATGTAAAAAGATGCAAAACTTGTGTTTCGGCCTGAATGCACTATTTCGGGGTACCGATGTTGAAAAATGGTTTCGCAATGAAAACACCCATTCTACTCCATTAGACCCAAAATGAAGTTTGGGAGTGTTTTGGAGCATTTCGCAATCCTTCGGCATGTAAAAGATGCAAAACTTGTGTTTCGGGCCTAAATGCACTATTTCAGGGTACCGAAGTTGCGAAAATGGTTTCGCAACGAAAACACCCATTCTACCCCATTAGACCCAGAATAATGTTTTGGATGTTTTGCAGCATATCGCAAACCTTCGGCATGTAAAAAGATGCAAAACTGTCATTTCGGGGCTGAATGCACTATTTCTGGGTACCGAAGTTGCGAAAATGGTTTCGCAACGAAAACAACCATTCTACTCCATTAGACCCAAATTGATGTTTGGAAGTGTTTTGGAGCATTTCGCAAACCTTCGGCATGTAAAAGATGCAAAACTTGTGTTTCGGGCCTGAATGCACTATTTCAGGGTACCGAAGTTGCGAAAATGGTTTCGCAACGAAAAAACTCATTCTACTCCCTTAGACCTAAAATGATGTTTGGGACTGTTGTGGAGCATTTCGCAAACCTTCGTCATGTAAAAGATGCAAAACTTTTGTTTTCGGGCCTGAATGCACCATTTCGGGGTACCGAAGTTGCGAAAATGGTTTCATAACCAAAACACCCATTCTGCTCCATTAGACCCAAAATGATGTTTGGGAGTGTTTTGGAGCATATCACAAATCTTCGGCATGTAAAAAGATGCAAAACTTGTGTTTCGGCCTGAATGCACTATTTCAGGGTACCGATGTTGCGAAAATGGTTTCGCAACAAAAACACTAATTCTACTCCATTAGACCCAAAATGATGTTTGGGAGTGTTTTGAAGCGTATCACAAATCTTCGGCATGTAAAAAGATGCAAAACTTGTGTTTCGGCCTGAATGCACTATTTCGGGGTACCGAAGTAGCGGAAATGGTTTCGCAACGAAAACAACCATTCTACTCCATTAGACCCAAAATGATGTTTGGGAGTGTTTTGGGCCATATCACAAACATTGGGCATGTAAAAAGATGCAAAGTTGTGTTTCGGACCTGAATGCACTATTTCGGGGTACCGGTGTTGCAAAAATGGTTTCGCAACGAAAACAACCATTCTACTCCATTAGACCCAAAATGATGTTTGGGAGTATTTTAGAGCATTTCGCAAACCTTCGGCATGTAAAAGATGCAAAACTTGTGTTTCGGGCTTGAATGCACTATTTCGGGGTTCCGAAGTTGTGAAAATGGTTTCGCAACGAAAACACCCATTCTAACCCATTAAACCCAGAATGATGTTTGGGAGTGTCTCGGAGCATATCGCAAACCTACGGCATGTAAAAAGATACAAAACTTGTGTTTTGGCCCTGAATGCACTATTTCAGGGTATCGAACTTGCGAAAATGGTTTCGCAACGAAAACACCGATTCTACCCCATTAGACCTAGAATGATGTTTGGGAGTGTTTTGGAGCATATCGCAAACCTTCGGCATATAAAAAGATGCAAAACTTGTGTTTCGGCCCTGAATGCACTATTTCGGGGTACCGAAGTGGCGAAAATGGTTTCGCAACGAAAACACCCATTCTACCCCATTAGACCCAAAATGATGTTTGGGAGTGTTTTGGAGCATTTCGCATTCCTTCGGCATGTAAAAGATGCAAAACTTGTGTTTCGGGCCTAAATGCACTATTTCAGGGTACCGAAGTTGCGAAAATGGTTTTGCAACGAAAACAACCATTCTACTCCATTAGACCCAAAATGATGTTTGGGAGTGTTTTGGAGCATATCACAAATCTTTGGCATGTAAAAAGATGCAAACTTGTGTTTCGGCCTGAATGCACTATTTCGGGGTACCAATGTCGCGAAAATGGTTTCGCAACGAAAACACCGATTCTACTCCATTACACCCAAAATGATGTTTGGTAGTGTTTTGGAGCATATCGCAAACCTTCGCATGTAAAAAGATGCAAAACTTGTGTTTCGGGCCTGAATGCACTATTTTGAGGTATCGAAGTTGCGAACATGGTTTCGCAATGAAAACAACCATTCTACCTCATTAGACGCAGAATGATGTTTGGGAGTGTTTTGGAGCATATCGCTAACCTTCGGCATGTGAAAAGATGCAAAACATGTGTTCCGGGCCTGAATGCACTATTTCGGGGTACTGAAGTTGCGAAAATGGTTTCGCAACGAAAACACCCATTCTACCCCATTAGACCCAAAATGAAGTTTGGGAGTGTTTTGGAGCATATCGCAAACCTTCGGCATGTAAAAAGATGCAAAACTTGTGTTTCGGCCTGAATGCACTATTTCGGGGTACCGATGTTGAAAAATGGTTTCGCAACGAAAACACCCATTCTACTCCATTAGACCCAAAATGAAGTTTGGGAGTGTTTTTGAGCATTTCGCAAACCTTCGGCATGTAAAAGATGCAAAACTTTTATTTTCGGGCCTGAATGCACCATTTCAGGGTACCGAAGTTGCGAAAATGGTTTCATAACCAAAACACCCATTCTACTCCATTAGACCCAAAATGATGTTTGGGAGTGTTTTTGAGGATATCACAAATCTTCGGCATGTAAAAAGATGCAAAACTTGTGTTTCGGCCTGAATGCACTATTTCGGGGTACCGAAGTAGCGAAAATGGTTTCGCAACGAAAACAACCATTCTACTCCATTAGACCCAAAATGATGTTTGCGAGTGTTTTAGAGCATTTCGCAAACCTTCGGCATGTAAAAGATGCAAAACTTGTGTTTCGGGCTTGAATGCACTATTTCGGGGTACCGAAGTTGCGAAAATGGTTTCGCAACGAAAACACCCATTCTAACCCATTAAACCCAGAATGATGTTTGGGAGTGTCTTGGAGCATATCGCAAACCTACGTCATGTAAAAAGATGCAAAGTTGTGTTTCGGACCTGAATGCACTATTTCGGGGTACCGGTGTTGCAAAAATGGTTTCGCAACGAAAACAACCATTCTACTCCATTAGACCCAAAATGATGTTTGGGAGTATTTTAGAGCATTTCGCAAACCTTCGGCAAGTAAAAGATGCAAAACTTGTGTTTCGGGCTTGAATGCACTATTTCGGGGTTCCGAAGTTGTGAAAATGGTTTCGCAACGAAAACCCCCATTCTAACCCATTAAACCCAGAATGATGTTTGGGAGTGTCTTGGAGCATATCGCAAACCTACGGCATGTAAAAAGATGCAAAACTTGTGTTTCGGCCCTGAATGCACTATTTCAGGGTATCGAACTTGCGAAAATGGTTTCGCAACGAAAACACCGATTCTACCCCATTAGACCCACAATGATGTTTGGGAGTGTTTTGGAGCATATCGCAAACCTTCGGCATATAAAAAGTTGCAAAACTTGTGTTTCGGCCCTGAATGCACTATTTCGGGGTACCGAAGTTGCGAAAATGGTTTCGCAACGAAAACACCCATTCTACCCCATTAGACCCAAAATGATGTTTGGGAGTGTTTTGGAGCATTTCGCAATCCTTCGGCATGTAAAAGATGCAAAACTTGTGTTTCGGGCCTAAATGCACTATTTCAGGGTACCGAAGTTGCGAAAATGGTTTTGCAACGAAAACAACCATTCTACTCCATTAGACCCAAAATGATGTTTGGGAGTGTTTTGGAGCATATCACAAATCTTTGGCATGTAAAAAGATGCAAACTTGTGTTTCGGCCTGAATGCACTATTTCGGGGTACCAATGTCGCGAAAATGGTTTCGCAACGAAAACACCGATTCTACTCCATTACACCCAAAATGATGTTTGGTAGTGTTTTGGAGCATATCGCAAACCTTCGCATGTAAAAAGATGCAAAACTTGTGTTTCGGGCCTGAATGCACTATTTTGAGGTATCGAAGTTGCGAACATGGTTTCGCAATGAAAACAACCATTCTACCTCATTAGACGCAGAATGATGTTTGGGAGTGTTTTGGAGCATATCGCTAACCTTCGGCATGTGAAAAGATGCAAAACATGTGTTCCGAGCCTGAATGCACTATTTCGGGGTACCGAAGTTGCGAAAATGGTTTCGCAACGAAAACACCCATTCTACCCCATTAGACCCAAAATGAAGTTTGGGAGTGTTTTGGAGCATATCGCAAACCTTCGGCATGTAAAAAGATGCAAAACTTGTGTTTCGGCCTGAATGCACTATTTCGGGGTACCGATGTTGAAAAATGGTTTCGCAACGAAAACACCCATTCTACTCCATTAGACCCAAAATGAAGTTTGGGAGTGTTTTTGAGCATTTCGCAAACCTTCGGCATGTAAAAGATGCAAAACTTTTATTTTCGGGCCTGAATGCACCATTTCGGGGTACCGAAGTTGCGAAAATGGTTTCATAACCAAAACTCCCATTCTACTCCATTAGACCCAAAATGATGTTTGGGAGTGTTTTGGAGGATATCACAAATCTTCGGCATGTAAAAAGATGCAAAACTTGTGTTTCGGCCTGAATGCACTATTTCGGGGTACCGAAGTAGCGAAAATGGTTTCGCAACGAAAACAACCATTCTACTCCATTAGACCCAAAATGATGTTTGGGAGTGTTTTAGAGCATTTCGCAAACCTTCGGCATGTAAAAGATGCAAAACTTGTGTTTCGGGCTTGAATGCACTATTTCGGGGTACCGAAGTTGCGAAAATGGTTTCGCAACGAAAACACCCATTCTAACCCATTAAACCCAGAATGATGTTTGGGAGTGTCTTGGAGCATATCGCAAACCTACGTCATGTAAAAAGATGCAAAACTTGTGTTTCGGCCCTGAATGCACTATTTCGGGGTATCGAACTTGCGAAAATGGTTTCGCAACGAAAACACCGATTCTACCCCATTAGACCCAGAATGATGTTTGGGAGTGTTTTGGAGCATATCGCAAACCTTCGGCATATAAAAAGATGCAAAACTTGTGTTTCGGCCCTGAATGCACTATTTCAGGGTACCGAAGTTGCGAAAATGGTTTCGCAACGAAAACACCCATTCTACTCCATTAGACCCAAAATGATGTTTGGCAGTGTTTTGGAGCATTTCGCAATCCTTCGGCATGTAAAAGATGCAAAACTTGTGTTTCGGGCCTAAATGCACTATTTCAGGGTACCGAAGTTGCGAAAATGGTTTTGCAACGAAAACAACCATTCTACTCCATTAGACCCAAAATGATGTTTGGGAGTGTTTTGGAGCATATCACAAATCTTTGGCATGTAAAAAGATGCAAACTTGTGTTTCGGCCTGAATGCACTATTTCGGGGTACCAATGTCGCGAAAATGGTTTCGCAACGAAAACACCGATTCTACTCCATTACACCCAAAATGATGTTTGGTAGTGTTTTGGAGCATATCGCAAACCTTCGCATGTAAAAAGATGCAAAACTTGTGTTTCGGGCCTGAATGCACTATTTTGAGGTATCGAAGTTGCGAACATGGTTTCGCAATGAAAACAACCATTCTACCTCATTAGACGCAGAATGATGTTTGGGAGTGTTTTGGAGCATATCGCTAACCTTCGGCATGTGAAAAGATGCAAAACATGTGTTCCGGGCCTGAATGCACTATTTCGGGGTACCGAAGTTGCGAAAATGGTTTCGCAACGAAAACACCCATTCTACCCCATTAGACCCAAAATGAAGTTTGGGAGTGTTTTGGAGCATATCGCAAACCTTCGGCATGTAAAAAGATGCAAAACTTTTGTTTCGGCCTGAATTCACTATTTCGGGGTACCGATGTTGAAAAATGGTTTCGCAACGAAAACACCCATTCTACTCCATTAGACCCAAAATGAAGTTTGGGAGTGTTTTTGAGCATTTCGCAAACCTTCGGCATGTAAAAGATGCAAAACTTTTATTTTCGGGCCTGAATGCACCATTTCGGGGTACCGAAGTTGCGAAAATGGTTTCATAACCAAAACACCCATTCTACTCCATTAGACCCAAAATGATGTTTGGGAGTGTTTTGGAGGATATCACAAATCTTCGGCATGTAAAAAGATGCAAAACTTGTGTTTCGGCCTGAATGCACTATTTCGGGGTACCGAAGTAGCGAAAATGGTTTCGCAACGAAAACAACCATTCTACTCCATTAGACCCAAAATGATGTTTGGGAGTGTTTTAGAGCATTTCGCAAACCTTCGGCATGTAAAAGATGCAAAACTTGTGTTTCGGGCTTGAATGCACTATTTCGGGGTACCGAAGTTGCGAAAATGGTTTCGCAACGAAAACACCCATTCGGACCCAGAATGATGTTTGGGAGTGTCTTGGAGCATATCGCAAACCTACGTCATGTAAAAAGATGCAAAACTTGTGTTTCGGCCCTGAATGCACTATTTCGGGGTATCGAACTTGCGAAAATGGTTTCGCAACGAAAACACCGATTCTACCCCATTAGACCCAGAATGATGTTTGGGAGTGTTTTGGAGCATATCGCAAACCTTCGGCATATAAAAAGATGCAAAACATGTGTTTCGGCCCCGAATGCACTATTTCGGGGTACCGAAGTTGCGAAAATGGTTTCGCAACGAAAACACCCATTCTACCCCATTAGACCCAAAATGATGTTTGGGAGTGTTTTGGAGCATTTCGCAATCCTTCGGCATGTAAAAGATGCAAAACTTGTGTTTCGGGCCTAAATGCACTATTTCAGGGTACCGAAGTTGCGAAAATGGTTTCGCAACGAAAACACCCATTCTACCCCATTAGACCCAGAATAATATTTTGGATGTTTTGCAGCATATCGCAAACCTTCGGCATGTAAAAAGATGCAAAACTT
The DNA here is from genome assembly GCA_036936925.1 of Cenchrus fungigraminus. Lineage (NCBI taxonomy): Eukaryota > Viridiplantae > Streptophyta > Magnoliopsida > Poales > Poaceae > Cenchrus > Cenchrus fungigraminus. The sequence continues at coordinate 271,223 of JAQONI010000019.1, read as the reverse complement.
TCATTTCGGGGCTGAATGCACTATTTCGGGGTACCGAAGTTGCGAAAATAGTTTTGCAATGAAAACAACCATTCTACTCCATTAGACCCAAAATGATGTTTGGGACTGTTGTGGAGCATTTCGCAAACCTTCGTCATGTAAAAGATGCAAAACTTTTGTTTTCGGGCCTGAATGCACCATTTCGGGGCACCGAAGTTGCGAAAATGGTTTCATAACCAAAACACCCATTCTATTCCATTAGACCCAAAATGATGTTTGGGAGTGTTTTGGAGCATATCACAAATCTTCGGCATGTAAAAAGATGCAAAACTTGTGTTTCGGCCTGAATGCACTATTTCAGGGTACCGATGTTGCGAAAATGGTTTCCCAACGAAAACACTCATTCTACTCCATTAGACCCAAAATGATGTTTGGGAGTGTTTTGGAGCGTATCACAAATCTTCGGCATGTAAAAAGATGCAAAACTTGTGTTTCGGCCTGAATGCACTATTTCGGGGTACCGAAGTAGCGAAAATGGTTTCGCAACGAAAACAACCATTCTACTCCATTAGACCCAAAATGATGTTTGGGAGTGTTTTGGTCCATATCACAAACATTGGGCATGTAAAAAGATGCAAAGTTGTGTTTCGGACCTGAATGCACTATTTAGGGGTACCGGTGTTGCAAAAATGGTTTCGCAACGAAAACAACCATTCTACTCCATTAGACCCAAAATGATGTTTGGGAGTATTTTAGAGCATTTCGCAAACCTTCGGCATGTAAAAGATGCAAAACTTGTGTTTCGGGATTGAATGCACTATTTCGGGGTTCTGAAGTTGTGAAAATGGTTTCGCAACGAAAACACCCATTCTAACCCATTAAACCCAGAATGATGTTTGGGAGTGTCTTGGAGCATATCGCAAACCTACGGCATGTAAAAAGATGCAAAACTTGTGTTTCGGCCCTGAATGCACTATTTCAGGGTATCGAACTTGCGAAAATGGTTTCGCAACGAAAACACCGATTCTACCCCATTAGACCCAGAATGATGTTTGGGAGTGTTTTGGAGCATATCGCAAACCTTCGGCATATAAAAAGATGCAAAACTTGTGTTTCGGCCCTGAATGCACTATTTCGGGGTACCGAAGTTGCGAAAATGGTTTTGCAACGAAAACAACCATTCTACTCCATTAGACCCAAAATGATGTTTGGGAGTGTTTTGTAGCATATCACAAATCTTTGGCATGTAAAAAGATGCAAACTTGTGTTTCGGCCTGAATGCACTATTTCGGGGTACCGATGTCGCGAAAATGGTTTCGCAACGAAAACACCGATTCTACTCCATTACACCCAAAATGATGTTTGGGAGTGTTTTGGAGCATATCGCAAACCTTCGCATGTAAAAAGATGCAAAACTTGTGTTTCGGGCCTGAATGCACTATTTTGAGGTATCGAAGTTGCGAACATGGTTTCGCAATGAAAACAACCATTCTACCTCATTAGACGCAGAATGAAGTTTGGGAGTGTTTTGTAGCATATCGCTAACCTTCGTCCTGTGAAAAGATGCAAAACATGTGTTCCGGGCCTGAATGCACTATTTCGGGGTACCGAAGTTGCGAAAATGGTTTCGCAACGAAAACACCCATTCTACCGCATTAGACCCAAAATGATGTTTGGGAGTATTTTGGAGCATATCGCAAACCTTCGGCATGTAAAAAGATGCAAAACTTGTGTTTCGGCCTGAATGCACTATTTCGGGGTACCGATGTTGAAAAATGGTTTCGCAACGAAAACACCCATTCTACTCCATTAGACCCAAAATGAAGTTTGGGAGTGTTTTGGAGCATTTCGCAAACCTTCGGCATGTAAAAGATGCAAAACTTTTGTTTTCGGGCCTGAATGCACCATTTCGGGGTACCGAAGTTGCGAAAATGGTTTCATAACCAAAACACCCATTCTACTCCATTAGACCCAAAATGATGTTTGGGAGTGTTTTGGAGCATATCACAAATCTTCGGCATGTAAAAAGATGCAAAACTTGTGTTTCGGCCTGAATGCACTATTTCGGGGTACAGAAGTAGCGAAAATGGTTTCGCAACGAAAACAACCATTCTACTCCATTAGACCCAAAATGATGTTTGGGAGTGTTTTAGAGCATTTCGCAAACCTTCGGCATGTAAAAGATGCAAAACTTGTGTTTCGGGCTTGAATGCACTATTTCGGGGTACCGAAGTTGCGAAAATGGTTTCGCAACGAAAACACCCATTCTAACCCATTAAACCCAGAATGATGTTTGGGAGTGTCTTGGAGCATATCGCAAACCTACGTCATGTAAAAAGATGCAAAACTTGTGTTTCGGCCCTGAATGCACTATTTCGGGGTATCGAACTTGCGAAAATGGTTTCGCAACGAAAACACCGATTCTACCCCATTAGACCAAGAATGATGTTTGGGAGTGTTTTGGAGCATATCTCAAACCTTCGGCATATAAAAAGATGCAAAACTTGTGTTTCGGCCCTGAATGCACTATTTCGGGGTACCGAAGTTGCGAAAATGGTTTCGCAACGAAAACACCCATTCTACCCCATTAGACCCAAAATGATGTTTGGGAGTGTTTTGGAGCATTTCGCAATCCTTCGGCATGTAAAAGATGCAAAACTTGTGTTTCGGGCCTAAATGCACTATTTCAGGGTACCGAAGTTGCGAAAATGGTTTCGCAACGAAAACACCCATTCTACCCCATTAGACCCAGAATAATGTTTTGGATGTTTTGCAGCATATCGCAAACCTTCGGCATGTAAAAAGATGCAAAACTTTCATTTCGGGGCTGAATGCACTATTTCGGGGTACCGAAGTTGCGAAAATAGTTTTGCAATGAAAACAACCATTCTACTCCATTAGACCCAAAATGATGTTTGGGACTGTTGTGGAGCATTTCGCAAACCTTCGTCATGTAAAAGATGCAAAACTTTTGTTTTCGGGCCTGAATGCACCATTTCGGGGCACCGAAGTTGCGAAAATGGTTTCATAACCAAAACACCCATTCTATTCCATTAGACCCAAAATGATGTTTGGGAGTGTTTTGGAGCATATCACAAATCTTCGGCATGCAAAAAGATGCAAAACTTGTGTTTCGGCCTGAATGCACTATTTCAGGGTACCGATGTTGCGAAAATGGTTTCGCAACGAAAACACTCATTCTACTCCATTAGACCCAAAATGATGTTTGGGAGTGTTTTGGAGCGTATCACAAATCTTCGGCATGTAAAAAGATGCAAAACTTGTGTTTCGGCCTGAATGCACTATTTCGGGGTACCGAAGTAGCGAAAATGGTTTCGCAACGAAAACAACCATTCTACTACATTAGACCCAAAATGATGTTTGGGAGTGTTTTGGGCCATATCACAAACATTGGGCATGTAAAAAGATGCAAAGTTGTGTTTCGGACCTGAATGCACTATTTCGGGGTACCGGTGTTGCAAAAATGGTTTCGCAACGAAAACAACCATTCTACTCCATTAGACCCAAAATGATGTTTGGGAGTATTTTAGAGCATTTCGCAAACCTTCGGCATGTAAAAGATGCAAAACTTGTGTTTCGGGCTTGAATGCACTATTTCGGGGTTCTGAAGTTGTGAAAATGGTTTCGCAACGAAAACACCCATTCTAACCCATTAAACCCAGAATGATGTTTGGGAGTGTCTTGGAGCATATCGCAAACCTACGGCATGTAAAAAGATGCAAAACTTGTGTTTCGGCCCTGAATGCACTATTTCGGGGTACCGATGTTGAAAAATGGTTTCGCAACGAAAACACCCATTCTACTCCATTAGACCCAAAATGAAGTTTGGGAGTGTTTTGGAGCATTTCGCAAACCTTCGGCATGTAAAAGATGCAAAACTTTTGTTTTCGGGCCTGAATGCACCATTTCGGGGTACCGAAGTTGCGAAAATGGTTTCATAACCAAAACACCCATTCTACTCCATTAGACCCAAAATGATGTTTGGGAGTGTTTTGGAGCATATCACAAATCTTCGGCATGTAAAAAGATGCAAAACTTGTGTTTCGGCCTGAATGCACTATTTCGGGGTACCGAAGTAGCGAAAATGGTTTCGCAACGAAAACAACCATTCTACTCCATTAGACCCAAAATGATGTTTGGGAGTGTTTTAGAGCATTTCGCAAACCTTCGGCATGTAAAAGATGCAAAACTTGTGTTTCGGGCTTGAATGCACTATTTCGGGGTACCGAAGTTGCGAAAATGGTTTCGCAACGAAAACACCCATTCTAACCCATTAAACCCAGAATGATGTTTGGGAGTGTCTTGGAGCATATCGCAAACCTACGTCATGTAAAAAGATGCAAAACTTGTGTTTCGGCCCTGAATGCACTATTTCGGGGTATCGAACTTGCGAAAATGGTTTCGCAACGAAAACACCGATTCTACCCCATTAGACCCAGAATGATGTTTGGGAGTGTTTTGGAGCATATCGCAAACCTTCGGCATATAAAAAGATGCAAAACTTGTGTTTCGGCCCTGAATGCACTATTTCGGGGTACCGAAGTTGCGAAAATGGTTTCGCAACGAAAACACCCATTCTACCCCATTAGACCCAAAATGATGTTTGGGAGTGTTTTGGGGCATTTCGCAATCCTTCGGCATGTAAAAGATGCAAAACTTGTGTTTCGGGCTTGAATGCACTATTTCGGGGTTCCGAAGTTGTGAAAATGGTTTCGCAACGAAAACACCCATTCTAACCCATTAAACCCAGAATGATGTTTGGGAGTGTCTTGGAGCATATCGCAAACCTACGGCATGTAAAAAGATGCAAAACTTGTGTTTCGGCCCTGAATGCACTATTTCAGGGTATCGAACTTGAGAAAATGGTTTCGCAACGAAAACACCGATTCTACCCCATTAGACCCAGAATGATGTTTGGGAGTGTTTTGGAGCATATCGCAAACCTTCGGCATATAAAAAGATGCAAAACTTGTGTTTCGGCCCTGAATGCACTATTTCGGGGTACTGAAGTTGCGAAAATGGTTTTGCAACGAAAACAACCATTCTACTCCATTAGACCCAAAATGATGTTTGGGAGTGTTTTGGAGCATATCACAAATCTTTGGCATGTAAAAAGATGCAAACTTGTGTTTCGGCCTGAATGCACTATTTCGGGGTACCAATGTCGCGAAAATGGTTTCGCAACGAAAACACCGATTCTACTCCATTACACCCAAAATGATGTTTGGGAGTGTTTTGGAGCATATCGCAAACCTTCGCATGTAAAAAGATGCAAAACTTGTGTTTCAGGCCTGAATGCACTATTTTGAGGTATCGAAGTTGCGAACATGGTTTCGCAATGAAAACAACCATTCTACCTCATTAGACGCAGAATGAAGTTTGGGAGTGTTTTGTAGCATATCGCTAACCTTCGGCATGTGAAAAGATGCAAAACATGTGTTCCGGGCCTGAATGCACTATTTCGGGGTACCGAAGTTGCGAAAATGGTTTCGCAACGAAAACACCCATTCTAACCCATTAGACCCAAAATGATGTTTGGGAGTATTTTGGAGCATATCGCAAACCTTCGGCATGTAAAAAGATGCAAAACTTGTGTTTCGGCCTGAATGCACTATTTCGGGGTACCGATGTTGAAAAATGGTTTCGCAACGAAAACACCCATTCTACTCCATTAGACCCAAAATGAAGTTTGGGAGTGTTTTGGAGCATTTCGCAAACCTTCGGCATGTAAAAGATGCAAAACTTTTGTTTTCGGGCCTGAATGCACCATTTCGGGGTACCGATGTTGCGAAAATGGTTTCATAACCAAAACACCCATTCTACTCCATTAGACCCAAAATGATGTTTGGGAGTGTTTTGGAGCATATCGCAAACCTTCGCATGTAAAAAGATGCAAAACTTGTGTTTCAGGCCTGAATGCACTATTTTGAGGTATCGAAGTTGCGAACATGGTTTCGCAATGAAAACAACCATTCTACCTCATTAGACGCAGAATGAAGTTTGGGAGTGTTTTGTAGCATATCGCTAACCTTCGGCATGTGAAAAGATGCAAAACATGTGTTCCGGGCCTGAATGCACTATTTCGGAGTACCGAAGTTGCGAAAATGGTTTCGCAACGAAAACACCCATTCTACCCCATTAGACCCAAAATGATGTTTGGGAGTATTTTGGAGCATATCGCAAACCTTCGGCATGTAAAAAGATGCAAAACTTGTGTTTCGGCCTGAATGCACTATTTCGGGGTACCGATGTTGAAAAATGGTTTCGCAACGAAAACACCCATTCTACTCCATTAGACCCAAAATGAAGTTTGGGAGTGTTTTGGAGCATTTCGCAAACCTTCGGCATGTAAAAGATGCAAAACTTTTGTTTTCGGGCCTGAATGCACCATTTCGGGGTACCGAAGTTGCGAAAATGGTTTCATAACCAAAACACCCATTCTACTCCTTTAGACCCAAAATGATGTTTGGGAGTGTTTTGGAGCATATCACAAATCTTCGGCATGTAAAAAGATGCAAAACTTGTGTTTCGGCCTGAATGCACTATTTCGGGGTACCGAAGTAGCGAAAATGGTTTCGCAACGAAAACAACCATTCTACTCCATTAGACCCAAAATGATGTTTGGGAGTGTTTTAGAGCATTTCGCAAACCTTCGGCATGTAAAAGATGCAAAACTTGTGTTTCGGGCTTGAATGCACTATTTCGGGGTACCGAAGTTGCGAAAATGGTTTCGCAACGAAAACACCCATTCTAACCCATTAAACCCAGAATGATGTTTGGGAGTGTCTTGGAGCATATCGCAAACCTACGTTATGTAAAAAGATGCAAAACTTGTGTTTTGGCCCTGAATGCACTATTTCGGGGTATCAAACTTGCGAAAATGGTTTCGCAACGAAAATACCGATTCTACCCCATTAGACCCAGAATTATGTTTGGGAGTGTTTTGGAGCATATCGCAAACCTTCGGCATATAAAAAGATGCAAAACTTGTGTTTCGGCCCTGAATGCACTATTTCGGGGTACCGAAGTTGCGAAAATGGTTTCGCAACGAAAACACCCATTCTACCGCATTAGACCCAAAATGATGTTTGGGAGTGTTTTGGAGCATATCGCAAACCTACGGCATGTAAAAAGATGCAAAACTTGTGTTTCGGCCCTGAATGCACTATTTCAGGGTATCGAACTTGAGAAAATGGTTTCGCAACGAAAACACCGATTCTACCCCATTAGACCCAGAATGATGTTTGGGAGTGTTTTGGAGCATATCGCAAACCTTCGGCATATAAAAAGATGCAAAACTTGTGTTTCGGCCCTGAATGCACTATTTCGGGGTACTGAAGTTGCGAAAATGGTTTTGCAACGAAAACAACCATTCTACTCCATTAGACCCAAAATGATGTTTGGGAGTGTTTTGGAGCATATCACAAATCTTTGGCATGTAAAAAGATGCAAACTTGTGTTTCGGCCTGAATGCACTATTTCGGGGTACCAATGTCGCGAAAATGGTTTCGCAACGAAAACACCGATTCTACTCCATTACACCCAAAATGATGTTTGGGAGTGTTTTGGAGCATATCGCAAACCTTCGCATGTAAAAAGATGCAAAACTTGTGTTTCAGGCCTGAATGCACTATTTTGAGGTATCGAAGTTGCGAACATGGTTTCGCAATGAAAACAACCATTCTACCTCATTAGACGCAGAATGAAGTTTGGGAGTGTTTTGTAGCATATCGCTAACCTTCGGCATGTGAAAAGATGCAAAACATGTGTTCCGGGCCTGAATGCACTATTTCGGGGTACCGAAGTTGCGAAAATGGTTTCGCAACGAAAACACCCATTCTAACCCATTAGACCCAAAATGATGTTTGGGAGTATTTTGGAGCATATCGCAAACCTTCGGCATGTAAAAAGATGCAAAACTTGTGTTTCGGCCTGAATGCACTATTTCGGGGTACCGATGTTGAAAAATGGTTTCGCAACGAAAACACCCATTCTACTCCATTAGACCCAAAATGAAGTTTGGGAGTGTTTTGGAGCATTTCGCAAACCTTCGGCATGTAAAAGATGCAAAACTTTTGTTTTCGGGCCTGAATGCACCATTTCGGGGTACCGAAGTTGCGAAAATGGTTTCATAACCAAAACACCCATTCTACTCCATTAGACCCAAAATGATGTTTGGGAGTGTTTTGGAGCATATCGCAAACCTTCGCATGTAAAAAGATGCAAAACTTGTGTTTCAGGCCTGAATGCACTATTTTGAGGTATCGAAGTTGCGAACATGGTTTCGCAATGAAAACAACCATTCTACCTCATTAGACGCAGAATGAAGTTTGGGAGTGTTTTGTAGCATATCGCTAACCTTCGGCATGTGAAAAGATGCAAAACATGTGTTCCGGGCCTGAATGCACTATTTCGGAGTACCGAAGTTGCGAAAATGGTTTCGCAACGAAAACACCCATTCTACCCCATTAGACCCAAAATGATGTTTGGGAGTATTTTGGAGCATATCGCAAACCTTCGGCATGTAAAAAGATGCAAAACTTGTGTTTCGGCCTGAATGCACTATTTCGGGGTACCGATGTTGAAAAATGGTTTCGCAACGAAAACACCCATTCTACTCCATTAGACCCAAAATGAAGTTTGGGAGTGTTTTGGAGCATTTCGCAAACCTTCGGCATGTAAAAGATGCAAAACTTTTGTTTTCGGGCCTGAATGCACCATTTCGGGGTACCGAAGTTGCGAAAATGGTTTCATAACCAAAACACCCATTCTACTCCTTTAGACCCAAAATGATGTTTGGGAGTGTTTTGGAGCATATCACAAATCTTCGGCATGTAAAAAGATGCAAAACTTGTGTTTCGGCCTGAATGCACTATTTCGGGGTACCGAAGTAGCGAAAATGGTTTCGCAACGAAAACAACCATTCTACTCCATTAGACCCAAAATGATGTTTGGGAGTGTTTTAGAGCATTTCGCAAACCTTCGGCATGTAAAAGATGCAAAACTTGTGTTTCGGGCTTGAATGCACTATTTCGGGGTACCGAAGTTGCGAAAATGGTTTCGCAACGAAAACACCCATTCTAACCCATTAAACCCAGAATGATGTTTGGGAGTGTCTTGGAGCATATCGCAAACCTACGTTATGTAAAAAGATGCAAAACTTGTGTTTTGGCCCTGAATGCACTATTTCGGGGTATCAAACTTGCGAAAATGGTTTCGCAACGAAAATACCGATTCTACCCCATTAGACCCAGAATTATGTTTGGGAGTGTTTTGGAGCATATCGCAAACCTTCGGCATATAAAAAGATGCAAAACTTGTGTTTCGGCCCTGAATGCACTATTTCGGGGTACCGAAGTTGCGAAAATGGTTTCGCAACGAAAACACCCATTCTACCGCATTAGACCCAAAATGATGTTTGGGAGTGTTTTGGAGCATTTCGCAATCCTTCGGCATGTAAAAGATGCAAAACTTGTGTTTCGGGCCTAAATGCACTATTTCAGGGTACCGAAGTTGCGAAAATGGTTTCGCAACGAAAACACCCATTCTACCCCATTAGACCCAGAATAATGTTTTGGATGTTTTGCAGCATATCGCAAACCTTCGGCATGTAAAAAGATGCAAAACTTTCATTTCGGGGCTGAATGCACTATTTCGGGGTACCGAAGTTGCGAAAATAGTTTTGCAACGAAAACAACCATTCTACTCCATTAGACCCAAAATGATGTTTGGGATTGTTTTGGACCATTTCACAAATCTTGGGCATGTAAAAAGATGCAAAACTTGTGTTTCGGGCCTGAATGCACTATTTCAGGGTACCGAAGTTGCGAAAATGGTTTCGCAACGAAAACACTCAATCTACTCCCTTAGACCCAAAATGATGTTTGGGACTGTTGTGGAGCATTTCGCAAACCTTCGTCATGTAAAAGATGCAAAACTTTTGTTTTCGGGCCTGAATGCACCATTTCGGGGCACCGAAGTTGCGAAAATGGTTTCATAACCAAAACACCCATTCTATTCCATTAGACCCAAAATGATGTTTGGGAGTGTTTTGGAGCATATCACAAATCTTCGGCATGTAAAAAGATGCAAAACTTGTGTTTCGGCCTGAATGCACTATTTCAGGGTACCGATGTTGCGAAAATGGTTTCGCAACGAAAACACTCATTCTACTCCATTAGACCCAAAATGATGTTTGGGAGTGTTTTGGAGCGTATCACAAATCTTCGGCATGTAAAAAGATGCAAAACTTGTGTTTCGGCCTGAATGCACTATTTCAGGGTACCGAAGTAGCGAAAATGGTTTCGCAACGAAAACAACCATTCTACTCCATTAGACCCAAAATGATGTTTGGGAGTGTTTTGGGCCATATCACAAACATTGGGCATGTAAAAAGATGCAAAGTTGTGTTTCGGACCTGAATGCACTATTTCGGGGTACCGGTGTTGCAAAAATGGTTTCGCAACGAAAACAACCATTCTACTCCATTAGACCCAAAATGATGTTTGGGAGTATTTTAGAGCATTTCGCAAACCTTCGGCATGTAAAAGATGCAAAACTTGTGTTTCGGGCTTGAATGCACTATTTCGGGGTACCAAAGTTGTGAAAATGGTTTCGCAACGAAAACACCCATTCTAACCCATTAAACCCAGAATGATGTTTGGGAGTGTCTTGGAGCATATCGCAAACCTACGGCATGTAAAAAGATGCAAAACTTGTGTTTCGGCCCTGAATGCACTATTTCGGGGTATCGAACTTGCAAAAATGGTTTCGCAACGAAAACACCGATTCTACCCCATTAGACCCAGAATGATGTTTGGGAGTGTTTTGGAGCATATCGCAAACCTTCGGCATGTGAAAAGATGCAAAACATGTGTTCCGGGCCTGAATGCACTATTTCGGGGTACCGAAGTTGCGAAAATGGTTTCGCAACGAAAACACCCATTCTACCCCATTAGACCCAAAATGATGTTTGGGAGTGTTTTGGAGCATATCGCAAACCTTCGGCATGTAAAAAGATGCAAAACTTGTGTTTCGGCCTGAATGCACTATTTCGGGGTACCGATGTTGAAAAATGGTTTCGCAACGAAAACACCCATCCTACTCCATTAGACCCAAAATGAAGTTTGGGAGTGTTTTGGAGCATTTCGCAATCCTTCGGCATGTAAAAGATGCAAAACTTTTGTTTTCGGGCCTGAATGCACCATTTCGGGGTACCGAAGTTGCGAAAATGGTTTCATAACCAAAACACCCATTCTACTCCATTAGACCCAAAATGATGTTTGGGAGTGTTTTGGAGCATATCACAAATCTTCGGCATGTAAAAAGATGCAAAACTTGTGTTTCGGCCTGAATGCACTATTTCGGGGTACCGAAGTAGCGAAAATGGTTTCGCAACGAAAACAACCATTCTACTCCAATAGACCCAAAATGATGTTTGGGAGTGTTTTGGGCCATATCACAAACATTGGGCATGTAAAAAGATGCAAAGTTGTGTTTCGGACCTGAATGCACTATTTCGGGGTACCGGTGTTGCAAAAATGGTTTCGGAACGAAAACAACCATTCTACTCCATTAGACCCAAAATGATGTTTGGGAGTATTTTGGAGCATATCGCAAACCTACGGCATGTAAAAGATGCAAAACTTGTGTTTCGGGCTTGAATGCACTATTTCGGGGTTCCGAAGTTGTGAAAATGGTTTCGCAACGAAAACACCCATTCTAACCCATTAAACCCAGAATGATGTTTGGGAGTGTCTTGGAGCATATCGCAAACCTACGGCATGTAAAAAGATGCAAAACTTGTGTTTCGGCCCTGAATGCACTATTTCAGGGTATCGAACTTGCGAAAATGGTTTCGCAACGAAAACACCGATTCTACCCCATTAGACCCAGAATGATGTTTGGGAGTGTTTTGGAGCATATCGCAAACCTTCGGCATATAAAAAGATGCAAAACTTGTGTTTCGGCCCTGAATGCACTATTTCGGGGTACCGAAGTTGCGAAAATGGTTTTGCAACGAAAACAACCATTCTACTCCATTAGACCCAAAATGATGTTTGGGAGTGTTTTGGAGCATATCACAAATCTTTGGCATGTAAAAAGATGCAAAACTTGTGTTTCGGGCCTGAATGCACTATTTTGAGGTATCGAAGTTGCGAATATGGTTTCGCAATGAAAACAACCATTCTACCTCATTAGACGCAGAATGATGTTTGGTAGTGTTTTGGAGCATATCGCTAACCTTCGGCATGTGAAAAGATGCAAAACATGTGTTCCGGGCCTGAGTGTACTATTTCGGGGTACCGAAGTTGCGAAAATGGTTTCGCAACGAAAACACCCATTCTACCCCATTAGACCCAAAATGATGTTTGGGAGTGTTTTGGAGCATATCGCAAATCTTCGGCATGTAAAAAGATGCAAAACTTGTGTTTCGGCCTGAATGCACTATTTCGGGGTACCGATGTTGAAAAATGGTTTCGCAACGAAAACACCCATTCTACTCCATTAGACCCAAAATGAAGTTTGGGAGTGTTTTGGAGCATTTCGCAATCCTTCGGCATGTAAAAGATGCAAAACTTGTGTTTCGGGCCTAAATGCACTATTTCTGGGTACTGAAGTTGCGAAAATGGTTTCGCAACGAAAACACCCATTCTACCCCATTAGACCCAGAATAATGTTTTGGGTGTTTTGCAGCATATCGCAAACCTTCGGCATGTAAAAAGATGCAAAACTTTCATTTCGGGGCTGAATGCACTATTTCTGGTACCGAAGTTGCGAAAATGGTTTCGCAACGAAAACAACCATTCTATTCCATAAGACCCAAAATGATGTTTGGGAGTGTTTTGGAGCATTTCGCAAACCTTCGGCATGTAAAAGATGCAAAACTTGTGTTTCGGGCCTGAATGCACTATTTCGGGGTACCGAAGTTGCGAAAATAGTTTTGCAACGAAAACAACCATTCTACTCCACTAGACCCAAAATGATGTTTGGGAGTGTTTTGGACCATATCACAAATCTTGGGCATGTAAAAAGATGCAAAACTTGTGTTTCGGGCCTGAATGCACTATTTCAGGGTACCGATGTTGCGAAAATTGTTTCGCAACGAAAACACTCATTCTACTCCCTTAGACCCAAAATGATGTTTGGGAGTGTTGTGGAGCATTTCGCAAACCTTCGTCATGTAAAAGATGCAAAACTTTTGTTTTCGGACCTGAATGAACCATTTCGGGGTACCGAAGTTGCGAAAATGGTTTCATAACCAAAACACCCATTCTATTCCATTAGACCCAAAATGATGTTTGGGAGTGTTTTGGAGCATATCACAAATCTTCGGCATGTAAAAAGATGCAAAACTTGTGTTTCGGCCTGAATGCACTATTTCAGGGTACCGATGTTGCGAAAATGGTTTCACAACGAAAACACTCATTCTACTCCATTTGACCCAAAATGATGTTTGGGAGTGTTTTGGAGCGTATCACAAACCTTCGGCATGTAAAAAGATGCAAAACTTGTGTTTCGGCCTGAATGCACTATTTCGGGGTACCAAAGTAGCGAAAATGGTTTCGCAACGAAAACAACCATTCTACTCCATTAGACCCAAAATGATGTTTGGGAGTATTTTAGAGCATTTCGCAAACCTTCGGCATGTAAAAGATGCAAAACTTGTGTTTCGGGCTTGAATGCACTATTTCGGGGTACCAAAGTTGTGAAAATGGTTTCGCAACGAAAACACCCATTCTAACCCATTAAACCCAGAATGATGTTTGGGAGTGTCTTGGAGCATATCGCAAACCTACGGCATGTAGAAAGATGCAAAACTTGTGTTTCGGCCCTGAATGCACTATTTCGGGGTATCGAACTTGCAAAAATGGTTTCGCAACGAAAACACCGATTCTACCCCATTAGACCCAGAATGATGTTTGGGAGTGTTTTGGAGCATATCGCAAACCTTCGGCATATAAAAAGATGCAAAACTTGTGTTTCGGCCCTGAATGCACTATTTCGGGGTATCGAACTTGCGAAAATGGTTTCGCAACGAAAACACCGATTCTACCCCATTAGACCCTGAATGATGTTTGGGAGTGTTTTGGAGCATATCGCAAACCTTCGGCATATAAAAAGATGCAAAACTTGTGTTTCGGCCCTGAATGCACTATTTCGGGGTACCGAAGTTGCGAAAATGGTTTTGCAACGAAAACAACCATTCTTCTCCATTAGACCCAAAATGATGTTTGGGAGTGTTTTGGAGCATATCACAAATCTTTGGCATGTAAAAAGATGCAAACTTGTGTTTCGGCCTGAATGCACTATTTCGGGGTACCGATGTCGCGAAAATGGTTTCGCAACGAAAACACCGATTCTACTCCATTACACCCAAAATGATGTTTGGGAGTGTTTTGGAGCATATCGCAAACCTTCGCATGTAAAAAGATGCAAAACTTGTGTTTCGAGCCTGAATGCACTATTTTGAGGTATCGAAGTTGCGAACATGGTTTCGCAATGAAAACAACCATTCTACCTCATTAGACGCAGAATGATGTTTGGGAGTGTTTTGGAGCATATCGCTAACCTTCGGCATGTGAAAAGATGCAAAACATGTGTTCCGGGCCTGAATGCACTATTTCGGGGTACCGAAGTTGCGAAAATGGTTTCGCAACGAAAACACCCATTCTACCCCATTAGACCCAAAATGATGTTTGGGAGTGTTTTGGAGCATATCGCAAACCTTCGGCATGTAAAAAGATGCAAAACTTGTGTTTCGGCCTGAATGCACTATTTCGGGGTACCGATGTTGAAAAATGGTTTCGCAACGAAAACACCCATTCTACTCCATTAGACCCAAAATGAAGTTTGGGAGTGTTTTGGAGCATTTCGCAATCCTTCGGCATGTAAAAGATGCAAAACTTGTGTTTCGGGCCTAAATGCACTATTTCTGGGTACCGAAGTTGCGAAAATGGTTTCGCAACGAAAACACCCATTCTACCCCATTAGACCCAGAATAATGTTTTGGATGTTTTGCAGCATATCGCAAACCTTCGGCATGTAAAAAGATGCAAAACTTTCATTTCGGGGCTGAATGCACTATTTCTGGTACCGAAGTTGCGAAAATGGTTTCGCAACGAAAACAACCATTCTATTCCATAAGACCCAAAATGATGTTTGGGAGTGTTTTGGAGCATTTCGCAAACCTTCGGCATGTAAAAGATGCAAAACTTGTGTTTCGGGCCTGAATGCACTATTTCGGGGTACCGAAGTTGCGAAAATAGTTTTGCAACGAAAACAACCATTCTACTCCATTAGACCCAAAATGATGTTTGGGAGTGTTTTGGACCATATCACAAATCTTGGGCATGTAAAAAGATGCAAAACTTGTGTTTCGGGCCTGAATGCACTATTTCAGGGTACCGATGTTGCGAAAATGGTTTCACAACGAAAACACTCATTCTACTTCCTTAGACCCAAAATGATGTTTGGGAGTGTTGTGGAGCATTTCGCAAACCTTCGTCATGTAAAAGATGCAAAACTTTTGTTTTCGGACCTGAATGCACCATTTCGGGGTACCGAAGTTGCGAAAATGGTTTCATAACCTAAACACCCATTCTATTCCATTAGACCCAAAATGATGTTTGGGAGTGTTTTGGAGCATATCACAAATCTTCGGCATGTAAAAAGATGCAAAACTTGTGTTTCGGCCTGAATGCACTATTTCAGGGTACCGATGTTGCGAAAATGGTTTCGCAACGAAAACACTCATTCTACTCCATTTGACCCAAAATGATGTTTGGGAGTGTTTTGGAGCGTATCACAAACCTTCGGCATGTAAAAAGATGCAAAACTTGTGTTTCGGCCTGAATGCACTATTTCGGGGTACCAAAGTAGCGAAAATGGTTTCGCAACGAAAACAACCATTCTACTCCATTAGACCCAAAATGATGTTTGGGAGTATTTTAGAGCATTTCGCAAACCTTCGGCATGTAAAAGATGCAAAACTTGTGTTTCGGGCTTGAATGCACTATTTCGGGGTACCAAAGTTGTGAAAATGGTTTCGCAACGAAAACACCCATTCTAACCCATTAAACCGAGAATTATGTTTGGGAGTGTCTTGGAGCATATCGCAAACCTACGGCATGTAAAAAGATGCAAAACTTGTGTTTCGGCCCTGAATGCACTATTTCGGGGTATCGAACTTGCGAAAATGGTTTCGCAACGAAAACACTGATTCTACCCCATTAGACCCAGAATGATGTTTGGGAGTGTTTTGGAGCATATCGCAAACCTTCGGCATATAAAAAGATGCAAAACTTGTGTTTCGGCCCTGAATGCACTATTTCGGGGTATCGAACTTGCGAAAATGGTTTCGCAACGAAAACACCGATTCTACCCCATTAGACCCAGAATGATGTTTGGGAGTGTTTTGGAGCATATCGCAAACCTTCGGCATATAAAAATATGCAAAACTTGTGTTTCGGCCCTGAATGCACTATTTCGGGGTACCGAAGTTGCGAAAATGGTTTTGCAACGAAAACAACCATTCTACTCCATTAGACCCAAAATGATGTTTGGGAGTGTTGTGGAGCATATCACAAATCTTTGGCATGTAAAAAGATGCAAACTTGTGTTTCGGCCTGAATGCACTATTTCGGGGTACCGATGTCGCGAAAATGGTTTCGCAACGAAAACACCGATTCTACTCCATTACACCCAAAATGATGTTTGGGAGTGTTTTGGAGCATATCGCAAACCTTCGCATGTAAAAAGATGCAAAACTTGTGTTTCGGGACTGAATGCACTATTCGAGGTATCGAAGTTGCGAACATGGTTTCGCAATGAAAACAACCATTCTACCTCATTAGACCCAGAATGATGTTTGGGAGTGTTTTGGAGCATATCGCAAACCTTCGGCATGTAAAAAGATGCAAAACTTGTGTTTCGGCCTGAATGCACTATTTCGGGGTACCGATGTTGAAAAATGGTTTCGCAACGAAAACACCCATTCTACTCCATTAGACCCAAAATGAAGTTTGGGAGTGTTTTGGAGCATTTCGCAATCCTTCGGCATGTAAAAGATGCAAAACTTGTGTTTCGGGCCTAAATGCACTATTTCTGGGTACCGAAGTTGCGAAAATGGTTTCGCAACGAAAACACCCATTCTACCCCATTAGACCCAGAATAATGTTTTGGATGTTTTGCAGCATATCGCAAACCTTCGGCATGTAAAAAGATGCAAAACTTTCATTTCGGGGCTGAATGCTCTATTTCTGGTACCGAAGTTGCGAAAATGGTTTCGCAACGAAAACAACCATTCTACACCATTAGACCCAAAATGATGTTTGGGAGTGTTTTGGAGCATTTCGCAAACCTTCGGCATGTAAAAGATGCAAAACTTGTGTTTCGGGCCTGAATGCACTATTTCGGGGTACCGAAGTTGCGAAAATAGTTTTGCAACGAAAACAACCATTCTACTCCATTAGACCCAAAATGATGTTTGGGAGTGTTTTGGACCATATCACAAATCTTGGGCATGTAAAAAGATGCAAAACTTGTGTTTCGGGCCTGAATGCACTATTTCAGGGTACCGATGTTGCGAAAATGGTTTCGCAACGAAAACACTCATTCTACTCCATTAGACCCAAAATGATGTTTGGGAGTGTTGTGGAGCATTTCGCAAACCTTCGTCATGTAAAAGATGCAAAACTTTTGTTTTCGAGCCTGAATGCACCATTTCGGGGTACCGAAGTTGCGAAAATGGTTTCATAACCAAAACACCCATTCTACTCCATTAGACCCAAAATGATGTTTGGGAGTGTTTTGGAGCATATCACAAATCTTCGGCATGTAAAAAGATGCAAAACTTGTGTTTCGGCTTGAATGCACTATTTCAGGGTACCGATGTTGCGAAAATGGTTTCGCAACGAAACCACTCATTCTACTCCATTAGACCCAAAATGATGTTTGGGAGTGTTGTGGAGCATTTCGCAAACCTTCGGCATGTAAAAGATGCAAAACTTTTGTTTTCAGGCCTGAATGCACCATTTCGGGGTATCGAAGTTGCGAAAATGGTTTCATAACCAAAACACCCATTCTACTCCATTAGACCTAAAATGATGTTTGGGAGTGTTTTGGAGCGTATCACAAATCTTCGGCATGTAAAAAGATGCAAAACTTGTGTTTCGGCCTGAATGCACTATTTCGGGGTACCGAAGTAGCGAAAATGGTTTCGCAACGAAAACAACCATTCTACTCCATTAGACCCAAAATGATGTTTGGGAGTGTTTTAGAGCATTTCGCAAACCTTCGGCATGTAAAAGATGCAAAACTTGTGTTTCGGGCCTGAATGCACTATTTCGGGGTACCGAAGTTGCGAAAATAGTTTCGCAACGAAAACAACCATTCTACTCCATTAGACCCAAAATGATGTTTGGGAGTGTTTTGGACCATATCACAAATCTTGGGCATGTAAAAATATGCAAAACGTGAGTTTCGAGCCTGAATGCACTATTTCGGGGTACCGATGTTGCGAAAATGGTTTCGCAACGAATACACCGATTCTACTCCAATAGACCCAAAATGATGTTTGGGAGTGTTGTGGAGCATTTCGCAAACCTTCGGCATGTAAAAGATGCAAAACTTTTGTTTTCGGGCCTGAATGCACCATTTCGGGGTACCGATGTTGCGAAAATGGTTTCAAAACCAAAACACCCATTCTACTCCATTAGACCAGAATGATGTTTGGGAGTGTTTTGGAGCATATCACAAATCTTCGGCATGTAAAAAGATGCAAAACATGTGTTTCGGCCTGAATGCACTATTTCGGTGTACCGATGTTGCGAAAATGGTTTCGCTACGAAAACACCCATTATACTCCCTTAGACCCAAAATGATGTTTGGGAGTGTTTTAGAGCATTTCGCAAACCTTCGGCATGTAAAAGATGCAAAACTTGTGTTTCGGGCCTAAATGCACTATTTCTGGGTACCGAAGTTGCGAAAATAGTTTCGCAACGAAAACAACCATTCTACTCCATTAGACCCAAAATGATGTTTGGGAGTGTTGTGGAGCATTTCGCAAACCTTCGGCATGTAAAAGATGCAAAACTTTTGTTTTCGGGCCTGAATGCACCATTTCGGGGTTCCGATGTTGCGAAAATGGTTTCAAAACCAAAACACCCATTCTACTCCACTAGACCCAGAATGATGTTTGGGAGTGTTTTGGAGCATATCACAAATCTTCGGCATGTAAAAAGATGCAAAACATGTGTTTCGGCCTGAATGCACTATTTCGGTGTACCGATGTTGCGAAAATGGTTTCGCTACGAAAACACCCATTCTACTCCCTTCGACCCAAAATGAAGTTTGGGAGTGTTTTAGAGCATTTCGCAAACCTTCGGCATGTAAAAGATGCAAAACTCGTGTTTCGGGCCTGAATGCAATATTTCGGGGTACCGTTGTTGCGAAAATGGTTTCGGAACGAAAACACCCATTCTACTCCATTAGACCCAAAATGAAGTTTGGGAGTGTTTTGGAGCATTTCGCAATCCTTCGGCATGTAAAAGATGCAAAACTTGTGTTTCGGGCCTAAATGCACTATTTCTGGGTACCGAAGTTGCGAAAATAGTTTCACAACGAAAACACCCATTCTACCCCATTAGACCCAAAATGATGTTTGGGAGTGTTTTGGAGCGTATGACAAATCTTCGGCATTTAAAAAGATGCAAAACTTGTGTTTCGGCCTAAATGCACTATTTCGGGGTACCGAAGTAGCGAAAATGGTTTCGCAACGAAAACAACCATTCTACTCCATTAGACCCAAAATGATGTTTGGGAGTGTTTTAGCGCATTTCGCAAACCTTCGGCATGTAAAAGATGCAAAACTTGTGTTTCGGGCCTGAATGCACTATTTCGTGGTACCGAAGTTGCGAAAATAGTTTCGCAACGAAAACAACCATTCTACTCCATTAGACCCAAAATAATGTTTGGGAGTGTTTTGGACCATATCACAAATCTTGGGCAAGTAAAAAGATGCAAAACGTGAGTTTCGGGCCTGAATGCACTATTTCGGGGTACCGATGTTGCGAAAATGGTTTCGCAACGAAAACACCCATTCTACTCCATTAGACCCAAAATGATGTTTGGGAGTGTTTTGGAGCGTATGACAAATCTTCGGCATTTAAAAAGATGCAAAACTTGTGTTTCGGCCTAAATGCACTATTTCGGGGTACCGAAGTAGCGAAAATGGTTTCGCAACGAAAACAACCATTCTACTCCATTAGACCCAAAATGATGTTTGGGAGTGTTTTAGCGCATTTCGCAAACCTTCGGCATGTAAAAGATGCAAAACTTGTGTTTCGAGCCTGAATGCACTATTTCGGGGTACCGAAGTTGCGAAAATAGTTTCGCAACGAAAACACCCATTCTACTCCAATAGACCCAAAATGATGTTTGGGAGTGTTGTGGAGCATTTCGCAAACCTTCGGCATGTAAAAGATGCAAAACTTTTGTTTTCGGGCCTGAATGCACCATTTCGTGGTACCGATGTTAAGAAAATGGTTTCATAACCAAAACACCCATTCTACTCCATAGACCCAGAATGATGTTTGGGAGTGTTTTGGAGCTTATCACAAATCTTCGGCATGTAAAAAGATGCAAAACATGTGTTTCGGCCTGAATGCACTATTTCGGTGTACCGATGTTGCGAAAATGGTTTCAGAACGAAAACACCCATTCTACTCCCTTAGACCCAAAATGAAGTTTGGGAGTGTTTTAGAGCATTTCGCAAACGTTCGGCATGTAAAAGATGCAAAACTTGTGTTTCGGGCCTAAATGCACTATTTCTGGGTACCGAAGTTGCGAAAATAGTTTAGCAACAAAAACAACCATTCTACTCCATTAGAGCCAAAATGATGTTTGGGAGTGTTTTGGAGGATATCACAAATCTTCGGCTTGTAAAAAGATGCAAAACTTGTGTTTCGGGCCTGAATGCAATATTTCGGGGTACCGATGTTGCGAAAATGGTTGCGGAACGAAAACACCCATTTTACTCCATTAGACCCAAAATGAAGTTTGGGAGTGTTTTGGAGCATTTCGCAATCCTTCGGCATGTAAAAGATGTAAAACTTGTGTTTCGGGCCTAAATGCACTATTTCTGGGTACCGAAGTTGCGAAAATAGTTTCGCAAGGAAAACACCCATTCTAGCCCATTAGACCCAGAATAATGTTTTGGATGCTTTGCAGCATATCGCAAACCTTCGGCATGTAAAAAGATGCAGAACTTTCATTTCGGGGTTGGATGCACTATTTCAGGGTACCGAAGTAGCGAAAATGGTTTCGCAACGAAAACAACCATTCTACTCCATTAGACCCAAAATGATGTTTGGGAGTGTTTTGGAGCATTTCGCAAACCTTCGGCATGTAAAAGATGCAAAACTTGTGTTTCGGGCCTGAATGCACTATTTTGGGGTACCGAAGTTGTGAAAATAGTTTCGTAATGAAAACAACCATTCTACTCCATTAGACCCAAAATGATGTTTGGGAGTGTTTTGGACCATATCACAAATCTTGGGCATGTATAAAGATGCAAAACTTGTGTTTCGGGCTTGAATGCACTAGTTCGGGGTACCGCTGTTGCGAAAATGGTTTCGCAACGAAAACACTCGTTCTACTCCATTAGACCCAAAATGATGTTTGGGAGTGTTGTGGACCATTTCGCAAACCTTCGGCATGTAAAAGATGCAAAACTATTGTTTTCTTGCCTGAATGCACCATTTCGGGGTACCGGAGTTGCGAAAATGGTTTCGCAACGAAAACAACCATTCTACTCCATTAGACCCAAAATGATGTTTGGAAATGTTTTGGAGGATATCACAAATCTTCGGCATGTAAAAAGATGAAAAACTTGTGTTTCGTCCTGAATGCACTATTTCGGGGTACCGATGTTGCGAAAATGGTTTCACAACGAAAACACCCATTCTACTCCATTAGACCCAAAATAAAGTTTGGGAGTGTTTTGGAGCATTTCGCAAACCTTCGGCATGTAAAAGTTGCAAAACTTGTGTTTTGGGCCTGAATGCACTATTTCGGGGTACCGAAGTTGCAAAAATGGTTTCGCAACGAAAACAACAATTCTACTAAATTAGACCCAAAATGATGTTTGGGAGTGTTTCGGAGGATATCACAAATCTTCGGCATGTAAAAAGATGCAAAACTTGTGTTTCGGGCCTGAATGCAATATTTCGGGGTACCGATGTTGCGAAAATGGTTTCAGAACGAAAACACCCATTCTACTCCATTAGACCCAAAATGAAGTTTGGGAGTGTTTTGGAGCATTTCGCAAACCTTCGGCATGTAAAAGATGCAAAACTTGTGTTTCGGGCCTAAATGCACTATTTCTGGGTACCGAAGTTGCGAAAATAGTTTCGCAACTAAAACAACCATTCTACTCCATTAGACCCAAAATGATGTTTGGGAGTGTTTTGGAGCATATCACAAATCTTCGACATGTAAAAAGATGCAAAACTTGTGTTTCGGGCCAGAATGCAATATTTCGGGGTACCGATGTTGCGAAAATGGTTTCGGAACGAAAACACCCATTCTACTCCATTAGACCCAAAATGAAGTTTGGGAGTGTTTTGGAGCATTCCGCAAACCTTCGGCATGTAAAAGATGCAAAACTTGTGTTTCGGGCCTAAATGCACTATTTCTAGGTACCGAAGTTGCAAAAATAGTTTCGCAACGAAAACAACCAATCTACTCCATTAGACCCAGAAGGATGTTTGGGAATGTTTTGGACCATATCACAAATCTTGGGCATGTAAAAAGATGCAAAACTTGTGTTTCGGGCCTGAATGCACTATTTCGGGGTACCGATGTTACGAAAATGGTTTCGCAACGAAAACACCCATTCTACTTCAATAGACCCAAAATGATGTTTGGGAGTGTTGTGGAGAATTTCGCAAACCTTCGGCATGTAAAAGATGCAAAACTTTTGTTTTCGGGCCTGAATGCTCCATTTCGGGGTACTGAAGTTGCGAAAATGGTTTCATAACCAAAACACCCATTCTACTCCATTAGACCCAAAATGATGTTTGGAGTGTTTTGGAGCATATCACAAATCTTCGGCGTGTAAAAAGATGCAAAACATGTGTTTCGGCCTGAATGCACTATTTCGGTGTACCGATGTTGCGAAAATGGTTTCGCAACGAAAACACCCATTCTACTCCATTAGACCCAAAATGAAGTTTGGGAGTGTTTTGGAGCATTTCGCAAACCTTCGGCATGTAAAAGATGCAAAACTTGTGTTTCGGGCCTAAATGCACTATTTCTGGGTACCGAAGTTGCAAAAATAGTTTCGCAACGAAAACACCCATTCTACCCCATTAGACCCAGAATAATGTTTTGGATGTTATGCAGCATATCGCAAACCTTCGGCATGTAAAAAGATGCAAAACTTTCATTTCGGGGCTGAATGCACTATTTCAGGGTACCGAAGTTGCGAAAATGGTTTCGCAACGAAAACAACCATTCTACTCCATTAGACCCAAAATGATGTTTGGGAGTGTTTTGGAGCATTTCGCAAACCTTCGACATGTAAAAGATGCAAAACTTGTGTTTCGGGCCAGAATGCAATATTTCGGGGTACCGATGTTGCGAAAATGGTTTCGGAACGAAAACACCCATTCTACTCCATTAGACCCAAAATGAAGTTTGGGAGTGTTTTGGAGCATTCCGCAAACCTTCGGCATGTAAAAGATGCAAAACTTGTGTTTCGGGCCTAAATGCACTATTTCTAGGTACCGAAGTTGCAAAAATAGTTTCGCAACGAAAACAACCAATCTACTCCATTAGACCCAGAAGGATGTTTGGGAATGTTTTGGACCATATCACAAATCTTGGGCATGTAAAAAGATGCAAAACTTGTGTTTCGGGCCTGAATGCACTATTTCGGGGTACCGATGTTACGAAAATGGTTTCGCAACGAAAACACCCATTCTACTTCAATAGACCCAAAATGATGTTTGGGAGTGTTGTGGAGAATTTCGCAAACCTTCGGCATGTAAAAGATGCAAAACTTTTGTTTTCGGGCCTGAATGCTCCATTTCGGGGTACTGAAGTTGCGAAAATGGTTTCATAACCAAAACACCCATTCTACTCCATTAGACCCAAAATGATGTTTGGAGTGTTTTGGAGCATATCACAAATCTTCGGCGTGTAAAAAGATGCAAAACATGTGTTTCGGCCTGAATGCACTATTTCGGTGTACCGATGTTGCGAAAATGGTTTCGCAACGAAAACACCCATTCTACTCCATTAGACCCAAAATGAAGTTTGGGAGTGTTTTGGAGCATTTCGCAAACCTTCGGCATGTAAAAGATGCAAAACTTGTGTTTCGGGCCTAAATGCACTATTTCTGGGTACCGAAGTTGCAAAAATAGTTTCGCAACGAAAACACCCATTCTACCCCATTAGACCCAGAATAATGTTTTGGATGTTATGCAGCATATCGCAAACCTTCGGCATGTAAAAAGATGCAAAACTTTCATTTCGGGGCTGAATGCACTATTTCAGGGTACCGAAGTTGCGAAAATGGTTTCGCAACGAAAACAACCATTCTACTCCATTAGACCCAAAATGATGTTTGGGAGTGTTTTGGAGCATTTCGCAAACCTTCGACATGTAAAAGATGCAAAACTTGTGTTTCGAGCCTGAATGCACTATTTCGGGGTAGCGAAGTTGCGAAAATAGTTTCGCAACGAAAACAACCATTCTACTCGATTAGACCCAAAATGGTGTTTGGGAGTGTTTTGGACCATATCACAAATCTTGGGCATGTAAAAAGATGCAAAACTTGTGTTTCGAGCTTGAATGCACTATTTCGGGGTACCGAAGTTGCGAAAATGGTTTCGCAACGAAAACAACCATTCTACTCCATTAGACCCAAAGTGATGTTTGGGAGTGTTTTGGAGGATATCACAAATCTTCGGCATGTAAAAAGATGAAAACTTGTGTTTCGGGCCAGAATGCAATATTTCGGGGTACCGATGTTGCGAAAATGGTTTCGGAACGAAAACACTCATTCTACTCCATTAGACCCAAAATGAAGTTTGGGAGTGTTTTGGAGCATTTCGCAAACCATCGGCATGTAAAAGATGCAAAACTTGTGTTTCGGGCCTAAATGCACTATTTCTGGGTACCGAAGTTGCGAAAATAGTTTCGCAACAAAAACAACCATTCTACTCCATTAGACCCAAAATGATGTTTGGGAGTGTTTTGGAGGATATCACAAATCTTCGGCATCTAAAAAGATGCAAAACTTTCATTTCGGGGCTGAATGCACTATTTCTGGGTACCGAAGTTGCGAAAATGGTTTCGCAACGAAAACAACCATTCTACTCCATTAGACCCAAAATGATGTTTGGGAGTGTTTTGGAGCATTTCGCAAACCTTCGGCATGTAAAAGATGCAAAACTTGTGTTTCGGGCCTAAATGCACTATTTCTGGGTACCGAAGTTGCGAAAATAGTTTCGCAACGAAAACACCCATTCTACCCCATTAGACCCAGAATAATGTTTTGGATGTTTTGCAGCATATCGCAAACCTTCGGCATGTAAAAAGATGCAAAACTTTCATTTCGGGGCTGAATGCACTATTTCTGGGTACCAAAGTTGCGAAAATGGTTTCGCAACGAAAACAACCATTCTACTCCATTAGACCCAAAATGATGTTTGGGAGTGTTTTGGAGCATTTCGCAAACCTTCGGCATGTAAAAGATGCAAAACTTGTGTTTCGGGCCTAAATGCACTATTTCTGGGAACCGAAGTTGCAAAAATAGTTTCGCAACAAAAACACCCATTCTACCCCATTAGACCCAGAATAATGTTTTGGATGTTTTACAGCATATCGCGAACCTTCGGCATGTAAAAAGATGCAAAACTTTCATTTCGGGGCTGAATGCACTATTTCAGGGTACCGAATTTGCGAAAATGGTTTCGCAACGAAAACAACCATTCTACTCCATTAGACCCAAAATGATGTTTGGGAGTGTTTTGGAGCATTTCGCAAACCTTCGACATGTAAAAGATGCAAAACTTGTGTTTCGGGCCTGAATGCACTATTTCGGGGTAGCGAAGTTGCGAAAATAGTTTCGCAACGAAAACAACCATTCTACTCCATAAGACCCAAAATGAAGTTTGGGAGTGTTTTGGAGCATTTCGCAAACCTTCGGCATGTAAAAGATGCAAAACTTGTGTTTCGGGCCTAAATGCACAATTTCTGGGTACCGAAGTTGCGAAAATAGTTTCGCAACTAAAACAACCATTCTACTCCATTAGACCCAAAATGATGTTTGGGAGTGTTTTGGAGCATATCACAAATCTTCGACATGTAAAAAGATGCAAAACTTGTGTTTCGGGCCAGAATGCAATATTTCGGGGTACCGATGTTGCGAAAATGGTTTCGGAACGAAAACACCCATTCTACTCCATTAGACCCAAAATGAAGTTTGGGAGTGTTTTGGAGCATTTCGCAAACCTTCGGCATGTAAAAGATGCAAAACTTGTGTTTCGGGCCTAAATGCACTATTTCTGGGTACCGAAGTTGCGAAAATAGTTTCGCAACGAAAACAACCAATCTACTCCATTAGACCCAGAAGGATGTTTGGGAGTGTTTTGGATCATATCACAAATCTTGGGCATGTAAAAAGATGCAAAACTTGTGTTTCGGGCCTGAATGCACTATTTCGGGGTACCGATGTTACGAAAATGGTTTCGCAACGAAAACACCCATTCTACTTCAATAGACCCAAAATGATGTTTGGGAGTGTTGTGGAGAATTTCGCAAACCTTCGGCATGTAAAAGATGCAAAACTTTTGTTTTCGGGCCTGAATGCTCCATTTCGGGGTACCGAAGTTGCGAAAATGGTTTCATAACCAAAACACCCATTCTACTCCATTAGACCCAAAATGATGTTTGGAGTGTTTTGGAGCATATCACAAATCTTCGGCGTGTAAAAAGATGCAAAACATGTGTTTCGGCCTGAAAGCACTATTTTGGTGTACCGATGTTGCGAAAATGGTTTCGCAACGAAAACACCCATTCTACTCCATTAGACCCAAAATGAAGTTTGGGAATGTTTTGGAGCATTTCGCAAACCTTCGGCATGTAAAAGTTGCAAAACTTGTGTTTTGGGCCTGAATGTACTATTTCGGGGTACCGAAGTTGCGAAAATGGTTTCGCAATGAAAACAACCATTCTACTCCATTAGACCCAAAATTATGTTTGGGAGTGTTTTGGAGGATATCACAAATCTTCGGCATGTAAAAAGATGCAAAACTTATGTTTCGGGCCAGAATGCAATATTTCGGGGTACCGATGTTGCGAAAATGGTTTCGGAACGAAAACACTCATTCTACTCCATTAGACCCAAAATGAAGTTTGGGAGTGTTTTGGAGCATTTCGCAAACCATCGGCATGTAAAAGATGCAAAACTTGTGTTTCGGGCCTAAATGCACTATTTCTGGGTACCGAAGTTGCGAAAATAGTTTCGCAACAAAAACAACCATTCTACTCCATTAGACCCAAAATGATGTTTGGGAGTGTTCTGGAGGATATCACAAATCTTCGGCATCTAAAAAGATGCAAAACTTTCATTTCGGGGCTGAATGCACTATTTCTGGGTACCGAAGTTGCGAAAATGGTTTCGCAACGAAAATAACCATTCTACTCCATTAGACCCAAAATGATGTTTGGGAGTGTTTTGGAGCATTTCGCAAACCTTCGGCATGTAAAAGATGCAAAACTTGTGTTTCGGGCCTAAATGCACTATTTCTGGGTACCGAAGTTGCGAAAATAGTTTCGCAACGAAAACACCCATTCTACCCCATTAGACCCAGAATAATGTTTTGGATGTTTTGCAGCATATCGCAAACCTTCGGCATGTAAAAAGATGCAAAACTTTCATTTCGGGGCTGAATGCACTATTTCTGGGTACCAAAGTTGCGAAAATGGTTTCGCAACGAAAACAACCATTCTACTCCATTAGACCCAAAATGATGTTTGGGAGTGTTTTGGAGCATTTCGCAAACCTTCGGCATGTAAAAGATGCAAAACTTGTGTTTCGGGCCTAAATGCACTATTTCTGGGAACCGAAGTTGCAAAAATAGTTTCGCAACAAAAACACCCATTCTACCCCATTAGACCCAGAATAATGTTTTGGATGTTTTACAGCATATCGCGAACCTTCGGCATGTAAAAAGATGCAAAACTTTCATTTCGGGGCTGAATGCACTATTTCAGGGTACCGAATTTGCGAAAATGGTTTCGCAACGAAAACAACCATTCTACTCCATTAGACCCAAAATGATGTTTGGGAGTGTTTTGGAGCATTTCGCAAACCTTCGACATGTAAAAGATGCAAAACTTGTGTTTCGGGCCTGAATGCACTATTTCGGGGTAGCGAAGTTGCGACAATAGTTTCGCAACGAAAACAACCATTCTACTCCATAAGACCCAAAATGAAGTTTGGGAGTGTTTTGGAGCATTTCGCAAACCTTCGGCATGTAAAAGATGCAAAACTTGTGTTTCGGGCCTAAATGCACAATTTCTGGGTACCGAAGTTGCGAAAATAGTTTCGCAACTAAAACAACCATTCTACTCCATTAGACCCAAAATGATGTTTGGGAGTGTTTTGGAGCATATCACAAATCTTCGACATGTAAAAAGATGCAAAACTTGTGTTTCGGGCCAGAATGCAATATTTCGGGGTACCGATGTTGCGAAAATGGTTTCGGAACGAAAACACCCATTCTACTCCATTAGACCCAAAATGGTGTTTGGGAGTGTTTTGGACCATATCACAAATCTTGGGCATGTAAAAAGATGCAAAACTTGTGTTTCGAGCTTGAATGCACTATTTCGGGGTACCGAAGTTGCGAAAATGGTTTCGCAACGAAAACAACCATTCTACTCCATTAGACCCAAAGTGATGTTTGGGAGTGTTTTGGAGGATATCACAAATCTTCGGCATGTAAAAAGATGAAAACTTGTGTTTCGGGCCAGAATGCAATATTTCGGGGTACCGATGTTGCGAAAATGGTTTCGGAACGAAAACACTCATTCTACTCCATTAGACCCAAAATGAAGTTTGGGAGTGTTTTGGAGCATTTCGCAAACCATCGGCATGTAAAAGATGCAAAACTTGTGTTTCGGGCCTAAATGCACTATTTCTGGGTACCGAAGTTGCGAAAATAGTTTCGCAACAAAAACAACCATTCTACTCCATTAGACCCAAAATGATGTTTGGGAGTGTTTTGGAGGATATCACAAATCTTCGGCATCTAAAAAGATGCAAAACTTTCATTTCGGGGCTGAATGCACTATTTCTGGGTACCGAAGTTGCGAAAATGGTTTCGCAACGAAAACAACCATTCTACTCCATTAGACCCAAAATGATGTTTGGGAGTGTTTTGGAGCATTTCGCAAACCTTCGGCATGTAAAAGATGCAAAACTTGTGTTTCGGGCCTAAATGCACTATTTCTGGGTACCGAAGTTGCGAAAATAGTTTCGCAACGAAAACACCCATTCTACCCCATTAGACCCAGAATAATGTTTTGGATGTTTTGCAGCATATCGCAAACCTTCGGCATGTAAAAAGATGCAAAACTTTCATTTCGGGGCTGAATGCACTATTTCTGGGTACCAAAGTTGCGAAAATGGTTTCGCAACGAAAACAACCATTCTACTCCATTAGACCCAAAATGATGTTTGGGAGTGTTTTGGAGCATTTCGCAAACCTTCGGCATGTAAAAGATGCAAAACTTGTGTTTCGGGCCTAAATGCACTATTTCTGGGAACCGAAGTTGCAAAAATAGTTTCGCAACAAAAACACCCATTCTACCCCATTAGACCCAGAATAATGTTTTGGATGTTTTACAGCATATCGCGAACCTTCGGCATGTAAAAAGATGCAAAACTTTCATTTCGGGGCTGAATGCACTATTTCAGGGTACCGAATTTGCGAAAATGGTTTCGCAACGAAAACAACCATTCTACTCCATTAGACCCAAAATGATGTTTGGGAGTGTTTTGGAGCATTTCGCAAACCTTCGACATGTAAAAGATGCAAAACTTGTGTTTCGGGCCTGAATGCACTATTTCGGGGTAGCGAAGTTGCGAAAATAGTTTCGCAACGAAAACAACCATTCTACTCCATAAGACCCAAAATGAAGTTTGGGAGTGTTTTGGAGCATTTCGCAAACCTTCGGCATGTAAAAGATGCAAAACTTGTGTTTCGGGCCTAAATGCACAATTTCTGGGTACCGAAGTTGCGAAAATAGTTTCGCAACTAAAACAACCATTCTACTCCATTAGACCCAAAATGATGTTTGGGAGTGTTTTGGAGCATATCACAAATCTTCGACATGTAAAAAGATGCAAAACTTGTGTTTCGGGCCAGAATGCAATATTTCGGGGTACCGATGTTGCGAAAATGGTTTCGGAACGAAAACACCCATTCTACTCCATTAGACCCAAAATGAAGTTTGGGAGTGTTTTGGAGCATTTCGCAAACCTTCGGCATGTAAAAGATGCAAAACTTGTGTTTCGGGCCTAAATGCACTATTTCTGGGTACCGAAGTTGCGAAAATAGTTTCGCAACGAAAACAACCAATCTACTCCATTAGACCCAGAAGGATGTTTGGGAGTGTTTTGGATCATATCACAAATCTTGGGCATGTAAAAAGATGCAAAACTTGTGTTTCGGGCCTGAATGCACTATTTCGGGGTACCGATGTTACGAAAATGGTTTCGCAACGAAAACACCCATTCTACTTCAATAGACCCAAAATGATGTTTGGGAGTGTTGTGGAGAATTTCGCAAACCTTCGGCATGTAAAAGATGCAAAACTTTTGTTTTCGGGCCTGAATGCTCCATTTCGGGGTACCGAAGTTGCGAAAATGGTTTCATAACCAAAACACCCATTCTACTCCATTAGACCCAAAATGATGTTTGGAGTGTTTTGGAGCATATCACAAATCTTCGGCGTGTAAAAAGATGCAAAACATGTGTTTCGGCCTGAAAGCACTATTTTGGTGTACCGATGTTGCGAAAATGGTTTCGCAACGAAAACACCCATTCTACTCCATTAGACCCAAAATGAAGTTTGGGAATGTTTTGGAGCATTTCGCAAACCTTCGGCATGTAAAAGTTGCAAAACTTGTGTTTTGGGCCTGAATGTACTATTTCGGGGTACCGAAGTTGCGAAAATGGTTTCGCAATGAAAACAACCATTCTACTCCATTAGACCCAAAATTATGTTTGGGAGTGTTTTGGAGGATATCACAAATCTTCGGCATGTAAAAAGATGCAAAACTTATGTTTCGGGCCAGAATGCAATATTTCGGGGTACCGATGTTGCGAAAATGGTTTCGGAACGAAAACACTCATTCTACTCCATTAGACCCAAAATGAAGTTTGGGAGTGTTTTGGAGCATTTCGCAAACCATCGGCATGTAAAAGATGCAAAACTTGTGTTTCGGGCCTAAATGCACTATTTCTGGGTACCGAAGTTGCGAAAATAGTTTCGCAACAAAAACAACCATTCTACTCCATTAGACCCAAAATGATGTTTGGGAGTGTTTTGGAGGATATCACAAATCTTCGGCATCTAAAAAGATGCAAAACTTTCATTTCGGGGCTGAATGCACTATTTCTGGGTACCGAAGTTGCGAAAATGGTTTCGCAACGAAAACAACCATTCTACTCCATTAGACCCAAAATGATGTTTGGGAGTGTTTTGGAGCATTTCGCAAACCTTCGGCATGTAAAAGATGCAAAACTTGTGTTTCGGGCCTAAATGCACTATTTCTGGGTACCGAAGTTGCGAAAATAGTTTCGCAACGAAAACACCCATTCTACCCCATTAGACCCAGAATAATGTTTTGGATGTTTTGCAGCATATCGCAAACCTTCGGCATGTAAAAAGATGCAAAACTTTCATTTCGGGGCTGAATGCACTATTTCAGGGTACCGATGTTGCGAAAATGGTTTCGCAACGAAAACAACCATTCTACTCCATTAGACCCAAAATGATGTTTGGGAGTGTTTTGGAGCATTTCGCAAACCTTCGACATGTAAAAGATGCAAAACTTGTGTTTCGAGCCTGAATGCACTATTTCGGGGTAGCGAAGTTGCGAAAATAGTTTCGCAACGAAAACAACCATTCTACTCCATTAGACCCAAAATGGTGTTTGGGAGTGTTTTGGACCATATCACAAATCTTGGGCATGTAAAAAGATGCAAAACTTGTGTTTCGGGCTTGAATGCACTATTTCGGGGTACCGAAGTTGCGAAAATGGTTTCGCAACGAAAACAACCATTCTACTCCATTAGACCCAAAGTGATGTTTGGGAGTGTTTTGGAGGATATCACAAATCTTCGGCATGTAAAAAGATGAAAACTTGTGTTTCGGGCCAGAATGCAATATTTCGGGGTACCGATGTTGCGAAAATGGTTTCGGAACGAAAACACTCATTCTACTCCATTAGACCCAAAATGAAGTTTGGGAGTGTTTTGGAGCATTTCGCAAACCATCGGCATGTAAAAGATGCAAAACTTGTGTTTCGGGCCTAAATGCACTATTTCTGGGTACCGAAGTTGCGAAAATAGTTTCGCAACAAAAACAACCATTCTACTCCATTAGACCCAAAATGATGTTTGGGAGTGTTTTGGAGGATATCACAAATCTTCGGCATCTAAAAAGATGCAAAACTTTCATTTCGGGGCTGAATGCACTATTTCTGGGTACCGAAGTTGCGAAAATGGTTTCGCAACGAAAACAACCATTCTACTCCATTAGACCCAAAATGATGTTTGGGAGTGTTTTGGAGCATTTCGCAAACCTTCGGCATGTAAAAGATGCAAAACTTGTGTTTCGGGCCTAAACGCACTATTTCTGGGTACCGAAGTTGCGAAAATAGTTTCGCAACGAAAACACCCATTCTACCCCATTAGTACCATAATAATGTTTTGGATTTTTTGCAGCATATCGCAAACCTTCGGCATGTAAAAAGATGCAAAACTTTCATTTCGGGGCTGAATTCACTATTTCAGGGTACCGATGTTGCGAAAATGGTTTCGCAACGAAAACAACCATTCTACTCCATTAGACCCAAAATGATGTTTGGGAGTGTTTTGGAGCATTTCGCAAACCTTCGACATGTAAAAGATGCAAAACTTGTGTTTCGAGCCTGAATGCACTATTTCGGGGTAGCGAAGTTGCGAAAATAGTTTCGCAACGAAAACAACCATTCTACTCCATTAGACCCAAAATGGTGTTTGGGAGTGTTTTGGACCATATCACAAATCTTGGGCATGTAAAAAGATGCAAAACTTGTGTTTCGGGCTTGAATGCACTATTTCGGGGTACCGAAGTTGCGAAAATGGTTTCGCAACGAAAACAACCATTCTACTCCATTAGACCCAAAGTGATGTTTGGGAGTGTTTTGGAGGATATCACAAATCTTCGGCATGTAAAAAGATGAAAACTTGTGTTTCGGGCCAGAATGCAATATTTCGGGGTACCGATGTTGCGAAAATGGTTTCGGAACGAAAACACTCATTCTACTCCATTAGACCCAAAATGAAGTTTGGGAGTGTTTTGGAGCATTTCGCAAACCATCGGCATGTAAAAGATGCAAAACTTGTGTTTCGGGCCTAAATGCACTATTTCTGGGTACCGAAGTTGCGAAAATAGTTTCGCAACAAAAACAACCATTCTACTCCATTAGACCCAAAATGATGTTTGGGAGTGTTTTGGAGGATATCACAAATCTTCGGCATCTAAAAAGATGCAAAACTTTCATTTCGGGGCTGAATGCACTATTTCTGGGTACCGAAGTTGCGAAAATGGTTTCGCAACGAAAACAACCATTCTACTCCATTAGACCCAAAATGATGTTTGGGAGTGTTTTGGAGCATTTCGCAAACCTTCGGCATGTAAAAGATGCAAAACTTGTGTTTCGGGCCTAAATGCACTATTTCTGGGTACCGAAGTTGCGAAAATAGTTTCGCAACGAAAACACCCATTCTACCCCATTAGACCCAGAATAATGTTTTGGATGTTTTGCAGCATATCGCAAACCTTCGGCATGTAAAAAGATGCAAAACTTTCATTTCGGGGCTGAATGCACTATTTCAGGGTACCGATGTTGCGAAAATGGTTTCGCAACGAAAACAACCATTCTACTCCATTAGACCCAAAATGATGTTTGGGAGTGTTTTGGAGCATTTCGCAAACCTTCGACATGTAAAAGATGCAAAACTTGTGTTTCGAGCCTGAATGCACTATTTCGGGGTAGCGAAGTTGCGAAAATAGTTTCGCAACGAAAACAACCATTCTACTCCATTAGACCCAAAATGGTGTTTGGGAGTGTTTTGGACCATATCACAAATCTTGGGCATGTAAAAAGATGCAAAACTTGTGTTTCGGGCTTGAATGCACTATTTCGGGGTACCGAAGTTGCGAAAATGGTTTCGCAACGAAAACAACCATTCTACTCCATTAGACCCAAAGTGATGTTTGGGAGTGTTTTGGAGGATATCACAAATCTTCGGCATGTAAAAAGATGAAAACTTGTGTTTCGGGCCAGAATGCAATATTTCGGGGTACCGATGTTGCGAAAATGGTTTCGGAACGAAAACACTCATTCTACTCCATTAGACCCAAAATGAAGTTTGGGAGTGTTTTGGAGCATTTCGCAAACCATCGGCATGTAAAAGATGCAAAACTTGTGTTTCGGGCCTAAATGCACTATTTCTGGGTACCGAAGTTGCGAAAATAGTTTCGCAACAAAAACAACCATTCTACTCCATTAGACCCAAAATGATGTTTGGGAGTGTTTTGGAGGATATCACAAATCTTCGGCATCTAAAAAGATGCAAAACTTTCATTTCGGGGCTGAATGCACTATTTCTGGGTACCGAAGTTGCGAAAATGGTTTCGCAACGAAAACAACCATTCTACTCCATTAGACCCAAAATGATGTTTGGGAGTGTTTTGGAGCATTTCGCAAACCTTCGGCATGTAAAAGATGCAAAACTTGTGTTTCGGGCCTAAACGCACTATTTCTGGGTACCGAAGTTGCGAAAATAGTTTCGCAACGAAAACACCCATTCTACCCCATTAGACCCAGAATAATGTTTTGGATGTTTTGCAGCATATCGCAAACCTTCGGCATGTAAAAAGATGCAAAACTTTCATTTCGGGGCTGAATGCACTATTTCAGGGTACCGATGTTGCGAAAATGGTTTCGCAACGAAAACAACCATTCTACTCCATTAGACCCAAAATGATGTTTGGGAGTGTTTTGGAGCATTTCGCAAACCTTCGACATGTAAAAGATGCAAAACTTGTGTTTCGAGCCTGAATGCACTATTTCGGGGTAGCGAAGTTGCGAAAATAGTTTCGCAACGAAAACAACCATTCTACTCCATTAGACCCAAAATGGTGTTTGGGAGTGTTTTGGACCATATCACAAATCTTGGGCATGTAAAAAGATGCAAAACTTGTGTTTCGGGCTTGAATGCACTATTTCGGGGTACCGAAGTTGCGAAAATGGTTTCGCAACGAAAACAACCATTCTACTCCATTAGACCCAAAGTGATGTTTGGGAGTGTTTTGGAGGATATCACAAATCTTCGGCATGTAAAAAGATGAAAACTTGTGTTTCGGGCCAGAATGCAATATTTCGGGGTACCGATGTTGCGAAAATGGTTTCGGAACGAAAACACTCATTCTACTCCATTAGACCCAAAATGAAGTTTGGGAGTGTTTTGGAGCATTTCGCAAACCATCGGCATGTAAAAGATGCAAAACTTGTGTTTCGGGCCTAAATGCACTATTTCTGGGTACCGAAGTTGCGAAAATAGTTTCGCAACAAAAACAACCATTCTACTCCATTAGACCCAAAATGATGTTTGGGAGTGTTTTGGAGGATATCACAAATCTTCGGCATCTAAAAAGATGCAAAACTTTCATTTCGGGGCTGAATGCACTATTTCTGGGTACCGAAGTTGCGAAAATGGTTTCGCAACGAAAACAACCATTCTACTCCATTAGACCCAAAATGATGTTTGGGAGTGTTTTGGAGCATTTCGCAAACCTTCGGCATGTAAAAGATGCAAAACTTGTGTTTCGGGCCTAAATGCACTATTTCTGGGTACCGAAGTTGCGAAAATAGTTTCGCAACGAAAACACCCATTCTACCCCATTAGACCCAGAATAATGTTTTGGATGTTTTGCAGCATATCGCAAACCTTCGGCATGTAAAAAGATGCAAAACTTTCATTTCGGGGCTGAATGCACTATTTCAGGGTACCGATGTTGCGAAAATGGTTTCGCAACGAAAACAACCATTCTACTCCATTAGACCCAAAATGATGTTTGGGAGTGTTTTGGAGCATTTCGCAAACCTTCGACATGTAAAAGATGCAAAACTTGTGTTTCGAGCCTGAATGCACTATTTCGGGGTAGCGAAGTTGCGAAAATAGTTTCGCAACGAAAACAACCATTCTACTCCATTAGACCCAAAATGGTGTTTGGGAGTGTTTTGGACCATATCACAAATCTTGGGCATGTAAAAAGATGCAAAACTTGTGTTTCGGGCTTGAATGCACTATTTCGGGGTACCGAAGTTGCGAAAATGGTTTCGCAACGAAAACAACCATTCTACTCCATTAGACCCAAAGTGATGTTTGGGAGTGTTTTGGAGGATATCACAAATCTTCGGCATGTAAAAAGATGAAAACTTGTGTTTCGGGCCAGAATGCAATATTTCGGGGTACCGATGTTGCGAAAATGGTTTCGGAACGAAAACACTCATTCTACTCCATTAGACCCAAAATGAAGTTTGGGAGTGTTTTGGAGCATTTCGCAAACCATCGGCATGTAAAAGATGCAAAACTTGTGTTTCGGGCCTAAATGCACTATTTCTGGGTACCGAAGTTGCGAAAATAGTTTCGCAACAAAAACAACCATTCTACTCCATTAGACCCAAAATGATGTTTGGGAGTGTTTTGGAGGATATCACAAATCTTCGGCATCTAAAAAGATGCAAAACTTTCATTTCGGGGCTGAATGCACTATTTCTGGGTACCGAAGTTGCGAAAATGGTTTCGCAACGAAAACAACCATTCTACCCCATTAGATCCAGAATAATGTTTTGGATGTTTTGCAGCATATCGCAAACCTTCGGCATGTAAAAAGATGCAAAACTTTCATTTCGGGGCTGAATGCACTATTTCTGGGTACCAAAGTTGCGAAAATGGTTTCGCAACGAAAACAACCATTCTACTCCATTAGACCCAAAATGATGTTTGGGAGTGTTTTGGAGCATTTCGCAAACCTTCGGCATGTAAAAGATGCAAAACTTGTGTTTCGGGCCTAAATGCACTATTTCTGGGAACCGAAGTTGCAAAAATAGTTTCGCAACGAAAACACCCATTCTACCCCATTAGACCCAGAATAATGTTTTGGATGTTTTACAGCATATCGCGAACCTTCGGCATGTAAAAAGATGCAAAACTTTCATTTCGGGGCTGAATGCACTATTTCAGGGTACCGAATTTGCGAAAATGGTTTCGCAACGAAAACAACCATTCTACTCCATTAGACCCAAAATTATGTTTGGGAGTGTTTTGGAGGATATCACAAATCTTCGGCATGTAAAAAGATGCAAAACTTGTGTTTCGGGCCAGAATGCAATATTTCGGGGTACCGATGTTGCGAAAATGGTTTCGGAACGAAAACACTCATTCTACTCCATTAGACCCAAAATGAAGTTTGGGAGTGTTTTGGAGCATTTCGCAAACTATCGGCATGTA
The DNA here is from genome assembly GCA_036936925.1 of Cenchrus fungigraminus. NCBI lineage: Eukaryota > Viridiplantae > Streptophyta > Magnoliopsida > Poales > Poaceae > Cenchrus > Cenchrus fungigraminus. Next base: position 233,352 of record JAQONI010000019.1, on the reverse strand, counting down.
AAAGATGCAAAACTTGTGTTTCGGGCCTAAATGCACTATTTCTGGGTACCGAAGTTGCGAAAATAGTTTCGCAACAAAAACAACCATTCTACTCCATTAGACCCAAAATGATGTTTGGGAGTGTTTTGGAGGATATCACAAATCTTCGGCATCTAAAAAGATGCAAAACTTTCATTTCGGGGCTGAATGCACTATTTCTGGGTACCGAAGTTGCGAAAATGGTTTCGCAACGAAAACAACCATTCTACTCCATTAGACCCAAAATGATGTTTGGGAGTGTTTTGGAGCATTTCGCAAACCTTCGACATGTAAAAGATGCAAAACTTGTGTTTCGGGCCTGAATGCACTATTTCGGGGTAGCGAAGTTGCGAAAATAGTTTCGCAACGAAAACAACCATTCTACTCCATAAGACCCAAAATGAAGTTTGGGAGTGTTTTGGAGCATTTCGCAAACCTTCGGCATGTAAAAGATGCAAAACTTGTGTTTCGGGCCTAAATGCACAATTTCTGGGTACCGAAGTTGCGAAAATAGTTTCGCAACTAAAACAACCATTCTACTCCATTAGACCCAAAATGATGTTTGGGAGTGTTTTGGAGCATATCACAAATCTTCGACATGTAAAAAGATGCAAAACTTGTGTTTCGGGCCAGAATGCAATATTTCGGGGTACCGATGTTGCGAAAATGGTTTCGGAACGAAAACACCCATTCTACTCCATTAGACCCAAAATGAAGTTTGGGAGTGTTTTGGAGCATTTCGCAAACCTTCGGCATGTAAAAGATGCAAAACTTGTGTTTCGGGCCTAAATGCACTATTTCTGGGTACCGAAGTTGCGAAAATAGTTTCGCAACGAAAACAACCAATCTACTCCATTAGACCCAGAAGGATGTTTGGGAGTGTTTTGGACCATATCACAAATCTTGGGCATGTAAAAAGATGCAAAACTTGTGTTTCGGACCTGAATGCACTATTTCGGGGTACCGATGTTACGAAAATGGTTTCGCAACGAAAACACCCATTCTACTTCAATCGACCCAAAATGATGTTTGGGAGTGTTGTGGAGAATTTCGCAAACCTTCGGCATGTAAAAGATGCAAAACTTTTGTTTTCGGGCCTGAATGCTCCATTTCGGGGTACCGAAGTTGCGAAAATGGTTTCATAACCAAAACACCCATTCTACTCCATTAGACCCAAAATGATGTTTGGAGTGTTTTGGAGCATATCACAAATCTTCGGCGTGTAAAAAGATGCAAAACATGTGTTTCGGCCTGAATGCACTATTTCGGTGTACCGATGTTGCGAAAATGGTTTCGCAACGAAAACACCCATTCTACTCCATTAGACCCAAAATGAAGTTTGGGAATGTTTTGGAGCATTTCGCAAACCTTCGGCATGTAAAAGATGCAAAACTTGTGTTTCGGGCCTAAATGCACTATTTCTGGGTACCGAAGTTGCAAAAATAGTTTCGCAACGAAAACACCCATTCTACCCCATTAGAGCCAGAATAATGTTTTGGATGTTATGCAGCATATCGCAAACCTTCGGCATGTAAAAAGATGCAAAACTTTCATTTCGGGCCTGAATGCACTATTTCGGTGTACCGAAGTTGCGAAAATAGTTTCGCAACGAAAACAACCATTCTACTCCATTAGACCCAAAATGATGTTTGCGAGTGTTTTGGAGCATTTCGCAAACCTTCGACATGTAAAAGATGCAAAACATGTGTTTCGGGCCTGAATGCACTATTTCGGGGTACCGAAGTTGCGAAAATGGTTTCGCAACGAAAACAACCATTCTACTCCATTAGACCCAAAATTATGTTTGGGAGTGTTTTGGAGGATATCACAAATCTTCGGCATGTAAAAAGATGCAAAACTTGTGTTTCGGGCCAGAATGCAATATTTCGGGGTACCGATGTTGCGAAAATGGTTTCGGAACGAAAACACTCATTCTACTCCATTAGACCCAAAATGAAGTTTGGGAGTGTTTTGGAGCATTTCGCAAACTATCGGCATGTAAAAGATGCAAAACTTGTGTTTCGGGCCTAAATGCACTATTTCTGGGTACCGAAGTTGCGAAAATAGTTTCGCAACAAAAACAACCATTCTACTCCATTAGACCCAAAATGATGTTTGGGAGTGTTTTGGAGGATATCACAAATCTTCGGCATCTAAAAAGATGCAAAACTTTCATTTCGGGGCTGAATGCACTATTTCTGGGTACCGAAGTTGCGAAAATGGTTTCGCAACGAAAACAACCATTCTACTCCATTAGACCCAAAATGATGTTTGGGAGTGTTTTGGAGCATTTCGCAAACCTTCGGCATGTAAAAGATGCAAAACTTGTGTTTCGGGCCTAAATGCACTATTTCTGGGTACCGAAGTTGCGAAAATAGTTTCGCAACGAAAACACCCATTCTACCCCATTAGACCCAGAATAATGTTTTGGATGTTTTGCAGTATATCGCAAACCTTCGGGATGTAAAAAGATGCAAAACTTTCATTTCGGGGCTGAATGCACTATTTCTGGGTACCGAAGTTGCGAAAATGGTTTCGCAACGAAAACAACCATTCTACTCCATTAGACCCAAAATGATGTTTGGGAGTGTTTTGGAGCATTTCGCAAACCTTCGGCATGTAAAAGATGCAAAACTTGTGTTTCGGGCCTAAATGCACTATTTCTGGGAACCGAAGTTGCAAAAAAAGTTTCGCAACGAAAACACCCATTCTACCCCATTATACCCAGAATAATGTTTTGGATGTTTTGCAGCATATCGCGAACCTTCGGCATGTAAAAAGATGCAAAACTTTCATTTCGGGGCTGAATGCACTATTTCTGGGTACCGAATTTGCGAAAATGGTTTCGCAACGAAAACAACCATTCTACTCCATTAGACCCAAAATGATGTTTGGGAGTGTTTTGGAGCATTTCGCAAACCTTCGACATGTAAAAGATGCAAAACTTGTGTTTCGGGCCTGAATGCACTATTTCGGGGTAGCGAAGTTGCAAAAATAGTTTCGGAACGAAAACAACCATTCTATTCCATTAGACCCAAAATGATGTTTGGGAGTGTTTTGGACCATATCACAAATCTTGGGCATGTAAAAAGATGCAAAACTTGTGTTTTGGGCTTGAATGCACTATTTCGGGGTACCGATGTTGCGAAAATGGTTTCGGAACGAAAACTCCCATTCTACTCCATTAGACCCAAAATGATGTATGGGAGTGTTGTGGAGCATTTCGCAAACCTTCGGCATGTAAAAGATGCAAAACTTTTGTTTTCTTGCCTGAATGCACCATTTCGGGGTACTGGAGTTGCGAAAATGGTTTCGCAACGAAAACAACCATTCTACTCCATTAGATCCAAAATGATGTTTGGGAGTGTTTTGGAGGATATCACAAATCTTCGGCATGTAAAAAGATGCAAAACTTGTGTTTCGGGACTGAATGCACTATTTCGGGGTACCGATGTTGCGAAAATGGTTTCGCAATGAAAACACCCATTCTACTCCATTAAACCCAAAATGAAGTTTGGGAGTGTTTTGGAGCATTTCGCAAACCTTCGGCATGTAAAAGTTGCAAAACTTGTGTTTCGGGCCTGAATGCACTATTTTGGGGTACCGAAGTTGCGAAAATGGTTTCGCAATGAAAACAACCATTCTACTCCATTAGACCCAAAATGATGTTTGGGAGTGTTTTGGAGCATATCACAAATCTTCGGCATGTAAAAAGATGAAAAACTTGTGTTTCAGCCTGAATGCACTATTTCGGGGTACCGATGTTGCGAAAATGGTTTCACAACGAAAACACCCATTCTACTCCTTTAGATCCAAAATGAAGTTTGGGAGTGTTTTCGAGCATTTCGCAAACCTTCGGCATGTAAAAGTTGCAAAACTTGTGTTTCGAGCCTGAATGCACTATTTCGGGGTACCGAAGTTGCGAAAATGGTTTCGCAACGAAAACAACCATTCTACTCCATTAGACCCAAAATGATGTTTGGGAGTGTTTTGGAGGATATCACAAATCTTCGGCATGTAAAAAGATACAAAACTTGTGTTTCGGGCCAGAATGCAATATTTCGGGGTACCGATGTTGCGAAAATGGTTTCACAACGAAAACACCCATTCTACTCCTTTAGATCCAAAATGATGTTTGGGAGTGTTTTCGAGCATTTCGCAAACCTTCGGCATGTAAAAGTTGCAAAACTTGTGTTTCGAGCCTGAATGCACTATTTCGGGGTACCGAAGTTGCGAAAATGGTTTCGCAACGAAAACAACCATTCTACTCCATTAGATCCAAAATGATGTTTGGGAGTGTTTTGGAGGATATCACAAATCTTCGGCATGTAAAAAGATGCAAAACTTGTGTTTCGGGACTGAATGCACTATTTCGGGGTACCGATGTTGCGAAAATGGTTTCGCAATGAAAACACCCATTCTACTCCATTAAACCCAAAATGAAGTTTGGGAGTGTTTTGGAGCATTTCGCAAACCTTCGGCATGTAAAAGTTGCAAAACTTGTGTTTCGGGCCTGAATGCACTATTTTGGGGTACCGAAGTTGCGAAAATGGTTTCGCAATGAAAACAACCATTCTACTCCATTAGACCCAAAATGATGTTTGGGAGTGTTTTGGAGCATATCACAAATCTTCGGCATGTAAAAAGATGAAAAACTTGTGTTTCGGCCTGAATGCACTATTTCGGGGTACCGATGTTGCGAAAATGGTTTCACAACGAAAACACCCATTCTACTCCTTTAGATCCAAAATGAAGTTTGGGAGTGTTTTCGAGCATTTCGCAAACCTTCGGCATGTAAAAGTTGCAAAACTTGTGTTTCGAGCCTGAATGCACTATTTCGGGGTACCGAAGTTGCGAAAATGGTTTCGCAACGAAAACAACCATTCTACTCCATTAGACCCAAAATGATGTTTGGGAGTGTTTTGGAGCATTTCGCAAACCTTCGACATGTAAAAGATGCAAAACTTGTGTTTCGGGCCTGAATGCACTATTTCGGGGTAGCGAAGTTGCGAAAATAGTTTCGCAACGAAAACAACCATTCTACTCCATAAGACCCAAAATGAAGTTTGGGAGTGTTTTGGAGCATTTCGCAAACCTTCGGCATGTAAAAGATGCAAAACTTGTGTTTCGGGCCTAAATGCACAATTTCTGGGTACCGAAGTTGCGAAAATAGTTTCGCAACTAAAACAACCATTCTACTCCATTAGACCCAAAATGATGTTTGGGAGTGTTTTGGAGCATATCACAAATCTTCGACATGTAAAAAGATGCAAAACTTGTGTTTCGGGCCAGAATGCAATATTTCGGGGTACCGATGTTGCGAAAATGGTTTCGGAACGAAAACACCCATTCTACTCCATTAGACCCAAAATGAAGTTTGGGAGTGTTTTGGAGCATTTCGCAAACCTTCGGCATGTAAAAGATGCAAAACTTGTGTTTCGGGCCTAAATGCACTATTTCTGGGTACCGAAGTTGCGAAAATAGTTTCGCAACGACAACAACCAATCTACTCCATTAGACCCAGAAGGATGTTTGGGAGTGTTTTGGACCATATCACAAATCTTGGGCATGTAAAAAGATGAAAAACTTGTGTTTCGGGCCTGAATGCACTATTTCGGGGTACCGATGTTACGAAAATGGTTTCGCAACGAAAACACCCATTCTACTTCAATAGACCCAAAATGATGTTTGGGAGTGTTGTGGAGAATTTCGCAAACCTTCGGCATGTAAAAGATGCAAAACTTTTGTTTTCGGGCCTGAATGCTCCATTTCGGGGTACCGAAGTTGCGAAAATGGTTTCATAACCAAAACACCCATTCTACTCCATTAGACCCAAAATGATGTTTGGAGTGTTTTGGAGCATATCACAAATCTTCGGCGTGTAAAAAGATGCAAAACATGTGTTTCGGCCTGAATGCACTATTTCGGTGTACCGATGTTGCGAAAATGGTTTCGCAACGAAAACACCCATTCTACTCCTTTAGATCCAAAATGAAGTTTGGGAGTGTTTTCGAGCATTTCGCAAACCTTCGGCATGTAAAAGTTGCAAAACTTGTGTTTCGAGCCTGAATGCACTATTTCGGGGTACCGAAGTTGCGAAAATGGTTTCGCAACGAAAACAACCATTCTACTCCATTAGACCCAAAATGATGTTTTGGAGTGTTTTGGAGCATTTCGCAAACCTTCGACATGTAAAAGATGCAAAACTTGTGTTTCGGGCCTGAATGCACTATTTCGGGGTAGCGAAGTTGCGAAAATAGTTTCGCAACGAAAACAACCATTCTACTCCATAAGACCCAAAATGAAGTTTGGGAGTGTTTTGGAGCATTTCGCAAACCTTCGGCATGTAAAAGATGCAAAACTTGTGTTTCGGGCCTAAATGCACAATTTCTGGGTACCGAAGTTGCGAAAATAGTTTCGCAACTAAAACAACCATTCTACTCCATTAGACCCAAAATGATGTTTGGGAGTGTTTTGGAGCATATCACAAATCTTCGACATGTAAAAAGATGCAAAACTTGTGTTTCGGGCCAGAATGCAATATTTCGGGGTACCGATGTTGCGAAAATGGTTTCGGAACGAAAACACCCATTCTACTCCATTAGACCCAAAATGAAGTTTGGGAGTGTTTTGGAGCATTTCGCAAACCTTCGGCATGTAAAAGATGCAAAACTTGTGTTTCGGGCCTAAATGCACTATTTCTGGGTACCGAAGTTGCGAAAATAGTTTCGCAACGAAAACAACCAATCTACTCCATTAGACCCAGAAGGATGTTTGGGAGTGTTTTGGACCATATCACAAATCTTGGGCATGTAAAAAGATGAAAAACTTGTGTTTCGGGCCTGAATGCACTATTTCGGGGTACCGATGTTACGAAAATGGTTTCGCAACGAAAACACCCATTCTACTTCAATAGACCCAAAATGATGTTTGGGAGTGTTGTGGAGAATTTCGCAAACCTTCGGCATGTAAAAGATGCAAAACTTTTGTTTTCGGGCCTGAATGCTCCATTTCGGGGTACCGAAGTTGCGAAAATGGTTTCATAACCAAAACACCCATTCTACTCCATTAGACCCAAAATGATGTTTGGAGTGTTTTGGAGCATATCACAAATCTTCGGCGTGTAAAAAGATGCAAAACATGTGTTTCGGCCTGAATGCACTATTTCGGTGTACCGATGTTGCGAAAATGGTTTCGCAACGAAAACACCCATTCTACTCCATTAGACCCAAAATGAAGTTTGAGAGTGTTTTGGAGCATTTCGCAAACCTTCGGCATGTAAAAGATGCAAAACTTGTGTTTCGGGCCTAAATGCACTATTTCTGGGTACCGAAGTTGCAAAAATAGTTTCGCAACGAAAACACCCATTCTACCCCATTAGAGCCAGAATAATGTTTTGGATGTTATGCAGCATATCGCAAACCTTCGGCATGTAAAAAGATGCAAAACTTTCATTTCGGGCCTGAATGCACTATTTCGGTGTACCGAAGTTGCGAAAATAGTTTCGCAACGAAAACAACCATTCTACTCCATTAGACCCAAAATGATGTTTGCGAGTGTTTTGGAGCATTTCGCAAACCTTCGACATGTAAAAGATGCAAAACATGTGTTTCGGGCCTGAATGCACTATTTCGGGGTACCGAAGTTGCGAAAATGGTTTCGCAACGAAAACAACCATTCTACTCCATTAGACCCAAAATTATGTTTGGGAGTGTTTTGGAGGATATCACAAATCTTCGGCATGTAAAAAGATGCAAAACTTGTGTTTCGGGCCAGAATGCAATATTTCGGGGTACCGATGTTGCGAAAATGGTTTCGGAACGAAAACACTCATTCTACTCCATTAGACCCAAAATGAAGTTTGGGAGTGTTTTGGAGCATTTCGCAAACCATCGGCATGTAAAAGATGCAAAACTTGTGTTTCGGGCCTAAATGCACTATTTCTGGGTACCGAAGTTGCGAAAATAGTTTCGCAACAAAAACAACCATTCTACTCCATTAGACCCAAAATGATGTTTGGGAGTGTTTTGGAGGATATCACAAATCTTCGGCATCTAAAAAGATGCAAAACTTTCATTTCGGGGCTGAATGCACTATTTCTGGGTACCGAAGTTGCGAAAATGGTTTCGCAACGAAAACAACCATTCTACTCCATTAGACCCAAAATGATGTTTGGGAGTGTTTTGGAGCATTTCGCAAACCTTCGGCATGTAAAAGATGCAAAACTTGTGTTTCGGCCTAAATGCACTATTTCTGGGTACCGAAGTTGCGAAAATAGTTTCGCAACGAAAACACCCATTCTACCCCATTAGACCCAGAATAATGTTTTGGATGTTTTGCAGCATATCGCAAACCTTCGGGATGTAAAAAGATGCAAAACTTTCATTTCGGGGCTGAATGCACTATTTCTGGGTACCGAAGTTGCGAAAATGGTTTCGCAACGAAAACAACCATTCTACTCCATTAGACCCAAAATGATGTTTGGGAGTGTTTTGGAGCATTTCGCAAACCTTCGGCATGTAAAAGATGCAAAACTTGTGTTTCGGGCCTAAATGCACTATTTCTAGGAACCGAAGTTGCAAAAAAAGTTTCGCAACGAAAACACCCATTCTACCCCATTAGACCCAGAATAATGTTTTGGATGTTTTGCAGCATATCGCGAACCTTCGGCATGTAAAAAGATGCAAAACTTTCATTTCGGGGCTGAATGCACTATTTCTGGGTACCGAATTTGCGAAAATGGTTTCGCAACGAAAACAACCATTCTACTCCATTAGACCCAAAATGATGTTTGGGAGTGTTTTGGAGCATTTCGCAAACCTTCGACATGTAAAAGATGCAAAACTTGTGTTTCGGGCCTGAATGCACTATTTCGGGGTAGCGAAGTTGCAAAAATAGTTTCGGAACGAAAACAACCATTCTATTCCATTAGACCCAAAATGATGTTTGGGAGTGTTTTGGACCATATCACAAATCTTGGGCATGTAAAAAGATGCAAAACTTGTGTTTTGGGCTTGAATGCACTATTTCGGGGTACCGATGTTGCGAAAATGGTTTCGGAACGAAAACTCCCATTCTACTCCATTAGACCCAAAATGATGTATGGGAGTGTTGTGGAGCATTTCGCAAACCTTCGGCATGTAAAAGATGCAAAACTTTTGTTTTCTTGCCTGAATGCACCATTTCGGGGTACTGGAGTTGCGAAAATGGTTTCGCAACGAAAACAACCATTCTACTCCATTAGATCCAAAATGATGTTTGGGAGTGTTTTGGAGGATATCACAAATCTTCGGCATGTAAAAAGATGCAAAACTTGTGTTTCGGGACTGAATGCACTATTTCGGGGTACCGATGTTGCGAAAATGGTTTCGCAATGAAAACACCCATTCTACTCCATTAAACCCAAAATGAAGTTTGGGAGTGTTTTGGAGCATTTCGCAAACCTTCGGCATGTAAAAGTTGCAAAACTTGTGTTTCGGGCCTGAATGCACTATTTTGCGGTACCGAAGTTGCGAAAATGGTTTCGTAATGAAAACAACCATTCTACTCCATTAGACCCAAAATGATGTTTGGGAGTGTTTTGGAGCATATCACAAATCTTCGGCATGTAAAAAGATGAAAAACTTGTGTTTCGGCCTGAATGCACTATTTCGGGGTACCGATGTTGCGAAAATGGTTTCACAACGAAAACACCCATTCTACTCCTTTAGATCCAAAATGAAGTTTGGGAGTGTTTTCGAGCATTTCGCAAACCTTCGGCATGTAAAAGTTGCAAAACTTGTGTTTCGAGCCTGAATGCACTATTTCGGGGTACCGAAGTTGCGAAAATGGTTTCGCAACGAAAACAACCATTCTACTCCATTAGACCCAAAATGATGTTTGGGAGTGTTTTGGAGGATATCACAAATCTTCGGCATGTAAAAAGATACAAAACTTGTGTTTCGGGCCAGAATGCAATATTTCGGGGTACCGATGTTGCGAAAATGGTTTCATAACCAAAACACCCATTCTACTCCATTAGACCCAAAATGATGTTTGGAGTGTTTTGGAGCATATCACAAATCTTCGGCGTGTAAAAAGATGCAAAACATGTGTTTCGGCCTGAATGCACTATTTCGGTGTACCGATGTTGCGAAAATGGTTTCGCAACGAAAACACCCATTCTACTCCATTAGACCCAAAATGAAGTTTGGGAGTGTTTTGGAGCATTTCGCAAACCTTCGGCATGTAAAAGATGCAAAACTTGTGTTTCGGGCCTAAATGCACTATTTTTGGGTACCGAAGTTGCAAAAATAGTTTCGCAACGAAAACACCCATTCTACCCCATTAGAGCCAGAATAATGTTTTGGATGTTATGCAGCATATCGCAAACCTTCGGCATGTAAAAAGATACAAAACTTTCATTTCGGGCCTGAATGCACTATTTCGGTGTACCGAAGTTGCGAAAATAGTTTCGCAACGAAAACAACCATTCTACTCCATTAGACCCAAAATGATGTTTGCGAGTGTTTTGGAGCATTTCGCAAACCTTCGACATGTAAAAGATGCAAAACATGTGTTTCGGGCCTGAATGCACTATTTCGGGGTACCGAAGTTGCGAAAATGGTTTCGCAACGAAAACAACCATTCTACTCCATTAGACCCAAAATTATGTTTGGGAGTGTTTTGGAGGATATCACAAATCTTCGGCATGTAAAAAGATGCAAAACTTGTGTTTCGGGCCAGAATGCAATATTTCGGGGTACCGATGTTGCGAAAATGGTTTCGGAACGAAAACACTCATTCTACTCCATTAGACCCAAAATGAAGTTTGGGAGTGTTTTGGAGCATTTCGCAAACCATCGGCATGTAAAAGATGCAAAACTTGTGTTTCGGGCCTAAATGCACTATTTCTGGGTACCGAAGTTGCGAAAATAGTTTCGCAACAAAAACAACCATTCTACTCCATTAGACCCAAAATGATGTTTGGGAGTGTTTTGGAGGATATCACAAATCTTCGGCATCTAAAAAGATGCAAAACTTTCATTTCGGGGCTGAATGCACTATTTCTGGGTACCGAAGTTGCGAAAATGGTTTCGCAACGAAAACAACCATTCTACTCCATTAGACCCAAAATGATGTTTGGGAGTGTTTTGGAGCATTTCGCAAACCTTCGGCATGTAAAAGATGCAAAACTTGTGTTTCGGGCCTAAATGCACTATTTTTGGGTGCCGAAGTTGCGAAAATAGTTTCGCAACGAAAACACCCATTCTACCCCATTAGACCCAGAATAATGTTTTGGATGTTTTGCAGCATATCGCAAACCTTCGGGATGTAAAAAGATGCAAAACTTTCATTTCGGGGCTGAATGCACTATTTCTGGGTACCGAAGTTGCGAAAATGGTTTCGCAACGAAAACAACCATTCTACTCCATTAGACCCAAAATGATGTTTGGGAGTGTTTTGGAGCATTTCTCAAACCTTCGGCATGTAAAAGATGCAAAACTTGTGTTTCGGGCCTAAATGCACTATTTCTAGGAACCGAAGTTGCAAAAAAAGTTTCGCAACGAAAACACCCATTCTACCCCATTAGACCCAGAATAATGTTTTGGATGTTTTGCAGCATATCGCGAACCTTCGGCATGTAAAAAGATGCAAAACTTTCATTTCGGGGCTGAATGCACTATTTCTGGGTACCGAATTTGCGAAAATGGTTTCGCAACGAAAACAACCATTCTACTCCATTAGACCCAAAATGATGTTTGGGAGTGTTTTGGAGCATTTCGCAAACCTTCGACATGTAAAAGATGCAAAACTTGTGTTTCGGGCCTGAATGCACTATTTCGGGGTAGCGAAGTTGCAAAAATAGTTTCGGAACGAAAACAACCATTCTATTCCATTAGACCCAAAATGATGTTTGGGAGTGTTTTGGACCATATCACAAATCTTGGGCATGTAAACAGATGCAAAACTTGTGTTTTGGGCTTGAATGCACTATTTCGGGGTACCGATGTTGCGAAAATGGTTTCGGAACGAAAACTCCCATTGTACTCCATTAGACCCAAAATGATGTATGGGAGTGTTGTGGAGCATTTCGCAAACCTTCGGCATGTAAAAGATGCAAAACTTTTGTTTTCTTGCCTGAATGCACCATTTCGGGGTACTGGAGTTGCGAAAATTGTTTCGCAACGAAAACAACCATTCTACTCCATTAGATCCAAAATGATGTTTGGGAGTGTTTTGGAGGATATCACAAATCTTCGGCATGTAAAAAGATGCAAAACTTGTGTTTCGGGACTGAATGCACTATTTCGGGGTACCGATGTTGCGAAAATGGTTTCGCAATGAAAACACCCATTCTACTCCATTAAACCCAAAATGAAGTTTGGGAGTGTTTTGGAGCATTTCGCAAACCTTCGGCATGTAAAAGTTGCAAAACTTGTGTTTCGGGCCTGAATGCACTATTTTGGGGTACCGAAGTTGCGAAAATGGTTTCGCAATGAAAACAACCATTCTACTCCATTAGACCCAAAATGATGTTTGGGAGTGTTTTGGAGCATATCACAAATCTTCGGCATGTAAAAAGATGAAAAACTTGTGTTTCGGCCTGAATGCACTATTTCGGGGTACCGATGTTGCGAAAATGGTTTCACAACGAAAACACCCATTCTACTCCTTTAGATCCAAAATGAAGTTTGGGAGTGTTTTCGAGCATTTCGCAAACCTTCGGCATGTAAAAGTTGCAAAACTTGTGTTTCGAGCCTGAATGCACTATTTTGGGGTACCGAAGTTGCGAAAATGGTTTCGCAACGAAAACAACCATTCTACTCCATTAGACCCAAAATGATGTTTGGGAGTGTTTTGGAGGATATCACAAATCTTCGGCATGTAAAAAGATACAAAACTTGTGTTTCGGGCCAGAATGCAATATTTCGGGGTACCGATGTTGCGAAAATGGTTTCGGAACGAAAACACCCATTCTACTCCATTAGACCCAAAATGAAGTTTGGGAGTGTTTTGGAGCATTTCGCAATCCTTCGGCATGTAAAAGATGCAAAACTTGTGTTTCGGGCCTGAATGCAATATTTCGGGGTACCGATGTTGCGAAAATGGTTTCGGAACGAAAACACCCATTCTACTCCATTAGACCCAAAATGAAGTTTGGGAGTGTTTTGGAGCATTTCGCAAACCATCGGCATGTAAAAGATGCAAAACTTGTGTTTCGGGCCTAAATGCACTATTTCTGGGTACCGAAGTTGCGAAAATAGTTTCGCAACAAAAACAACCATTCTACTCCATTAGACCCAAAATGATGTTTGGGAGTGTTTCGGAGGAAATCACAAATCTTCGGCATGTAAAAAGATGCAAAACTTGTGTTTCGGGCCTGAATTCACTATTTCGGGGTACCGATGTTGCGAAAATGGTTTCGGAACGAAAACTCCAATTCTACTCCATTAGACCCAAAATGAAGTTTGGGAGTGTTTTGGAGCATTTCGCAATCCTTCGGCATGTAAAGGATGCAAAACTTGTGTTTCGGGCCTAAATGCACTATTTCTGGGTACCGAAGTTGCAAAAATAGTTTCGCAACGAAAACACCCATTCAACCCCATTAGACCCAGAATAATGTTTTGGATGTTTTGCAGCATATCGCAAACCTTCGGCATGTAAAAAGATGCAAAACTTTCATTTCGGGGTTGAATGCACTATTTCAGGGTACCGAAGTTGCGAAAATGGTTTCGCAACGAAAACACCCATTCCACTCCATTAGACCCAAAATGATGTTTGGGAGTGTTTTGGAGCATTTCGCAAACCTTCGGCATGTAAAAGATGCAAAACTTGTGTTTCGGGCCTAAATGCACTATTTCTGGGTACCGAAGTTGCAAAAATAGTTTCGCAACGAAAACACCCATTCTACCCCATTAGACCCAGAATAATGTTTTGGATGTTTTGCAGCATATCGCAAACCTTCGGCATGTAAAAAGATGCAAAACTTTCATTTCGGTGCTGAATGCACTATTTCAGGGTACCGAAGTTGCGAAAAGTTGCGAAAATGGTTTCGCAACGAAAACATCCATTCTACTCCATTAGACCCAAAATGATGTTTGGGAGTGTTTTGGAGCATTTCGCAAACCTTTGACATGTAAAAGATGCAAAACTTGTGTTTCGGGCCTGAATGCACTATTTAGGGGTAGCGAAGTTGCGAAAATAGTTTCGCAACGAAAACAACCATTCTACTCCATTAGACCCAAAATGATGTTTGGGAGTGTTTTGGACCATATCACAAATCTTGGGCATGTAAAAAGATGCAAAACTTTTGTTTCGGCCTTGAATGCACTATTTCGGGGTACCGATGTTGCGAAAATGGTTTCGCAACGAAAACACCCATTCTACTCCATTAGACCCGAAATGATGTATGGGAGTGTTGTGGAGCATTTCGCAAACCTTCGGCATGTAAAAGATGCAAAACTTTTGTTTTCTTGCCTGAATGCACCATTTCGGGATACTGGAGTTGCGAAAATGGTTTCGCAACGAAAACACCCATTCTACTCCATTAGACCCAAAATGATGTTTGGGAGTGTTTTGGAGGATATCACAAATCTTCGGCATGTAAAAAGTTGCAAAACTTGTGTTTCGGGCCTGAATGCACTATTTTTGGGTACCGAAGTTGCGAAAATGGTTTCGCAACGAAAACAACCATTCTACTCCATTAGACCCAAAATGATGTTTGGGAGTGTTTTGGAGCATATCACAAATCTTTGGCATGTAAAAAGATGCAAACTTGTGTTTCGGCCTGAATGCACTATTTCGGGGTACCGATGTCGCGAAAATGGTTTCGCAACGAAAACACCCATTCTACTCCATTAGACCCGAAATGATGTTTGGGAGTGTTTTGGAGGATATCACAAATCTTCGGCATGTAAAAAGTTGCAAAACTTGTGTTTCGGCCTGAATGCACTATTTTGGGGTACCGAAGTTGCGAAAATGGTTTCGCAACGAAAACAACCATTCTACTCCATTAGACCCAAAATGATGTTTGGGTGTGTTTTGGAGCATTTCGCAAACCTTCGGCATGTAAAAGTTGCAAAACTTGTGTTTCGAGCCTGAATGCACTATTTCGGGGTACCGAAGTTGCGAAAATGGTTTCGCAACGAAAACAACCATTCTACTCCATTAGACCCAAAATGATGTTTGGGAGTGTTTTGGAGCATATCACGAATCTTCGGCATGTAAAAAGATGAAAAACTTGTGTTTCGGCCTGAATGCACTATTTCGGGGTACCGATGTTGCGAAAATGGTTTCGGAACGAAAACTCCCATTCTACTCCATTAGACCCAAAATGATGTATGGGAGTGTTGTGGAGCATTTCGCAAACCTTCGGCATGTAAAAGATGCAAAACTTTTGTTTTCTTGTCTGAATGCACCATTTCGGGGTACTGGAGTTGCGAAAATGGTTTCGCAACGAAAACAACCATTCTACTCCATTAGACCCAAAATGATGTTTGGGAGTGTTTTGGAGGATATCACAAATCTTCGGCATGTAAAAAGATGCAAAACTTGTGTTTCGGGCCAGAATGCAATATTTCGGGGTACCGATGTTGCGAAAATGGTTTCGGAACAAAAACACTCATTCTACTCCATTAGACCCAAAATGAAGTTTGGGAGTGTTTTGGAGCATTTCGCAAACCATCGGCATGTAAAAGATGCAAAACTTGTGTTTCGGGCCTAAATGCACTATTTCTGGGTACCGAAGTTGCGAAAATAGTTTCGCAACAAAAACAACCATTCTACTCCATTAGACCCAAAATGATATTTGGGAGTGTTTTGGAGGAAATCACAAATCTTCGGCATGTAAAAAGATGCAAAACTTGTGTTTCGGGACTGAATTCACTATTTCAGGGTACCGATGTTGCGAAAATGGTTTCGGAACGAAAACTCCCATTCTACTCCATTAGACCCAAAATGAAGTTTGGGAGTGTTTTGGAGCATTTCGCAATCCTTCGGCATGTAAAAGATGCAAAACTTGTGTTTCGGGCCTAAATGCACTATTTCTGGGTACCGAAGTTGCAAAAATAGTTTCGCAACGAAAACACCCATTCTACCCCATTAGACCCAGAATAATGTTTTGGATGTTTTGCAGCATATCGCAAACCTTCGGCATGTAAAAAGACGCAAAACTTTCATTTCGGGGCTGAATGCACCATTCCAGGGTACCGAAGTTGCGAAAATGGTTTCGCAACGAAAACAACCATTCTACTCCATTAGACCCAAAATGATGTTTGGGAGTGTTTTGGAGCATTTCGCAAACCTTCGACATGTAAAAGATGCAAAACTTGTGTTTCGGGCCAAAATGCACTATTTCTGGGTACCGAAGTTGCAAAAATAGTTTCGCAACGAAAACAACCATTCTACTCCATTAGACCCAAAATGATGTTTGGGAGTGTTTTGGACCATATCACAAATCTTGGGCATGTAAAAAGACGCAAAACTTGTGTTTCGGGCTTGAATGCACTATTTCGGGGTACCGATGTTGGGAAAATGGTTTCGCAACGAAAACACCCATTCTACTCCATTAGACCCAAAATGATGTATGGGAGTGTTGTGGAGCATTTCTCAAACCTTCGGCATGTAAAAGATGCAAAACTTTTGTTTTCTTGCCTGAATGCACCATTTCGGGGTACTGGAGTTGCGAAAATAGTTTCGCAATGAAAACAACCATTCTACTCCATTAGACCCAAAATGATGTTTGGGAGTGTTTTGGAGGATATCACAAATCTTCGGCATGTAAAAAGATGCAAAACTTGTGTTTCGGGACTAAATGCTAGGGGTACCGATGTTGCGAAAATGGTTTCGCAACGAAAACACCCATTCTACTCCATTAAACCCAAAATGAAGTTTGGGAGTGTTTTGGGGCATTTCGCAAACCTTCGGCATGTAAAAGTTGCAAAACTTGTGTTTCGGGCCTGAATGCACTATTTCGGGGTACCGAAGTTGCGAAAATGGTTTCGCAACGAAAACAACCATTCTACTCCATTAGACCCAAAATGATGTTTGGGCGTGTTTTGGACCATATCACAAATCTTGGGCATGTAAAAAGATGCAAAACTTGTGTTTCGTACCTGAATGCACTATTTCAGGGTAGCGAAGTTGCGAAAATAGTTTCGCAACGAAAACAACCATTCTACTCCATTGGACCCAAAATGATGTTTGGGAGTGTTTTGGAGCATATCACGAATCTTCGGCATGTAAAAAGATGCAAAACTTGTGTTTCGGCCTGAATGCACTATTTCGGGGTACCGATGTTGCGAAAATGGTTTCACAACGAAAACACCCATTCTACTCCATTAGATCCAAAATGATGTTTGGGAGTGTTTTGGAGCATTTCGCAAACGTTCGGCATGTAAAAGTTGCAAAACTTGTGTTGCGAGCTTGAATGCACTATTTCTGGGTACCGAAGTTGCAAAAATAGTTTCGTAACGAAAACACCCATTCTACCCCATTAGACCCAGAATAATGTTTTGGATGTTTTGCACCATATCACGAACCTTCGGCATGTAAAAAGATGCAAAACATTCATTTCGGGGCTGAATGCACTATTTCAGGGTACCGAAGTTGCGAAAATGGTTTCGCAATGAAAACAACCATTCTACTCCATTAGACCCAAAATGATGTTTGGGAGTGTTTTGGAGCATTTCGCAAACCTTCGACATGTAAAAGATGCAAAACTTTTGTTTCGGGCCTAAATGCACTATTTCGGG
Source organism: Cenchrus fungigraminus (assembly GCA_036936925.1). Taxonomy (NCBI): domain Eukaryota; kingdom Viridiplantae; phylum Streptophyta; class Magnoliopsida; order Poales; family Poaceae; genus Cenchrus; species Cenchrus fungigraminus. The sequence continues at coordinate 215,599 of JAQONI010000019.1, read as the reverse complement.
GTAGCGAAGTTGCGAAAATAGTTTCGCAACGAAAACAACCATTCTACTCCATTAGACCCAAAATGATGTATGGGAGTGTTTTGGACCATATCACAAATCTTGGGCATGTAAAAAGATGAAAAACTTGTGTTTCAGCCTGAATGCACTATTTCGGGGTACCGATGTTGCGAAAATGGTTTCACAACGAAAACACCCATTCTACTCCATTAGATCCAAAATGAAGTTTGGGAGTGTTTTGGAGCATTTCGCAAACCTTCAGCATGTAAAAGTTGCAAAACTTGTGTTTCGAGCCTGAATGCACTATTTCGGGGTACCGAAGTTACGAAAGTGGTTTCGCTACGAAAACAACCATTCTACTCCATTAGACCCAAAATGATGTTTGGGAGTGTTTTGGAGGATATCACAAATCTTCAGCATGTAAAAAGATGCAAAACTTTTGTTTCGGGCCAGAATGCAATATTTCGGGGTACCGCTGTTGCGAAAATGGTTTCGGAACGAAAACACCCATTCTACTCCATTAGACCCAAAATGAAGTTTGGGAGTGTTTTGGAGCATTTCGCAATCCTTCGGCATGTAAAAGATGCAAAACTTGTGTTTCGGGCCTAAATGCACTATTTCTGGGTACCGAAGTTGCGAAAATAGTTTCGCAACGAAAACACCCATTCTACCCCATTAGACCCAGAATAATGTTTTGGATGTTTTGCAGCATATCGCAAACCTTCGGCATGTAAAAAGATGCAAAACTTTCATTTCGGGGTTGAATGCACTATTTTAGGGTACCGAAGTTGCGAAAATGGTTTCGCAACGAAAACACCCATTCTACTCCATTAGACCCAAAATGATGTTTGGGAGTGTTTTGGAGCATTTCGCAAACCTTCGGCATGTAAAAGATGCAAAACTTGCGTTTCGGGCCTAAATGCACTATTTCTGGGTACCGAAGTTGCAAAAATAGTTTCGCAACGAAAACACCCATTCTACCCCATTAGACCCAGAATAATGTTTTGGATGTTTTGCAGCATATCGCAAACCTTCGGCATGTAAAAAGATGCAAAACTTTCATTTCGGGGCTGAATGCACCATTTCAGGGTACCGAAGTTGCGAAAATGGTTTCGCAACGAAAACAACCATTCTACTCCATTAGACCCAAAATGATGTTTGGGAGTGTTTTGGAGCATTTCGCAAACCTTCGACATGTAAAAGATGCAAAACTTGTGTTTCGGGCTTGAATGCACTATTTCGGGGTAGCGAAGTTGCGAAAATAGTTTCGCAACGAAAACAACCATTCTACTCCATTAAACCCAAAATGATGTTTGGGAGTGTTTTGGACCATATCACAAATCTTGGGCATGTAAAAAGACGCAAAACTTGTGTTTCGCGCTTGAATGCACTATTTCGGGGTACCGATGTTGGGAAAATGGTTTCGCAACGAAAACACCAATTCTACTCCATTAGACCCAAAATGATGTATGGGAGTGTTGTGGAGCATTTCACAAACCTTCGGCATGTAAAAGATGCAAAACTTTTGTTTTCTTGCCTGAATGCACCATTTCGGGGTACTGGAGTTGCGAAAATAGTTTCGCAACGAAAACAACCATTCTACTCCATTAGACCCAAAATGATGTTTGGGAGTGTTTTGGAGGATATCACAAATCTTCGGCATGTAAAAAGATGCAAAACTTGTGTTTCGGGACTGAATGCTAGGGGTACCGATGTTGCGAAAATGGTTTTGCAACGAAAACACCCATTCTACTCCATTAAACCCAAAATGAAGTTTGGGAGTGTTTTGGAGCATTTCGCAAACCTTCGGCATGTAAAAGTTGCAAAACTTGTGTTTCGGGCCTGAATGCACTATTTCGGGGTACCGAAGTTGCGAAAATGGTTTCGCAACGAAAACAACCATTCTATTCCATTAGACCCAAAATGATGTTTGGGCGTGTTTCGGACTATATCACAAATCTTGGGCATGTAAAAAGATGCAAAACTTGTGTTTCGGGCCTGAATGCACTATTTCGGGGTAGCGAAGTTGCGAAAATAGTTTCGCAACGAAAACAACCATTCTACTCCATTAGACCCAAAATGATGTTTGGGAGTGTTTTGGAGCATATCACAAATCTTCAGCATGTAAAAAGATGCAAAACTTGTGTTTCGGCCTGAATGCACTATTTCGGGGTACCAATGTTGCGAAAATCGTTTCGCAACGAAAACACCCATTCTACTCCATTACACCCAAAATGATGTTTGGGAGTGTTTTGGAGCATATCGCAAACCTTCGCATGTAAAAAGATGCAAAACATGTGTTTTGGGCCTGAATGCACTATTTCGGGGTACCGATGTTGCGAAAATGGTTTCACAACGAAAACACCCATTCTACTCCATTAGATCCAAAATGAAGTTTGGGAGTGTTTTGGAGCATTTCGCAAACCTACGGCATGTAAAAGTTGCAAAACTTGTGTTTCGAGCCTGAATGCACTATTTCGGGGTACCGAAGTTGTGAAAATGGTTTCGCAACGAAAACAACCATTCTACTCCATTAGACCCAAAATGATGTTTGGGAGTGTTTTGGAGGATATCACAAATCTTCGCCATGTAAAAAGATGCAAAACTTGTGTTTCGGGCCTGAATGCACTATTTTGGGGTACCGATGTTGCGAAAATGGTTTCGGAACGAAAACTCCCATTCTACTCCATTAGACCCAAAATGAAGTTTGGGAGTGTTTTGGAGCATTTCGCAATCCTTCGGCATGTAAAGGATGCAAAACTTTTGTTTCGGGCCTAAATGCACTATTTCTAGTTACTGTAGTTGCGAAAATAGTTTCGCAACGAAAACACCCATTCTACCCATTAGACCCAGAATAATGTTTTGGATGTTTTGCAGCATATCGCAAACCTTCGGCATGTAAAAAGATGCAAAACTTTCATTTCGGGGTTGAATGCACTATTTCGGGGTACCGATGTTGCGAAAATGGTTTCGCAACGAAAACACCCATTCTACTCCATTAGACGCAAAATGAAGTTTGGGAGTGTTTTGGAGCATTTCGCAAACCTTCGGCATGTAAAAGATGTAAAACTTGTGTTTCGGGCCTAAATGCACTATTTCTCGGTACCGAAGTTGCGAAAATGGTTTCGCAACGAAAACACCCATTCTACCCCATTAGACCCAGAATAATGTTTTGGATGTTTTGCAGCATATCGCAAACCTTTGGCAGGTAAAAAGATCCAAAACTTTCATTTCGGGGCTGAATGCACTATTTCTGGGTACCGAAGTTGCGAAAATGGTTTCGCAACGAAAACAACCATTCTACTCCATTAGACCCAAAATGATGTTTGGGAGTGTTTTGGAGCATTTCGCAAACCTTCGGCATGTAAAAGATGCAAAACTTGGGTTTCGGGCCTGAATGCACTATTTCGGGGTACCGAAGTTGCGAAAATAGTTTTGCAACGAAAACAACCATTCTACTCCATTAGACCCAAAATGATGTTTGAAGTGTTTTGGACCATATCACAAATCTTGGGCATGTAAAAAGATGCAAAACTTGTGTTTCGGCCTGAATGCACAATTTCGGGGTACCGATGTTGCGAAAATGGTTTCGCAACGAAAACACCCATTCTACTCCATTAGACCCAAAATGAAGTTTGGGAGTGTTTTGGAGCATTTCGCAAACCTTCGGCATGTAAAAGATGTAAAACTTGTGTTTCGGGCCTAAATGCACTATTTCTCGGTACCGAAGTTGCGAAAATGGTTTCGCAACGAAAACACCCATTCTACCCCATTAGACCCAGAATAATGTTTTGGATGTTTTGCAGCATATCGCAAACCTTCGGCATGTAAAAAGATGCAAAACTTTCATTTTGGGGCTGAATGCACTATTTCTGGGTACCGAAGTTGCGAAAATGGTTTCGCAACGAAAACAACCATTCTACTCCATTAGACCCAAAATGAAGTTTGGGAGTGTTTTGGAGCATATCACAAATCTTCGGCATGTAAAAAGATGCAAAACATGTGTTTCGACCTGAATCCACTATTTTGGTGTACCGATGTTGCGAAAATGGTTTCGCAACGAAAACACCCATTCTACTCCATTAGACCCAAAATGAAGTTTGGGATTGTTTTGGAGCATTTCGCAAACCTTCGCCATGTAAAAGATGCAAAACATGTGTTTTGGGCCTGAATGCACTATTTCGGGGTACCGATGTTGCGAAAATGGTTTCACAACGAAAACACCCATTCTACTCCATTAGATCCAAAATGAAGTTTGGGAGTGTTTTGGAGCATTTCGCAAACCTACGGCATGTAAAAGTTGCAAAACTTGTGTTTCGAGCCTGAATGCACTATTTCGGGGTACCGAAGTTGTGAAAATGGTTTCGCAACGAAAACAACCCTTCTACTCCATTAGACCCAAAATGATGTTTGGGAGTGTTTTGGAGGATATCACAAATCTTCGCCATGTAAAAAGATGCAAAACTTGTGTTTCGGGCCTGAATGCACTATTTTGGGGTACCGATGTTGCGAAAATGGTTTCAGAACGAAAACTCCCATTCTACTCCATTAGACCCAAAATGAAGTTTGGGAGTGTTTTGGAGCATTTCGCAATCCTTCGGCATGTAAAGGATGCAAAACTTTGGTTTCGGGCCTAAATGCACTATTTCTAGGTACCGTAGTTGCGAAAATAGTTTCGCAACGAAAACACCCATTCTACCCATTAGACCCAGAATAATGTTTTGGATGTTTTGCAGCATATCGCAAACCTTCGGCATGTAAAAAGATGCAAAACTTTCATTTCGGGGTTGAATGCACTATTTCAGGGTACCGAAGTTGCGAAAATGGTTTCGCAACGAAAACACCCATTCTACTGCATTAGACCCAAAATGAAGTTTGGGAGTGTTTTGGAGCATTTCGCAAACCTTCGGCATGTAAAAGATGCAAAACTTGTGTTTCGGGCCTAAATGCACTATTTCTGGGTACCGAAGTTGCGAAAATAGTTTCGCAACGAAAACACCGATTCTACCCCATTAGACCCAGAATAATGTTTTGGATGTTTTGCAGCATATCGCAAACGTTCGGCATGTAAAAACATGCAAAACTTTCAGTTCGGGGCTGAATGCACTATTTCAGGGTACCGAAGTTGTGAAAATGGTTTCGCAACGAAAACAACCATTCTACTCCATTAGACCCAAAATGATGTTTGGGAGTGTTTTGGAGCATATCACAAATCTTCGGCATGTAAAAAGATGCAAAACATGTGTTTCGACCTGAATCCACTATTTCGGTGTACCGATGTTGCGAAAATGGTTTCGCAACGAAAACACCCATTCTACCCCATTAGACCCAGAATAATGTTTTGGATGTTTTGCAGCATATCGCAAACCTTTGGCAGGTAAAAAGATCCAAAACTTTCATTTCGGGGCTGAATGCACTATTTCTGGGTACCGAAGTTGCGAAAATGGTTTCGCAACGAAAACAACCATTCTACTCCATTAGACCCAAAATGATGTTTGGGAGTGTTTTGGAGCATTTCGCAAACCTTCGGCATGTAAAAGATGCAAAACTTGGGTTTCGGGCCTGAATGCACTATTTCGGGGTACCGAAGTTGCGAAAATAGTTTTGCAACGAAAACAACCATTCTACTCCATTAGACCCAAAATGATGTTTGAAGTGTTTTGGACCATATCACAAATCTTGGGCATGTAAAAAGATGCAAAACTTGTGTTTCGGCCTGAATGCACAATTTCGGGGTACCGATGTTGCGAAAATGGTTTCGCAACGAAAACACCCATTCTACTCCATTAGACCCAAAATGAAGTTTGGGAGTGTTTTGGAGCATTTCGCAAACCTTCGGCATGTAAAAGATGTAAAACTTGTGTTTCGGGCCTAAATGCACTATTTCTCGGTACCGAAGTTGCGAAAATGGTTTCGCAACGAAAACACCCATTCTACCCCATTAGACCCAGAATAATGTTTTGGATGTTTTGCAGCATATCGCAAACCTTCGGCATGTAAAAAGATGCAAAACTTTCATTTTGGGGCTGAATGCACTATTTCTGGGTACCGAAGTTGCGAAAATGGTTTCGCAACGAAAACAACCATTCTACTCCATTAGACCCAAAATGAAGTTTGGGAGTGTTTTGGAGCATATCACAAATCTTCGGCATGTAAAAAGATGCAAAACATGTGTTTCGACCTGAATCCACTATTTTGGTGTACCGATGTTGCGAAAATGGTTTCGCAACGAAAACACCCATTCTACTCCATTAGACCCAAAATGAAGTTTGGGATTGTTTTGGAGCATTTCGCAAACCTTCGGCATGTAAAAGATGCAAAACATGTGTTTTGGGCCTGAATGCACTATTTCGGGGTACCGATGTTGCGAAAATGGTTTCACAACGAAAACACCCATTCTACTCCATTAGATCCAAAATGAAGTTTGGGAGTGTTTTGGAGCATTTCGCAAACCTACGGCATGTAAAAGTTGCAAAACTTGTGTTTCGAGCCTGAATGCACTATTTCGGGGTACCGAAGTTGTGAAAATGGTTTCGCAACGAAAACAACCATTCTACTCCATTAGACCCAAAATGATGTTTGGGAGTGTTTTGGAGGATATCACAAATCTTCGCCATGTAAAAAGATGCAAAACTTGTGTTTCGGGCCTGAATGCACTATTTTGGGGTACCGATGTTGCGAAAATGGTTTCGGAACGAAAACTCCCATTCTACTCCATTAGACCCAAAATGAAGTTTGGGAGTGTTTTGGAGCATTTCGCAATCCTTCGGCATGTAAAGGATGCAAAACTTTTGTTTCGGGCCTAAATGCACTATTTCTAGGTACCGTAGTTGCGAAAATAGTTTCGCAACGAAAACACCCATTCTACCCATTAGACCCAGAATAATGTTTTGGATGTTTTGCAGCATATCGCAAACCTTCGGCATGTAAAAAGATGCAAAACTTTCATTTCGGGGTTGAATGCACTATTTCAGGGTACCGAAGTTGCGAAAATGGTTTCGCAACGAAAACACCCATTCTACTGCATTAGACCCAAAATGAAGTTTGGGAGTGTTTTGGAGCATTTCGCAAACCTTCGGCATGTAAAAGATGCAAAACTTGTGTTTCGGGCCTAAATGCACTATTTCTGGGTACCGAAGTTGCGAAAATAGTTTCGCAACGAAAACACCGATTCTACCCCATTAGACCCAGAATAATGTTTTGGATGTTTTGCAGCATATCGCAAACGTTCGGCATGTAAAAACATGCAAAACTTTCAGTTCGGGGCTGAATGCACTATTTCAGGGTACCGAAGTTGTGAAAATGGTTTCGCAACGAAAACAACCATTCTACTCCATTAGACCCAAAATGATGTTTGGGAGTGTTTTGGAGCATATCACAAATCTTCGGCATGTAAAAAGATGCAAAACATGTGTTTCGACCTGAATCCACTATTTCGGTGTACCGATGTTGCGAAAATGGTTTCGCAACGAAAACACCCATTCTACCCCATTAGACCTAGAATAATGTTTTGGATGTTTTGCAGCATATCGCAAACCTTTGGCAGGTAAAAAGATCCAAAACTTTCATTTCGGGGCTGAATGCACTATTTCTGGGTACCGAAGTTGCGAAAATGGTTTCGCAACGAAAACAACCATTCTACTCCATTAGACCCAAAATGATGTTTGGGAGTGTTTTGGAGCATTTCGCAAACCTTCGGCATGTAAAAGATGCAAAACTTGGGTTTCGGGCCTGAATGCACTATTTCGGGGTACCGAAGTTGCGAAAATAGTTTTGCAACGAAAACAACCATTCTACTCCATTAGACCCAAAATGATGTTTGAAGTGTTTTGGACCATATCACAAATCTTGGGCATGTAAAAAGATGCAAAACTTGTGTTTCGGCCTGAATGCACAATTTCGGGGTACCGATGTTGCGAAAATGGTTTCGCAACGAAAACACCCATTCTACTCCATTAGACCCAAAATGAAGTTTGGGAGTGTTTTGGAGCATTTCGCAAACCTTCGGCATGTAAAAGATGTAAAACTTGTGTTTCGGGCCTAAATGCACTATTTCTCGGTACCGAAGTTGCGAAAATGGTTTCGCAACAAAAACACCCATTCTACCCCATTAGACCCAGAATAATGTTTTGGATGTTTTGCAGCATATCGCAAACCTTCGGCATGTAAAAAGATGCAAAACTTTCATTTTGGGGCTGAATGCACTATTTCTGGGTACCGAAGTTGCGAAAATGGTTTCGCAACGAAAACAACCATTCTACTCCATTAGACCCAAAATGAAGTTTGGGAGTGTTTTGGAGCATATCACAAATCTTCGGCATGTAAAAAGATGCAAAACATGTGTTTCGACCTGAATCCACTATTTTGGTGTACCGATGTTGCGAAAATGGTTTCGCAACGAAAACACCCATTCTACTCCATTAGACCCAAAATGAAGTTTGGGATTGTTTTGGAGCATTTCGCAAACCTTCGGCATGTAAAAGATGCAAAACATGTGTTTTGGGCCTGAATGCACTATTTCGGGGTACCGATGTTGCGAAAATGGTTTCACAACGAAAACACCCATTCTACTCCATTAGATCCAAAATGAAGTTTGGGAGTGTTTTGGAGCATTTCGCAAACCTACGGCATGTAAAAGTTGCAAAACTTGTGTTTCGAGCCTGAATGCACTATTTCGGGGTACCGAAGTTGTGAAAATGGTTTCGCAACGAAAACAACCATTCTACTCCATTAGACCCAAAATGATGTTTGGGAGTGTTTTGGAGGATATCACAAATCTTCGCCATGTAAAAAGATGCAAAACTTGTGTTTCGGGCCTGAATGCACTATTTTGGGGTACCGATGTTGCGAAAATGGTTTCGGAACGAAAACTCCCATTCTACTCCATTAGACCCAAAATGAAGTTTGGGAGTGTTTTGGAGCATTTCGCAATCCTTCGGCATGTAAAGGATGCAAAACTTTTGTTTCGGGCCTAAATGCACTATTTCTAGGTACCGTAGTTGCGAAAATAGTTTCGCAACGAAAACACCCATTCTAACCATTAGACCCAGAATAATGTTTTGGATGTTTTGCAGCATATCGCAAACCTTCGGCATGTAAAAAGATGCAAAACTTTCATTTCGGGGTTGAATGCACTATTTCAGGGTACCGAAGTTGCGAAAATAGTTTCGCAACGAAAACACCCATTCTACTGCATTAGACCCAAAATGAAGTTTGGGAGTGTTTTGGAGCATTTCGCAAACCTTCGGCATGTAAAAGATGCAAAACTTGTGTTTCGGGCCTAAATGCACTATTTCTAGGTACCGTAGTTGCGAAAATAGTTTCGCAACGAAAACACCCATTCTACCCATTAGACCCAGAATAATGTTTTGGATGTTTTGCAGCATATCGCAAACCTTCGGCATGTAAAAAGATGCAAAACTTTCATTTCGGGGTTGAATGCACTATTTCAGGGTACCGAAGTTGCGAAAATGGTTTCGCAACGAAAACACCCATTCTACTGCATTAGACCCAAAATGAAGTTTGGGAGTGTTTTGGAGCATTTCGCAAACCTTCGGCATGTAAAAGATGCAAAACTTGTGTTTCGGGCCTAAATGCACTATTTCTGGGTACCGAAGTTGCGAAAATAGTTTCGCAACGAAAACACCGATTCTACCCCATTAGACCCAGAATAATGTTTTGGATGTTTTGCAGCATATCGCAAACGTTCGGCATGTAAAAACATGCAAAACTTTCAGTTCGGGGCTGAATGCACTATTTCAGGGTACCGAAGTTGTGAAAATGGTTTCGCAACGAAAACAACCATTCTACTCCATTAGACCCAAAATGATGTTTGGGAGTGTTTTGGAGCATATCACAAATCTTCGGCATGTAAAAAGATGCAAAACATGTGTTTCGACCTGAATCCACTATTTCGGTGTACCGATGTTGCGAAAATGGTTTCGCAACGAAAACACCCATTCTACCCCATTAGACCTAGAATAATGTTTTGGATGTTTTGCAGCATATCGCAAACCTTTGGCAGGTAAAAAGATCCAAAACTTTCATTTCGGGGCTGAATGCACTATTTCTGGGTACCGAAGTTGCGAAAATGGTTTCGCAACGAAAACAACCATTCTACTCCATTAGACCCAAAATGATGTTTGGGAGTGTTTTGGAGCATTTCGCAAACCTTCGGCATGTAAAAGATGCAAAACTTGGGTTTCGGGCCTGAATGCACTATTTCGGGGTACCGAAGTTGCGAAAATAGTTTTGCAACGAAAACAACCATTCTACTCCATTAGACCCAAAATGATGTTTGAAGTGTTTTGGACCATATCACAAATCTTGGGCATGTAAAAAGATGCAAAACTTGTGTTTCGGCCTGAATGCACAATTTCGGGGTACCGATGTTGCGAAAATGGTTTCGCAACGAAAACACCCATTCTACTCCATTAGACCCAAAATGAAGTTTGGGAGTGTTTTGGAGCATTTCGCAAACCTTCGGCATGTAAAAGATGTAAAACTTGTGTTTCGGGCCTAAATGCACTATTTCTCGGTACCGAAGTTGCGAAAATGGTTTCGCAACGAAAACACCCATTCTACCCCATTAGACCCAGAATAATGTTTTGGATGTTTTGCAGCATATCGCAAACCTTCGGCATGTAAAAAGATGCAAAACTTTCATTTTGGGGCTGAATGCACTATTTCTGGGTACCGAAGTTGCGAAAATGGTTTCGCAACGAAAACAACCATTCTACTCCATTAGACCCAAAATGAAGTTTGGGAGTGTTTTGGAGCATATCACAAATCTTCGGCATGTAAAAAGATGCAAAACATGTGTTTCGACCTGAATCCACTATTTTGGTGTACCGATGTTGCGAAAATGGTTTCGCAACGAAAACACCCATTCTACTCCATTAGACCCAAAATGAAGTTTGGGATTGTTTTGGAGCATTTCGCAAACCTTCGGCATGTAAAAGATGCAAAACATGTGTTTTGGGCCTGAATGCACTATTTCGGGGTACCGATGTTGCGAAAATGGTTTCACAACGAAAACACCCATTCTACTCCATTAGATCCAAAATGAAGTTTGGGAGTGTTTTGGAGCATTTCGCAAACCTACGGCATGTAAAAGTTGCAAAACTTGTGTTTCGAGCCTGAATGCACTATTTCGGGGTACCGAAGTTGTGAAAATGGTTTCGCAACGAAAACAACCATTCTACTCCATTAGACCCAAAATGATGTTTGGGAGTGTTTTGGAGGATATCACAAATCTTCGCCATGTAAAAAGATGCAAAACTTGTGTTTCGGGCCTGAATGCACTATTTTGGGGTACCGATGTTGCGAAAATGGTTTCGGAACGAAAACTCCCATTCTACTCCATTAGACCCAAAATGAAGTTTGGGAGTGTTTTGGAGCATTTCGCAATCCTTCGGCATGTAAAGGATGCAAAACTTTTGTTTCGGGCCTAAATGCACTATTTCTAGGTACCGTAGTTGCGAAAATAGTTTCGCAACGAAAACCCCCATTCTACCCATTAGACCCAGAATAATGTTTTGGATGTTTTGCAGCATATCGCAAACCTTCGGCATGTAAAAAGATGCAAAACTTTCATTTCGGGGTTGAATGCACTATTTCAGGGTACCGAAGTTGCGAAAATAGTTTCGCAACGAAAACACCCATTCTACTGCATTAGACCCAAAATGAAGTTTGGGAGTGTTTTGGAGCATTTCGCAAACCTTCGGCATGTAAAAGATGCAAAACTTGTGTTTCGGGCCTAAATGCACTATTTCTGGGTACCGAAGTTGCGAAAATAGTTTCGCAACGAAAACACCGATTCTACCCCATTAGACCCAGAATAATGTTTTGGATGTTTTGCAGCATATCGCAAACGTTCGGCATGTAAAAACATGCAAAACTTTCAGTTCGGGGCTGAATGCACTATTTCAGGGTACCGAAGTTGTGAAAATGGTTTCGCAACGAAAACAACCATTCTACTCCATTAGACCCAAAATGATGTTTGGGAGTGTTTTGGAGCATTTCGCAAACCTTCGACATGTAAAAGATGCAAAACTTGTGTTTCGGGCCTGAATGCACTATTTCGGGGTAGCGAAGTTGCGAAAATAGTTTCGCAACGAAAACAACCATTCTACTCCATTAGACCCAAAATGATGTTTGGGAGTGTTTTGGAGCATTTCGCAAACCTTCGACATGTAAAAGATGCAAAACTTGTGTTTCGGCCTGAATGCACTATTTCGGGGTACCGATGTTGCGAAAATGGTTTCGCAACGAAAACACCCATTCTACTCCATTAGACGCAAAATGAAGTTTGGGAGTGTTTTGGAGCATTTCGCAAACCTTCGGCATGTAAAAGATGTAAAACTTGTGTTTCGGGCCTAAATGCACTATTTCTCGGTACCGAAGTTGCGAAAATGGTTTCGCAACGAAAACACCCATTCTACCCCATTAGACCCAGAATAATGTTTTGGATGTTTTGCAGCATATCGCAAACCTTTGGCAGGTAAAAAGATCCAAAACTTTCATTTCGGGGCTGAATGCACTATTTCTGGGTACCGAAGTTGCGAAAATGGTTTCGCAACGAAAACAACCATTCTACTCCATTAGACCCAAAATGATGTTTGGGAGTGTTTTGGAGCATTTCGCAAACCTTCGGCATGTAAAAGATGCAAAACTTGGGTTTCGGGCCTGAATGCACTATTTCGGGGTACCGAAGTTGCGAAAATAGTTTTGCAACGAAAACAACCATTCTACTCCATTAGACCCAAAATGATGTTTGAAGTGTTTTGGACCATATCACAAATCTTGGGCATGTAAAAAGATGCAAAACTTGTGTTTCGGCCTGAATGCACAATTTCGGGGTACCGATGTTGCGAAAATGGTTTCGCAACGAAAACACCCATTCTACTCCATTAGACCCAAAATGAAGTTTGGGAGTGTTTTGGAGCATTTCGCAAACCTTCGGCATGTAAAAGATGTAAAACTTGTGTTTCGGGCCTAAATGCACTATTTCTCGGTACCGAAGTTGCGAAAATGGTTTCGCAACAAAAACACCCATTCTACCCCATTAGACCCAGAATAATGTTTTGGATGTTTTGCAGCATATCGCAAACCTTCGGCATGTAAAAAGATGCAAAACTTTCATTTTGGGGCTGAATGCACTATTTCTGGGTACCGAAGTTGCGAAAATGGTTTCGCAACGAAAACAACCATTCTACTCCATTAGACCCAAAATGAAGTTTGGGAGTGTTTTGGAGCATATCACAAATCTTCGGCATGTAAAAAGATGCAAAACATGTGTTTTGACCTGAATCCACTATTTTGGTGTACCGATGTTGCGAAAATGGTTTCGCAACGAAAACACCCATTCTACTCCATTAGACCCAAAATGAAGTTTGGGATTGTTTTGGAGCATTTCGCAAACCTTCGGCATGTAAAAGATGCAAAACATGTGTTTTGGGCCTGAATGCACTATTTCGGGGTACCGATGTTGCGAAAATGGTTTCACAACGAAAACACCCATTCTACTCCATTAGATCCAAAATGAAGTTTGGGAGTGTTTTGGAGCATTTCGCAAACCTACGGCATGTAAAAGTTGCAAAACTTGTGTTTCGAGCCTGAATGCACTATTTCGGGGTACCGAAGTTGTGAAAATGGTTTCGCAACGAAAACAACCATTCTACTCCATTAGACCCAAAATGATGTTTGGGAGTGTTTTGGAGGATATCACAAATCTTCGCCATGTAAAAAGATGCAAAACTTGTGTTTCGGGCCTGAATGCACTATTTTGGGGTACCGATGTTGCGAAAATGGTTTCGGAACGAAAACTCCCATTCTACTCCATTAGACCCAAAATGAAGTTTGGGAGTGTTTTGGAGCATTTCGCAATCCTTCGGCATGTAAAGGATGCAAAACTTTTGTTTCGGGCCTAAATGCACTATTTCTAGGTACCGTAGTTGCGAAAATAGTTTCGCAACGAAAACACCCATTCTACCCCGTAGACCCAGAATAATGTTTTGGATGTTTTGCAGCATATCGCAAACCTTCGGCATGTAAAAAGATGCAAAACTTTCATTTCGGGGTTGAATGCACTATTTCAGGGTACCGAAGTTGCGAAAATGGTTTCGCAACGAAAACACCCATTCTACTGCATTAGACCCAAAATGAAGTTTGGGAGTGTTTTGGAGCATTTCGCAAACCTTCGGCATGTAAAAGATGCAAAACTTGTGTTTCGGGCCTAAATGCACTATTTCTGGGTACCGAAGTTGCGAAAATAGTTTCGCAACGAAAACACCGATTCTACCCCATTAGACCCAGAATAATGTTTTGGATGTTTTGCAGCATATCGCAAACGTTCGGCATGTAAAAACATGCAAAACTTTCAGTTCGGGGCTGAATGCACTATTTCAGGGTACCGAAGTTGTGAAAATGGTTTCGCAACGAAAACAACCATTCTACTCCATTAGACCCAAAATGATGTTTGGGAGTGTTTTGGAGCATTTCGCAAACCTTCGACATGTAAAAGATGCAAAACTAGTGTTTCGGGCCTGAATGCACTATTTCGGGGTAGCGAAGTTGCGAAAATAGTTTCGCAACGAAAACAACCATTCTACTCCATTAGACCCAAAATGATGTTTGGGAGTGTTTTGGAGCATTTCGCAAACCTTCGACATGTAAAAGATGCAAAACTTGTGTTTCGGCCTGAATGCACTATTTCGGGGTACCGATGTTGCGAAAATGGTTTCGCAACGAAAACACCCATTCTACTCCATTAGACGCAAAATGAAGTTTGGGAGTGTTTTGGAGCATTTCGCAAACCTTCGGCATGTAAAAGATGTAAAACTTGTGTTTCGGGCCTAAATGCACTATTTCTCGGTACCGAAGTTGAGAAAATGGTTTCGCAACGAAAACACCCATTCTACCCCATTAGACCCAGAATAATGTTTTGGATGTTTTGCAGCATATCGCAAACCTTTGGCAGGTAAAAAGATCCAAAACTTTCATTTCGGGGCTGAATGCACTATTTCTGGGTACCGAAGTTGCGAAAATGGTTTCGCAATGAAAACAACCATTCTACTCCATTAGACCCAAAATGATGTTTGGGAGTGTTTTGGAGCATTTCGCAAACCTTCGGCATGTAAAAGATGCAAAACTTGGGTTTCGGGCCTGAATGCACTATTTCGGGGTACCGAAGTTGCGAAAATAGTTTTGCAACGAAAACAACCATTCTACTCCATTAGACCCAAAATGATGTTTGAAGTGTTTTGGACCATATCACAAATCTTGGGCATGTAAAAAGATGCAAAACTTGTGTTTCGGCCTGAATGCACAATTTCGGGGTACCGATGTTGCGAAAATGGTTTCGCAACGAAAACACCCATTCTACTCCATTAGACCCAAAATGAAGTTTGGGAGTGTTTTGGAGCATTTCGCAAACCTTCGGCATGTAAAAGATGTAAAACTTGTGTTTCGGGCCTAAATGCACTATTTCTCGGTACCGAAGTTGCGAAAATGGTTTCGCAACAAAAACACCCATTCTACCCCATTAGACCCAGAATAATGTTTTGGATGTTTTGCAGCATATCGCAAACCTTCGGCATGTAAAAAGATGCAAAACTTTCATTTTGGGGCTGAATGCACTATTTCTGGGTACCGAAGTTGCGAAAATGGTTTCGCAACGAAAACAACCATTCTACTCCATTAGACCCAAAATGAAGTTTGGGAGTGTTTTGGAGCATATCACAAATCTTCGGCATGTAAAAAGATGCAAAACATGTGTTTCGACCTGAATCCACTATTTTGGTGTACCGATGTTGCGAAAATGGTTTCGCAACGAAAACACCCATTCTACTCCATTAGACCCAAAATGAAGTTTGGGATTGTTTTGGAGCATTTCGCAAACCTTCGGCATGTAAAAGATGCAAAACATGTGTTTTGGGCCTGAATGCACTATTTCGGGGTACCGATGTTGCGAAAATGGTTTCACAACGAAAACACCCATTCTACTCCATTAGATCCAAAATGAAGTTTGGGAGTGTTTTGGAGCATTTCGCAAACCTACGGCATGTAAAAGTTGCAAAACTTGTGTTTCGAGCCTGAATGCACTATTTCGGGGTACCGAAGTTGTGAAAATGGTTTCGCAACGAAAACAACCATTCTACTCCATTAGACCCAAAATGATGTTTGGGAGTGTTTTGGAGGATATCACAAATCTTCGCCATGTAAAAAGATGCAAAACTTGTGTTTCGTGCCTGAATGCACTATTTTGGGGTACCGATGTTGCGAAAATGGTTTCATTAGACCCAAAATGAAGTTTGGGAGTGTTTTGGAGCATTTCGCAATCCTTCGGCATGTAAAGGATGCAAAACTTTTGTTTCGGGCCTAAATGCACTATTTCTAGGTACCGTAGTTGCGAAAATAGTTTCGCAACGAAAACACCCATTCTACCCCGTAGACCCAGAATAATGTTTTGGATGTTTTGCAGCATATCGCAAACCTTCGGCATGTAAAAAGATGCAAAACTTTCATTTCGGGGTTGAATGCACTATTTCAGGGTACCGAAGTTGCGAAAATGGTTTCGCAACGAAAACACCCATTCTACTGCATTAGACCCAAAATGAAGTTTGGGAGTGTTTTGGAGCATTTCGCAAACCTTCGGCATGTAAAAGATGCAAAACTTGTGTTTCGGGCCTAAATGCACTATTTCTGGGTACCGAAGTTGCGAAAATAGTTTCGCAACGAAAACACCGATTCTACCCCATTAGACCCAGAATAATGTTTTGGATGTTTTGCAGCATATCGCAAACGTTCGGCATGTAAAAACATGCAAAACTTTCAGTTCGGGGCTGAATGCACTATTTCAGGGTACCGAAGTTGTGAAAATGGTTTCGCAACGAAAACAACCATTCTACTCCATTAGACCCAAAATGATGTTTGGGAGTGTTTTGGAGCATTTCGCAAACCTTCGACATGTAAAAGATGCAAAACTAGTGTTTCGGGCCTGAATGCACTATTTCGGGGTAGCGAAGTTGCGAAAATAGTTTCGCAACGAAAACAACCATTCTACTCCATTAGACCCAAAATGATGTTTGGGAGTGTTTTGGAGCATTTCGCAAACCTTCGACATGTAAAAGATGCAAAACTTGTGTTTCGGCCTGAATGCACTATTTCGGGGTACCGATGTTGCGAAAATGGTTTCGCAACGAAAACACCCATTCTACTCCATTAGACGCAAAATGAAGTTTGGGAGTGTTTTGGAGCATTTCGCAAACCTTCGGCATGTAAAAGATGTAAAACTTGTGTTTCGGGCCTAAATGCACTATTTCTCGGTACCGAAGTTGCGAAAATGGTTTCGCAACGAAAACACCCATTCTACCCCATTAGACCCAGAATAATGTTTTGGATGTTTTGCAGCATATCGCAAACCTTCGGCATGTAAAAAGATGCAAAACTTTCATTTTGGGGCTGAATGCACTATTTCTGGGTACCGAAGTTGCGAAAATGGTTTCGCAACGAAAACAACCATTCTACTCCATTAGACCCAAAATGAAGTTTGGGAGTGTTTTGGAGCATATCACAAATCTTCGGCATGTAAAAAGATGCAAAACATGTGTTTCGACCTGAATCCACTATTTTGGTGTACCGATGTTGCGAAAATGGTTTCGCAACGAAAACACCCATTCTACTCCATTAGACCCAAAATGAAGTTTGGGAGTGTTTTGGAGCATTTCGCAAACCTTCGGCATGTAAAAGATGCAAAACTTGTGTTTCGGGCCTAAATGCACTATTTCTGGGTACCGAAGTTGCGAAAATAGTTTCGCAACGAAAACACCGATTCTACCCCATTAGACCCAGAATAATGTTTTGGATGTTTTGCAGCATATCGCAAACGTTCGGCATGTAAAAACATGCAAAACTTTCAGTTCGGGGCTGAATGCACTATTTCAGGGTACCGAAGTTGTGAAAATGGTTTCGCAACGAAAACAACCATTCTACTCCATTAGACCCAAAATGATGTTTGGGAGTGTTTTGGAGCATTTCGCAAACCTTCGACATGTAAAAGATGCAAAACTTGTGTTTCGGGCCTGAATGCACTATTTCGGGGTAGCGAAGTTGCGAAAATAGTTTCGCAACGAAAACAACCATTCTACTCCATTAGACCCAAAATGATGTTTGGGAGTGTTTTGGAGCATTTCGCAAACCTTCGACATGTAAAAGATGCAAAACTTGTGTTTCGGCCTGAATGCACTATTTCGGGGTACCGATGTTGCGAAAATGGTTTCGCAACGAAAACACCCAATCTACTCCATTAGACGCAAAATGAAGTTTGGGAGTGTTTTGGAGCATTTCGTAAACCTTCGGCATGTAAAAGATGTAAAACTTGTGTTTCGGGCCTAAATGCACTATTTCTCGGTACCGAAGTTGAGAAAATGGTTTCGCAACGAAAACACCCATTCTACCCCATTAGACCCAGAATAATGTTTTGGATGTTTTGCAGCATATCGCAAACCTTTGGCAGGTAAAAAGATCCAAAACTTTCATTTCGGGGCTGAATGCACTATTTCTGGGTACCGAAGTTGCGAAAATGGTTTCGCAACGAAAACAACCATTCTACTCCATTAGACCCAAAATGATGTTTGGGAGTGTTTTGGAGCATTTCGCAAACCTTCGGCATGTAAAAGATGCAAAACTTGGGTTTCGGGCCTGAATGCACTATTTCGGGGTACCGAAGTTGCGAAAATAGTTTTGCAACGAAAACAACCATTCTACTCCATTAGACCCAAAATGATGTTTGAAGTGTTTTGGACCATATCACAAATCTTGGGCATGTAAAAAGATGCAAAACTTGTGTTTCGGCCTGAATGCACAATTTCGGGGTACCGATGTTGCGAAAATGGTTTCGCAACGAAAACACCCATTCTACTCCATTAGACCCAAAATGAAGTTTGGGAGTGTTTTGGAGCATTTCGCAAACCTTCGGCATGTAAAAGATGTAAAACTTGTGTTTCGGGCCTAAATGCACTATTTCTCGGTACCGAAGTTGCGAAAATGGTTTCGCAACAAAAACACCCATTCTACCCCATTAGACCCAGAATAATGTTTTGGATGTTTTGCAGCATATCGCAAACCTTCGGCATGTAAAAAGATGCAAAACTTTCATTTTGGGGCTGAATGCACTATTTCTGGGTACCGAAGTTGCGAAAATGGTTTCGCAACGAAAACAACCATTCTACTCCATTAGACCCAAAATGAAGTTTGGGAGTGTTTTGGAGCATATCACAAATCTTCGGCATGTAAAAAGATGCAAAACATGTGTTTCGACCTGAATCCACTATTTTGGTGTACCGATGTTGCGAAAATGGTTTCGCAACGAAAACACCCATTCTACTCCATTAGACCCAAAATGAAGTTTGGGATTGTTTTGGAGCATTTCGCAAACCTTCGGCATGTAAAAGATGCAAAACATGTGTTTTGGGCCTGAATGCACTATTTCGGGGTACCGATGTTGCGAAAATGGTTTCACAACGAAAACACCCATTCTACTCCATTAGATCCAAAATGAAGTTTGGGAGTGTTTTGGAGCATTTCGCAAACCTACGGCATGTAAAAGTTGCAAAACTTGTGTTTCGAGCCTGAATGCACTATTTCGGGGTACCGAAGTTGTGAAAATGGTTTCGCAACGAAAACAACCATTCTACTCCATTAGACCCAAAATGATGTTTGGGAGTGTTTTGGAGGATATCACAAATCTTCGCCATGTAAAAAGATGCAAAACTTGTGTTTCGGGCCTGAATGCACTATTTTGGGGTACCGATGTTGCGAAAATGGTTTCGGAACGAAAACTCCCATTCTACTCCATTAGACCCAAAATGAAGTTTGGGAGTGTTTTGGAGCATTTCGCAATCCTTCGGCATGTAAAGGATGCAAAACTTTTGTTTCGGGCCTAAATGCACTATTTCTAGGTACCGTAGTTGCGAAAATAGTTTCGCAACGAAAACACCCATTCTACCCCGTAGACCCAGAATAATGTTTTGGATGTTTTGCAGCATATCGCAAACCTTCGGCATGTAAAAAGATGCAAAACTTTCATTTCGGGGTTGAATGCACTATTTCAGGGTACCGAAGTTGCGAAAATGGTTTCGCAACGAAAACACCCATTCTACTGCATTAGACCCAAAATGAAGTTTGGGAGTGTTTTGGAGCATTTCGCAAACCTTCGGCATGTAAAAGATGCAAAACTTGTGTTTCGGGCCTAAATGCACTATTTCTGGGTACCGAAGTTGCGAAAATAGTTTCGCAACGAAAACACCGATTCTACCCCATTAGACCCAGAATAATGTTTTGGATGTTTTGCAGCATATCGCAAACGTTCGGCATGTAAAAACATGCAAAACTTTCAGTTCGGGGCTGAATGCACTATTTCAGGGTACCGAAGTTGTGAAAATGGTTTCGCAACGAAAACAACCATTCTACTCCATTAGACCCAAAATGATGTTTGGGAGTGTTTTGGAGCATTTCGCAAACCTTCGACATGTAAAAGATGCAAAACTAGTGTTTCGGGCCTGAATGCACTATTTCGGGGTAGCGAAGTTGCGAAAATAGTTTCGCAACGAAAACAACCATTCTACTCCATTAGACCCAAAATGATGTTTGGGAGTGTTTTGGAGCATTTCGCAAACCTTCGACATGTAAAAGATGCAAAACTTGTGTTTCGGCCTGAATGCACTATTTCGGGGTACCGATGTTGCGAAAATGGTTTCGCAACGAAAACACCCATTCTACTCCATTAGACGCAAAATGAAGTTTGGGAGTGTTTTGGAGCATTTCGCAAACCTTCGGCATGTAAAAGATGTAAAACTTGTGTTTCGGGCCTAAATGCACTATTTCTCGGTACCGAAGTTGCGAAAATGGTTTCGCAACGAAAACACCCATTCTACCCCATTAGACCCAGAATAATGTTTTGGATGTTTTGCAGCATATCGCAAACCTTCGGCATGTAAAAAGATGCAAAACTTTCATTTTGGGGCTGAATGCACTATTTCTGGGTACCGAAGTTGCGAAAATGGTTTCGCAACGAAAACAACCATTCTACTCCATTAGACCCAAAATGAAGTTTGGGAGTGTTTTGGAGCATATCACAAATCTTCGGCATGTAAAAAGATGCAAAACATGTGTTTCGACCTGAATCCACTATTTTGGTGTACCGATGTTGCGAAAATGGTTTCGCAACGAAAACACCCATTCTACTCCATTAGACCCAAAATGAAGTTTGGGATTGTTTTGGAGCATTTCGCAAACCTTCGGCATGTAAAAGATGCAAAACTTGTGTTTCGGGCCTAAATGCACTATTTCTGGGTACCGAAGTTGCGAAAATAGTTTCGCAACGAAAACAACCATTCTACTCCATTAGACCCAAAATGATGTTTGGGAGTGTTTTGGAGGATATCACAAATCTTCGGCATGTAAAAAGATGCAAAACTTATGTTTCAGACCTGAATGCACTATTTCGGGGTACCGATGTTGCGAAAATGGTTTCGGAACGAAAACTCCCATTCTCCTCCATTAGACCCAAAATGAAGTTTGGGAGTGTTTTGGAGCATTTCGCAATCCTTCGGCATGTAAATGATGCAAAACTTGTGTTTCGGGCCAAAATGCTCTATTTCTGGGTACCGAAGTTGCGAAAATAGTTTCGCAACGAAAACACCCATTCTATCCCATTAGACCAAGAATAATGTTTTGGATGTTTTGCAGCATATCGCAAACCTTCGGCATGTAAAAAGATGCAAAATTTCATTTCGGGGTTGAATGCACTATTTCGGGGTACCGAAGTTGCGAAAATGGTTTCGCAACGAAAACACCCATTCTACTCCATTAGACCCAAAATGAAGTTTGGGAGTGTTTTGGAGCATTTCGCAAACCTTCGGCATGGAAAAGATGCAAAACTTGTGTTTCGGGCCAAAATGCACTATTTCTGGGTACCGAAGTTGCGAAAATAGTTTCGCAACGAAAACACCCATTCTACCCCATTAGACCCAGAATAATGTTTTGGATGTTTTGCAGCATATCACAAACCTTCGGCATGTAAAAAGATGCAAAACTTTCATTTCGGGGCTGAATGCACTATTTCAGGGTACCGAAGTTGCGAAAATGGTTTCGCAACGAAAACAACCATTCTACTCCATTAGACCCAAAATGATGTTTGGGAGTGTTTTGGAGGATATCACAAATCTTCGGCATGTAAAAAGATGCAAAACTTATGTTTCAGACCTGAATGCACTATTTCGGGGTACCGATGTTGCGAAAATGGTTTCGGAACGAAAACTCCCATTCTCCTCCATTAGACCCAAAATGAAGTTTGGGAGTGTTTTGGAGCATTTCGCAATCCTTCGGCATGTAAATGATGCAAAACTTGTGTTTCGGGCCAAAATGCTCTATTTCTGGGTACCGAAGTTGCGAAAATAGTTTCGCAACGAAAACACCCATTCTATCCCATTAGACCAAGAATAATGTTTTGGATGTTTTGCAGCATATCGCAAACCTTCGGCATGTAAAAAGATGCAAAATTTCATTTCGGGGTTGAATGCACTATTTCGGGGTACCGAAGTTGCGAAAATGGTTTCGCAACGAAAACACCCATTCTACTCCATTAGACCCAAAATGAAGTTTGGGAGTGTTTTGGAGCATTTCGCAAACCTTCGGCATGGAAAAGATGCAAAACTTGTGTTTCGGGCCAAAATGCACTATTTCTGGGTACCGAAGTTGCGAAAATAGTTTCGCAACGAAAACACCCATTCTACCCCATTAGACCCAGAATAATGTTTTGGATGTTTTGCAGCATATCACAAACCTTCGGCATGTAAAAAGATGCAAAACTTTCATTTCGGGGCTGAATGCACTATTTCAGGGTACCGAAGTTGCGAAAATGGTTTCGCAACGAAAACAACCATTCTACTCCATTAGACCCAAAATGATGTTTGGGAGTGTTTTGGAGGATATCACAAATCTTCGGCATGTAAAAAGATGCAAAACTTATGTTTCAGACCTGAATGCACTATTTCGGGGTACCGATGTTGCGAAAATGGTTTCGGAACGAAAACTCCCATTCTCCTCCATTAGACCCAAAATGAAGTTTGGGAGTGTTTTGGAGCATTTCGTAATCCTTCGGCATGTAAATGATGCAAAACTTGTGTTTCGGGCCAAAATGCACTATTTCTGGGTACCGAAGTTGCGAAAATAGTTTCGCAACGAAAACACCCATTCTATCCCATTAGACCAAGAATAATGTTTTGGATGTTTTGCAGCATATCGCAAACCTTCGGCATGTAAAAAGATGCAAAATTTCATTTCGGGGTTGAATGCACTATGTCGGGGTACCGAAGTTGCGAAAATGGTTTCGCAACGAAAACACCCATTCTACTCCATTAGACCCAAAATGAAGTTTGGGAGTGTTTTGGAGCATTTCGCAAACCTTCGGCATGGAAAAGATGCAAAACTTGTGTTTCGGGCCTAAATGCACTATTTCTGGGTACCGAAGTTGCGAAAATAGTTTCGCAACGAAAACACCGATTCTACCCCATTAGACCCAGAATAATGTTTTGGATGTTTTGCAGCATATCACAAACCTTCGGCATGTCAAAAGATGCAAACCTTTCATTTCGGGGCTGAATGCACTATTTCAGGGTACCGAAGTTGCGAAAATGGTTTCGCAACGAAAACAACCATTCTACTCCATTAGACCCAAAATGATGTTTGGGAGTGTTTTGGAGCATTTCGCAAACCTTCGGCATGTAAAAGATGTAAAACTTATGTTTCGGGCCTGAATGCACTATTTCGGGGTACCGAAGTTGCGAAAATGGTTTCGCAACGAAAACAACCATTCTATTCCATTAGACCCAAAATGATGTTTGGGCGTGTTTCGGACCATATCACAAATCTTGGGCATGTAAAAAGATGCAAAACTTGTGTTTCGGGCCTGAATGCACTATTTCGGGGTAGCGAAGTTGCGAAAATAGTTTCGCAACGAAAACAACCATTCTACTCCATTAGACCCAAAATGATGTTTGGGAGTGTTTTGGAGCATATCACAAATCTTCAGCATGTAAAAAGATGCAAAACTTGTGTTTCGGCCTGAATGCACTATTTCGGGGTACCAATGTTGCGAAAATCGTTTCGCAACGAAAACACCCATTCTACTCCATTACACCCAAAATGATGTTTGGGAGTGTTTTGGAGCATATCGCAAACCTTCGCATGTAAAAAGTTGCAAAACATGTGTTTTGGGTCTGAATGCACTATTTCGGGGTACCGATGTTGCGAAAATGGTTTCACAACGAAAACACCCATTCTACTCCATTAGATCCAAAATGAAGTTTGGGAGTGTTTTGGAGCATTTCGCAAACCTACGGCATGTAAGAGTTGCAAAACTTGTGTTTCGAGCTTGAATGCACTATTTCGGGGTACCGAAGTTGTGAAAATGGTTTCGCAACGAAAACAACCATTCTACTCCATTAGACCCAAAATGATGTTTGGGAGTGTTTTGGAGGATATCACAAATCTTCGGCATGTAAAAAGATGCAAAACTTGTGTTTCGGGCCTGAATGCACTATTTTGGGGTACCGATGTTGCGAAAATGGTTTCGGAACGAAAACTCCCATTCTACTCCATTAGACCCAAAATGAAGTTTGGGAGTGTTTTGGAGCATTTCGCAATCCTTCGGCATGTAAAGGATGCAAAACTTTTGTTTCGGGCCTAAATGCACTATTTCTAGGTACCGTAGTTGCGAAAATAGTTTCGCAACGAAAACACCCATACTACCCATTAGACCCAGAATAATGTTTTGGATGTTTTGCAGCATATCGCAAACCTTCGGCATGTAAAAAGATGCAAAACTTTCATTTCGGGGTTGAATGCACTATTTCAGGGTACCGAAGTTGCGAAAATGGTTTCGCAACGAAAACAACCATTCTACTCCATTAGACCCAAA
Source organism: Cenchrus fungigraminus (assembly GCA_036936925.1). Classification (NCBI taxonomy): domain Eukaryota; kingdom Viridiplantae; phylum Streptophyta; class Magnoliopsida; order Poales; family Poaceae; genus Cenchrus; species Cenchrus fungigraminus. Next base: position 190,620 of record JAQONI010000019.1, on the reverse strand, counting down.
ATGAAGTTTGGGAGTGTTTTGGAGCATTTCGCAAACCTTCGACATGTAAAAGATGCAAAACTAGTGTTTCGGGCCTGAATGCACTATTTCGGGGTAGCGAAGTTGCGAAAATAGTTTCGCAACGAAAACAACCATTCTACTCCATTAGACCCAAAATGATGTTTGGGAGTGTTTTGGAGCATTTCGCAAACCTTCGACATGTAAAAGATGCAAAACTTGTGTTTCGGCCTGAATGCACTATTTCGGGGTACCGATGTTGCGAAAATGGTTTCGCAACGAAAACACCCATTCTACTCCATTAGACGCAAAATGAAGTTTGGGAGTGTTTTGGAGCATTTCGCAAACCTTCGGCATGTAAAAGATGTAAAACTTGTGTTTCGGGCCTAAATGCACTATTTCTCGGTACCGAAGTTGCGAAAATGGTTTCGCAACGAAAACACCCATTCTACCCCATTAGACCCAGAATAATGTTTTGGATGTTTTGCAGCATATCGCAAACCTTCGGCATGTAAAAAGATGCAAAACTTTCATTTTGGGGCTGAATGCACTATTTCTGGGTACCGAAGTTGCGAAAATGGTTTCGCAACGAAAACAACCATTCTACTCCATTAGACCCAAAATGAAGTTTGGGAGTGTTTTGGAGCATATCACAAATCTTCGGCATGTAAAAAGATGCAAAACATGTGTTTCGACCTGAATCCACTATTTTGGTGTACCGATGTTGCGAAAATGGTTTCGCAACGAAAACACCCATTCTACTCCATTAGACCCAAAATGAAGTTTGGGATTGTTTTGGAGCATTTCGCAAACCTTCGGCATGTAAAAGATGCAAAACTTGTGTTTCGGGCCTAAATGCACTATTTCTGGGTACCGAAGTTGCGAAAATAGTTTCGCAACGAAAACAACCATTCTACTCCATTAGACCCAAAATGATGTTTGGGAGTGTTTTGGAGGATATCACAAATCTTCGGCATGTAAAAAGATGCAAAACTTATGTTTCAGACCTGAATGCACTATTTCGGGGTACCGATGTTGCGAAAATGGTTTCGGAACGAAAACTCCCATTCTCCTCCATTAGACCCAAAATGAAGTTTGGGAGTGTTTTGGAGCATTTCGCAATCCTTCGGCATGTAAATGATGCAAAACTTGTGTTTCGGGCCAAAATGCACTATTTCTGGGTACCGAAGTTGCGAAAATAGTTTCGCAACGAAAACACCCATTCTATCCCATTAGACCAAGAATAATGTTTTGGATGTTTTGCAGCATATCGCAAACCTTCGGCATGTAAAAAGATGCAAAATTTCATTTCGGGGTTGAATGCACTATTTCGGGGTACCGAAGTTGCGAAAATGGTTTCGCAACGAAAACACCCATTCTACTCCATTAGACCCAAAATGAAGTTTGGGAGTGTTTTGGAGCATTTCGCAAACCTTCGGCATGGAAAAGATGCAAAACTTGTGTTTCGGGCCAAAATGCACTATTTCTGGGTACCGAAGTTGCGAAAATAGTTTCGCAACGAAAACACTCATTCTACCCCATTAGACCCAGAATAATGTTTTGGATGTTTTGCAGCATATCACAAACCTTCGGCATGTCAAAAGATGCAAACCTTTCATTTCGGGGCTGAATGCACTATTTCAGGGTACCGAAGTTGCGAAAATGGTTTCGCAACGAAAACAACCATTCTACTCCATTAGACCCAAAATGATGTTTGGGAGTGTTTTGGAGCATTTCGCAAACCTTCGGCATGTAAAAGATGTAAAACTTATGTTTCGGGCCTGAATGCACTATTTCGGGGTACCGAAGTTGCGAAAATGGTTTCGCAACGAAAACAACCATTCTATTCCATTAGACCCAAAATGATGTTTGGGCGTGTTTCGGACCATATCACAAATCTTGGGCATGTAAAAAGATGCAAAACTTGTGTTTCGGCCCTGAATGCACTATTTCGGGGTAGCGAAGTTGCGAAAATAGTTTCGCAACGAAAACAACCATTCTACTCCATTAGACCCAAAATGATGTTTGGGAGTGTTTTGGAGCATATCACAAATCTTCAGCATGTAAAAAGATGCAAAACTTGTGTTTCGGCCTGAATGCACTATTTCGGGGTACCAATGTTGCGAAAATCGTTTCGCAACGAAAACACCCATTCTACTCCATTACACCCAAAATGATGTTTGGGAGTGTTTTGGAGCATATCGCAAACCTTCGCATGTAAAAAGTTGCAAAACATGTGTTTTGGGCCTGAATGCACTATTTCGGGGTACCGATGTTGCGAAAATGGTTTCACAACGAAAACACCCATTCTACTCCATTAGATCCAAAATGAAGTTTGGGAGTGTTTTGGAGCATTTCGCAAACCTACGGCATGTAAGAGTTGCAAAACTTGTGTTTCGAGCTTGAATGCACTATTTCGGGGTACCGAAGTTGTGAAAATGGTTTCGCAACGAAAACAACCATTCTACTCCATTAGACCCAAAATGATGTTTGGGAGTGTTTTGGAGGATATCACAAATCTTCGGCATGTAAAAAGATGCAAAACTTGTGTTTCGGGCCAGAATGCAATATTTCGGGGTACCGAAGTTGCGAAAATAGTTTCGTAACAAAAACAACCATTCTACTCCATTAGACCCAAAATGATGTTTGGGAGTCTTTTGGAGGATATCACAAATCTTCGCCATGTAAAAAGATGCAAAACTTGTGTTTCGGGCCTGAATGCACTATTTTGGGGTACCGATGTTGCGAAAATGGTTTCGGAACGAAAACTCCCATTCTACTCCATTAGACCCAAAATGAAGTTTGGGAGTGTTTTGGAGCATTTCGCAATCCTTCGGCATGTAAAGGATGCAAAACTTTTGTTTCGGGCCTAAATGCACTATTTCTAGGTACCGTAGTTGCGAAAATAGTTTCGCAACGAAAACACCCATACTACCCATTAGACCCAGAATAATGTTTTGGATGTTTTGCAGCATATCGCAAACCTTCGGCATGTAAAAAGATGCAAAACTTTCATTTCGGGGTTGAATGCACTATTTCAGGGTACCGAAGTTGCGAAAATGGTTTCGCAACGAAAACACCCATTCTACTGCATTAGACCCAAAATGAAGTTTGGGAGTGTTTTGGAGCATTTCGCAAACCTTCGGCATGTAAAAGATGCAAAACTTGTGTTTCGGGCCTAAATGCACTATTTCTGGGTACCGAAGTTGCGAAAATAGTTTCGCAACGAAAACACCGATTCTACCCCATTAGACCCAGAATAATGTTTTGGTTGTTTTGCAGCATATCGCAAACGTTCGGCATGTAAAAACATGCAAAACTTTCATTTCGGGGCTGAATGCACTATTTCAGGGTACCGAAGTTGTGAAAATGGTTTCGCAACGAAAACAACCATTCTACTCCATTAGACCCAAAATGATGTTTGGGAGTGTTTTGGAGCATTTCGCAAACCTTCGACATGTAAAAGATGCAAAACTTGTGTTTCGGGCCTGAATGCACTATTTTGGGGTAGCGAAGTTGCGAAAATAGTTTCGCAACAAAAACAGCCATTCTACTCCATTAGACCCAAAATGATGTTTGGTAGTGTTTTGGACCATATCACAAATCTTGGGCATGTAAAAAGATGCAAAACTTGTGTTTCGGCCCGAATGCACAATTTCGGGGTACCGATGTTGCGAAAATGGTTTCGCAACGAAAACACCCATTCTACTCCATTAGACCCAAAATGAAGTTTGGGAGTGTTTTGGAGCATTTCGCAAACCTTCGGCATGTAAAAGATGTAAAACTTGTGTTTCGGGCCTAAATGCACTATTTCTCGGTACCGAAGTTGCGAAAATGGTTTCGCAACGAAAACACCCATTCTACCCCATTAGACCCAGAATAATGTTTTGGATGTTTTGCAGCATATCGCAAACCTTCGGCATGTAAAAAGATGCAAAACTTTCATTTTGGGGCTGAATGCACTATTTCTGGGTACCGAAGTTGCGAAAATGGTTTCGCAACGAAAACAACCATTCTACTCCATTAGACCCAAAATGAAGTTTGGGAGTGTTTTGGAGCATATCACAAATCTTCGGCATGTAAAAAGATGCAAAACATGTGTTTCGACCTGAATCCACTATTTTGGTGTACCGATGTTGCGAAAATGGTTTCGCAACGAAAACACCCATTCTACTCCATTAGACCCAAAATGAAGTTTGGGATTGTTTTGGAGCATTTCGCAAACCTTCGGCATGTAAAAGATGCAAAACTTGTGTTTCGGGCCTAAATGCACTATTTCTGGGTACCGAAGTTGCGAAAATAGTTTCGCAACGAAAACAACCATTCTACTCCATTAGACCCAAAATGATGTTTGGGAGTGTTTTGGAGGATATCACAAATCTTCGGCATGTAAAAAGATGCAAAACTTATGTTTCAGACCTGAATGCACTATTTCGGGGTACCGATGTTGCGAAAATGGTTTCGGAACGAAAACTCCCATTCTCCTCCATTAGACCCAAAATGAAGTTTGGGAGTGTTTTGGAGCATTTCGTAATCCTTCGGCATGTAAATGATGCAAAACTTGTGTTTCGGGCCAAAATGCACTATTTCTGGGTACCGAAGTTGCGAAAATAGTTTCGCAACGAAAACACCCATTCTATCCCATTAGACCAAGAATAATGTTTTGGATGTTTTGCAGCATATCGCAAACCTTCGGCATGTAAAAAGATGCAAAATTTCATTTCGGGGTTGAATGCACTATGTCGGGGTACCGAAGTTGCGAAAATGGTTTCGCAACGAAAACACCCATTCTACTCCATTAGACCCAAAATGAAGTTTGGGAGTGTTTTGGAGCATTTCGCAAACCTTCGGCATGGAAAAGATGCAAAACTTGTGTTTCGGGGCTAAATGCACTATTTCTGGGTACCGAAGTTGCGAAAATAGTTTCGCAACGAAAACACCGATTCTACCCCATTAGACCCAGAATAATGTTTTGGATGTTTTGCAGCATATCACAAACCTTCGGCATGTCAAAAGATGCAAACCTTTCATTTCGGGGCTGAATGCACTATTTCAGGGTACCGAAGTTGCGAAAATGGTTTCGCAACGAAAACAACCATTCTACTCCATTAGACCCAAAATGATGTTTGGGAGTGTTTTGGAGCATTTCGCAAACCTTCGGCATGTAAAAGATGTAAAACTTATGTTTCGGGCTTGAATGCACTATTTCGGGGTACCGAAGTTGCGAAAATGGTTTCGCAACGAAAACAACCATTCTATTCCATTAGACCCAAAATGATGTTTGGGCGTGTTTCGGACCATATCACAAATCTTGGGCATGTAAAAAGATGCAAAACTTGTGTTTCGGGCCTGAATGCACTATTTCGGGGTAGCGAAGTTGCGAAAATAGTTTCGCAACGAAAACAACCATTCTACTCCATTAGACCCAAAATGATGTTTGGGAGTGTTTTGGAGCATATCACAAATCTTCAGCATGTAAAAAGATGCAAAACTTGTGTTTCGGCCTGAATGCACTATTTCGGGGTACCAATGTTGCGAAAATCGTTTCGCAACGAAAACACCCATTCTACTCCATTACACCCAAAATGATGTTTGGGAGTGTTTTGGAGCATATCGCAAACCTTCGCATGTAAAAAGTTGCAAAACATGTGTTTTGGGCCTGAATGCACTATTTCGGGGTACCGATGTTGCGAAAATGGTTTCACAACGAAAACACCCATTCTACTCCATTAGATCCAAAATGAAGTTTGGGAGTGTTTTGGAGCATTTCGCAAACCTACGGCATGTAAGAGTTGCAAAACTTGTGTTTCGAGCTTGAATGCACTATTTCGGGGTACCGAAGTTGTGAAAATGGTTTCGCAACGAAAACAACCATTCTACTCCATTAGACCCAAAATGATGTTTGGGAGTGTTTTGGAGGATATCACAAATCTTCGGCATGTAAAAAGATGCAAAACTTGTGTTTCGGGCCAGAATGCAATATTTCGGGGTACCGAAGTTGCGAAAATAGTTTCGTAACAAAAACAACCATTCTACTCCATTAGACCCAAAATGATGTTTGGGAGTGTTTTGGAGGATATCACAAATCTTCGCCATGTAAAAAGATGCAAAACTTGTGTTTCGGGCCTGAATGCACTATTTTGGGGTACCGATGTTGCGAAAATGGTTTCGGAACGAAAACTCCCATTCTACTCCATTAGACCCAAAATGAAGTTTGGGAGTGTTTTGGAGCATTTCGCAATCCTTCGGCATGTAAAGGATGCAAAACTTTTGTTTCGGGCCTAAATGCACTATTTCTAGGTACCGTAGTTGCGAAAATAGTTTCGCAACGAAAACACCCATACTACCCATTAGACCCAGAATAATGTTTTGGATGTTTTGCAGCATATCGCAAACCTTCGGCATGTAAAAAGATGCAAAACTTTCATTTCGGGGTTGAATGCACTATTTCAGGGTACCGAAGTTGCGAAAATGGTTTCGCAACGAAAACACCCATTCTACTGCATTAGACCCAAAATGAAGTTTGGGAGTGTTTTGGAGCATTTCGCAAACCTTCGGCATGTAAAAGATGCAAAACTTGTGTTTCGGGCCTAAATGCACTATTTCTGGGTACCGAAGTTGCGAAAATAGTTTCGCAACGAAAACACCGATTCTACCCCATTAGACCCAGAATAATGTTTTGGATGTTTTGCAGCATATCGCAAACGTTCGGCATGTAAAAACATGCAAAACTTTCATTTCGGGGCTGAATGCACTATTTCAGGGTACCGAAGTTGTGAAAATGGTTTCGCAACGAAAACAACCATTCTACTCCATTAGACCCAAAATGATGTTTGGGAGTGTTTTGGAGCATTTCGCAAACCTTCGACATGTAAAAGATGCAAAACTTGTGTTTCGGGCCTGAATGCACTATTTTGGGGTAGCGAAGTTGCGAAAATAGTTTCGCAACGAAAACAGCCATTCTACTCCATTAGACCCAAAATGATGTTTGGTAGTGTTTTGGAGCATTTCGCAAACCTTCGACATGTAAAAGATGCAAAACTTGTGTTTCGGCCTGAATGCACTATTTCGGGGTACCGATGTTGCGAAAATGGTTTCGCAACGAAAACACCCATTCTACTCCATTAGACGCAAAGTGAAGTTTGGGAGTGTTTTGGAGCATTTCGCAAACCTTCGGCATGTAAAAGATGCAAAACTTGTGTTTCGGGCCTAAATGCACTATTTCTGGGTACCGAAGTTGCGAAAATGGTTTCGCAACTAAAACACCCATACTACCCCATTAGACCCAGAATAATGTTTTGGATGTTTTGCAGCATATCGCAAACCTTCGGCATGTAAAAAGATGCAAAACTTTCATTTCGGGGTTGAATGCACTATTTCAGGGTACCGAAGTTGCGAAAATGGTTTCGCAACGAAAACACCCATTCTACTGCATTAGACCCAAAATGAAGTTTGGGAGTGTTTTGGAGCATTTCGCAAACCTTCGGCATGTAAAAGATGCAAAACTTGTGTTTCGGGCCTAAATGCACTATTTCTGGGTACCGAAGTTGCGAAAATAGTTTCGCAACGAAAACACCGATTCTACCCCATTAGACCCAGAATAATGTTTTGGATGTTTTGCAGCATATCGCAAACGTTCGGCATGTAAAAACATGCAAAACTTTCATTTCGGGGCTGAATGCACTATTTCAGGGTACCGAAGTTGTGAAAATGGTTTCGCAACGAAAACAACCATTCTACTCCATTAGACCCAAAATGATGTTTGGGAGTGTTTTGGAGCATTTCGCAAACCTTCGACATGTAAAAGATGCAAAACTTGTGTTTCGGGCCTGAATGCACTATTTCGGGGTAGCGAAGTTGCGAAAATAGTTTCGCAACGAAAACAGCCATTCTACTCCATTAGACCCAAAATGATGTTTGGTAGTGTTTTGGACCATATCACAAATCTTGGGCATGTAAAAAGATGCAAAACTTGTGTTTCGGCCCGAATGCACAATTTCGGGGTACCGATGTTGCGAAAATGGTTTCGCAACGAAAACACCCATTCTACTCCATTAGACCCAAAATGAAGTTTGGGAGTGTTTTGGAGCATTTCGCAAACCTTCGGCATGTAAAAGATGTAAAACTTGTGTTTCGGGCCTAAATGCACTATTTCTCGGTACTGAAGTTGCGAAAATGGTTTCGCAACGAAAACACCCATTCTACCCCATTAGACCCAGAATAATGTTTTGGATGTTTTGCAGCATATCGCAAACCTTCGGCATGTAAAAAGATGCAAAACTTTCATTTTGGGGCTGAATGCACTATTTGTGGGTACCGAAGTTGCGAAAATGGTTTCGCAACGAAAACAACCATTCTACTCCATTAGACCCAAAATGAAGTTTGGGAGTGTTTTGGAGCATATCACAAATCTTCGGCATGTAAAAAGATGCAAAACATGTGTTTCGACCTGAATCCACTATTTTGGTGTACCGATGTTGCGAAAATGGTTTCGCAACGAAAACACCCATTCTACTCCATTAGACCCAAAATGAAGTTTGGGATTGTTTTGGAGCATTTCGCAAACCTTCGGCATGTAAAAGATGCAAAACTTGTGTTTCGGGCCTAAATGCACTATTTCTGGGTACCGAAGTTGCGAAAGTAGTTTCGCAACGAAAACAACCATTCTACTCCATTAGACCCAAAATGATGTTTGGGAGTGTTTTGGAGGATATCACAAATCTTCGGCATGTAAAAAGATGCAAAACTTATGTTTCGGACCTGAATGCACTATTTCGGGGTACCGATGTTGCGAAAATGGTTTCGGAACGAAAACTCCCATTCTCCTCCATTAGACCCAAAATGAAGTTTGGGAGTGTTTTGGAGCATTTCGCAATCCTTCGGCTTGTAAATGATGCAAAACTTGTGTTTAGGGCCAAAATGCACTATTTCTGGGTACCGAAGTTGCGAAAATAGTTTCGCAACGAAAACACCCATTCTATCCCATTAGACCAAGAATAATGTTTTGGATGTTTTGCAGCATATCGCAAACGTTCGGCATGTAAAAAGATGCAAAATTTCATTTCGGGGTTGAATGCACTATTTCGGGGTACCGAAGTTGCGAAAATGGTTTCGCAACGAAAACACCCATTCTACTCCATTAGACCCAAAATGAAGTTTGGGAGTGTTTTGGAGCATTTCGCAAACCTTCGGCATGGAAAAGATGCAAAACTTGTGTTTCGGGCCAAAATGCACTATTTCTGGGTACCGAAGTTGCGAAAATAGTTTCGCAATGAAAACACCCATTCTACCCCATTAGACCCAGAATAATGTTTTGGATGTTTTGCAGCATATCACAAACCTTCGGCATGTCAAAAGATGCAAACCTTTCATTTCGGGGCTAAATGCACTATTTCAGGGTACCGAAGTTGGGAAAATGGTTTCGCAACGAAAACAACCATTCTACTCCATTAGACCCAAAATGATGTTTGGGAGTGTTTTGGAGCATTTCGCAAACCTTCGGCATGTACAAGATGCAAAATTTGTGTTTCGTGCCTGAATGCACTGTTTCGGGGTACCGAAGTTGCAAAAATAGTTTCGCAATGAAAACTACCATTCTACTCCTTCAGACCCAAAATGATGTTTGGGAGTGTTTTGGACCATATCACAAATCTTGGGCATGTAAAAAGATGCAAAACTTGTGTTTCGGCCTGAATGCACAATTTCGGGGTACCGATGTTGCGAAAATGGTTTCGCAAAGAAAACACCCATTCTACTCCATTAGACCCAAAATGAAGTTTGGGAGTGTTTTGGAGCATTTCGCAAACCTTCGGCATGTAAAAGATGTAAACTTGTGTTTCGGGCCTAAATGCACTATTTCTCGGTACCGAAGTTGCGAAAATGGTTTCGCAACGAAAACACCCATTCTACCCCATTAGACCCAGAATAATGTTTTGGATGTTTTGCAGCATATCGCAAACCTTCGGCATGTAAAAAGATGCAAAACTTTCATTTCAGGGCTGAATGCACTATTTCTGGGTACCGAAGTTGCGAAAATGGTTTTGCAACGAAAACAACCATTCTACTCCATTAGACCCAAAATGATGTTTGGGAGTGTTTTGGAGCATATCACAAATCTTCGGCATGTAAAAAGATGCAAAACATGTGTTTCGGCCTGAATCCACTATTTTGGTTTACCGATGTTGCGAAAATGGTTTCGCAACGAAAACACCCATTCTACTCCATTAGACCCAAAATGAAGTTTGGAATTGTTTTGGAGCATTTCGCAAACCTTCGGCATGTAAAAGATGCAAAACTTGTGTTTCGGGCCTAAATGCACTATTTCTGGGTACCGAAGTTGCGAAAATAGTTTCGCAACGAAAACAACCATTCTACTCCATTAGACCCAAAATGATGTTTGGGAGTGTTTTGGAGGATATCACAAATCTTCGGCATGTAAAAAGATGCAAAACTTATGTTTCGGACCTGAATGCACTATTTCGGGGTACCGATGTTGCGAAAATGGTTTCGGAACAAAAACTCCCATTCTCCTCCATTAGACCCAAAATGAAGTTTGGGAGTGTTTTGGAGCATTTCGCAATCCTTCGGCATGTAAAAGATGTAAAACTTGTGTTTCGGGCCTAAATGCACTATTTCTCGGTACCGAAGTTGCGAAAATGGTTTCGCAACGAAAACACCCATTCTACCCCATTAGACCCAGAATAATGTTTTGGATGTTTTGCAGTATATCGCAAACCTTCGGCATGTAAAAAGATGCAAAACTTTCATTTCAGGGCTGAATGCACTATTTCTGGGTACCGAAGTTGCGAAAATGGTTTCGCAACGAAAACAACCATTCTACTCCATTAGACCCAAAATGATGTTTGGGAGTGTTTTGGAGCATATCACAAATCTTCGGCATGTAAAAAGATGCAAAACATGTGTTTCGGCCTGAATCCACTATTTTGGTTTACCGATGTTGCGAAAATGGTTTCGCAACGAAAACACCCATTCTACTCCATTAGACCCAAAATGAAGTTTGGGATTGTTTTGGAGGATATCAGAAATCTTCGGCATATAAAAAGATGCAAAACTTGTGTTTCGGGACTGAATGCACTATTTCGGGGTACCGATGTTGCGAAAATGGTTTCGCAACGAAAACAACCATTCTACTCCATTAGACCCAAAATGATGTTTGGGAGTGTTTTGGAGCATTTCGCAAACCTTCGGCATGTAAAAGATGCAAAACTTGTGTTTCGGGCCTAAATGCACTATTTCTGGGTACCGAAGTTGCGAAAATAGTTTCGCAACGAAAACAACCATTCTACTCCATTAGACCCAAAATGATGTTTGGGAGTGTTTTGGAGGATATCACAAATCTTCGGCATGTAAAAAGATGCAAAACTTATGTTTCGGACCTGAATGCACTATTTCGGGGTACCGATGTTGCGAAAATGGTTTCGGAACGAAAACTCCTATTCTCCTCCATTAGACCCAAAATGAAGTTTGGGAGTGTTTTGGAGCATTTCGCAATCCTTCGGCATGTAAATGATGCAAAACTTGTGTTTCGGGCCAAAATGCACTATTTCTGGGTACCGAAGTTGCGAAAATAGTTTCGCAACGAAAACACCCATTCTATCCCATTAGACCAAGAATAATGTTTTGGATGTTTTGCAGCATATCGCAAACCTTCGGCATGTAAAAAGATGCAAAACTTTCATTTCGGGGTTGAATGCACTATTTCGGGGTTCCGAAGTTGCGAAAATGGTTTCGCAACGAAAACACCCATTCTACTCCATTAGACCCAAAATGAAGTTTGGGAGTATTTTGGAGCATTTCGCAAACCTTCGGCATGGAAAAGATGCAAAACTTGTGTTTCGGGCCAAAATGCACTACTTCTGGGTACCGAAGTTGCGAAAATAGTTTCACAACGAAAACACCCATTCTACCCCATTAGACCCAGAATAATGTTTTGGATGTTTTGCAGCATATCGCAAACCTTCGGCATGTCAAAAGATGCAAAACTTTCATTTCGGGGCTGAATGCACTATTTCAGGGTACCGAAGTTGCGAAAATGGTTTCGCAACGAAAACAACCATTCTACTCCATTAGACCCAAAATGATGTTTGGGAGTGTTTTGGAGCATTTCGCAAACCTTCGGCATGTAAAAGATGCAAAATTTGTGTTTCATGCCTGAATGCACTGTTTCGGGGTACCGAAGTTGCGAAAATAGTTTCGCAACGAAAACTACCATTCTACTCCATTAGACCCAAAATGATGTTTGGGAGTGTTTTGGACCATGTCACAAATCTTGGGCATGTAAAAAGATGCAAAACTTGTGTTTCGGGCTTGAATGCACTATTTCGGGGTACCGATGTTTCGAAAATGGTTTCGTAACGAAAACACCCATTCTACTCCATTAGACCCAAAATGATGTTTGGGAGTGTTGTGGAGCATTTCGCAAACCTTCGGCATGTAAAAGATGCAAAACTTTTGTTTTCTTGCCTGAATGCAGCATTTCGGGGTACCGGAGTTGCGAAAATGGTTTCGTAACGAAAACAACCATTCTACTCCATTAGACCCAAAATGATGTTTGGTAGTGTTTTGGAGGATATCAGAAATCTTCGGCATATAAAAAGATGCAAAACTTGTGTTTCGGGACTGAATGCACTATTTCGGGGTACCGATGTTGCGAAAATGGTTTCGCAACGAAAACACCCATAATACTCGATTAGACCCAAAATGAAGTTTGGGAGTGTTTTGGAGCATTTCGCAAACCTTCGGTATGTAAAAGTTGCAAAACTTGTGTTTCGGGCCAGAATGCACTATTTCAGGGTACCGAAGTTGCGAAAATGGTTTCGCAACGAAAACAACCATTCTACTCCATTAGACCCAAAATGATGTTTGGTAGTGTTTTGGAGGATATCACAAATCTTCGGCATGTAAAAAGATGCAAAACTTGTGTTTCGGGACTGAATGCACTATTTCGGGGTACCGATGTTGCGAAAATGGTTTCGCAACGAAAACACCCATTCTACTCCATTAGACCCAAAATGAAGTTTGGGAGTGTTTTGGAGCATTTCGCAAACCTTCGGCATGTAAAAGTTGCAAAACTTGTGTTTCGGGCCAGAATGCACTATTTCGGGGTACCGAAGTTGCGAAAATGGTTTCGCAACGAAAACAACCTTTCTACTCCATTAGACCCAAAATGATATTTGGGACAGTTTTGTGGCACATCACAAATCATCGGCATGTAAAAGATGCAAAACTTGTGTTTCGGGCCTAAATGCACTATTTCTGGGTACCGAAGTTCCGAAAATAGTTTCGCAACGAAAATACCCATTCTACCCCATTAGACCCAGAATAATGTTTTGGATGTTTTGCAGCATATCGCAAACCTTCGGCATGTAAAAAGATGCAAAAGTTTCATTTCGGGGTTGAATGCACTATTTCAGTGTACCGAAGTTGCGAAAATGGTTTCGCAACGAAAACACCCATTCTACTCCATTTGACCCAAAATGAAGTTTGGGAGTGTTTTGGAGCATTTCGCAAACCAACTTGTGTTTCGGGTCTGAATGCATTATTTCGGGGTACCGATGTTGCGAAAATGGTTTCGCAACAAAAACACCCATTCTACTCCATTAGACCCAAAAAGAAGTTCGCGAGTGTTTTGGAGCATTTCGCAAACCTTCGGCATGTAAAAGTCGCAGAACTTGTGTTTCGGGCCTGAATGCACTATTTCGGGGTACCGAAGTTGCGAAAATGGTTTCGCAACGAAAACAACCATTCTACTCCATTAGACCCAAAATGATATTTGGGAGTGTTTTGGAGCATATCACAAATCTTCGGCATGTAAAAAGATGAAAAACTTGTGTTTCGGCCTGAATGCACTATTTCGGGGAACAGATGTTGAAAAAATGGTTTCACAACGAAAACACCCATTCTACTCCATTAGACCGAAAATGAAGTTTGGGAGTGTTTTGGAGCATTTCGCAAACCTTCGGCATGTAAAAGATGCAAAACTTGTGTTTCGGACCTAAATGCACTACTTCAGGGTACCGAAGTTGCGAAAATAGTTTCGCAACGAAAACACCCATTCTACCCCATTAGACCCAGAATAATGTTTTGGATGTTTTGCAGCATATCGCAAACCTTCGGCATGTAAAAAGATGCAAAACTTGTGTTTCGGGCCAAAATGCACTACTTCTGGGTACCGAAGTTGCGAAAATAGTTTCACAACGAAAACACCCATTCTACCCCATTAGACCCAGAATAATGTTTTGGATGTTTTGCAGCATATCGCAAACCTTCGGCATGTAAAAAGATGCAAAACTTTCATTTCGGGGCTGAATGCACTATTTCAGGGTACCGAAGTTGCGAAAATTGTTTCGCAACGAAAACAACCATTCTACTCCATTAGACCCAAAATGATGTTTGGGAGTGTTTTGGAGCATTTCGCAAACCTTCGGCATGTAAAAGATGCAAAATTTGTGTTTCGTGCCTGAATGCACTGTTTCGGGGTACCGAAGTTGCGAAAATAGTTTCGCAACGAAAACTACCATTCTACTCCATTAGACCCAAAATGATGTTTGGGAGTGTTTTGGACCATATCACAAATCTTGGGCATGTAAAAAGATGCAAAACTTGTGTTTCGGGATTAAATGCACTATTTCGGGGTTCCGATGTTTCGAAAATGGTTTCGTAACGAAAACACCCGTTCTACTCCATTAGACCCAAAATGATGTTTGGGAGTGTTGTGGAGCATTTCGCAAACCTTCGGCATGTAAAAGATGCAAAACTTTTGTTTTCTTGCCTGAATGCAGCATTTCGGGGTACCGGAGTTGCGAAAATGGTTTCGCAACGAAAACAACCATTCTACTCCATTAGACCCAAAATGATGTTTGGTAGTGTTTTGGAGGATATCACAAATCTTCGGCATATAAAAAGATGCAAAACTTGTGTTTCGGGACTGAATGCACTATTTCGGGGTACCGATGTTGCGAAAATGGTTTCGCAACGAAAACACCCATTCTACTCCATTAGACCCAAAATGAAGTTTGGGAGTGTTCTGGAGCATTTCGCAAACCTTCGGCATGTAAAAGTTGCAAAACTTGTGTTTCGGGCCAGAATGCACTATTTCAGGGTACCGAAGTTGCGAAAATGGTTTCGCAACGAAAACAACCATTCTACTCCATTAGACCCAAAATGATGTTTGGTAGTGTTTTGGAGGATATCAGAAATCTTCGGCATGTAAAAAGATGCAAAACTTGTGTTTCGGGACTGAATGCACTATTTCGGGGTACCGATGTTGCGAAAATGGTTTCGCAACGAAAACACCCATTCTACTCCATTAGACCCAAAATGAAGTTTGGGAGTGTTTTGGAGCATTTCGCAAACCTTCGGCATGTAAAAGTTGCAAAACTTGTGTTTCGGGCCAGAATGCACTATTTCAGGGTACCGAAGTTGCGAAAATGGTTTCGCAACGAAAACAACCATTCTACTCCATTAGACCCAAAATGATGTTTGGTAGTGTTTTGGAGGATATCACAAATCTTCGGCATGTAAAAAGATGCAAAACTTGTGTTTCGGGACTGAATGCACTATTTCGGGGTACCGATGTTGCGAAAATGGTTTCGCAACGAAAACACCCATTCTACTCCATTAGACCCAAAATGAAGTTTGGGAGTGTTTTGGAGCATTTCGCAAACCTTCGGCATGTAAAAGTTGCAAAACTTGTGTTTCGGGCCAGAATGCACTATTTCGGGGTACCGAAGTTGCGAAAATGGTTTCGCAACGAAAACAACCTTTCTACTCCATTAGACCCAAAATGATATTTGGGACAGTTTTGGGGCACATCACAAATCATCGGCATGTAAAAGATGCAAAACTTGTGTTTCGGGCCTAAATGCACTATTTCTGGGTACCGAAGTTGCGAAAATAGTTTCGCAACGAAAATACCCATTCTACCCCATTAGACCCAGAATAATGTTTTGGATGTTTTGCAGCATATCGCAAACCTTCGGCATGTAAAAAGATGCAAAAGTTTCATTTCGGGGTTGAATGCACTATTTCAGTGTACCGAAGTTGCGAAAATGGTTTCGCAACGAAAACACCCATTCTACTCCATTTGACCCAAAATGAAGTTTGGGAGTGTTTTGGAGCATTTCGCAAACCAACTTGTGTTTCGGGTCTGAATGCATTATTTCGGGGTACCGATGTTGCGAAAATGGTTTCGCAACAAAAACACCCATTCTACTCCATTAGACCCAAAAAGAAGTTCGCGAGTGTTTTGGAGCATTTCGCAAACCTTCGGCATGTAAAAGTCGCAAAACTTGTGTTTCGGGCCTGAATGCACTATTTCGGGGTACCGAAGTTGCGAAAATGGTTTCGCAACGAAAACAACCATTCTACTCCATTAGACCCAAAATGATATTTGGGACTGTTTTGGAGCATATCACAAATCTTCGGCATGTAAAAAGATGAAAAACTTGAGTTTCGGCCTGAATGCACTATTTCGGGGAACAGATGTTGAAAAAATGGTTTCACAACGAAAACACCCATTCTACTCCATTAGACCGAAAATGAAGTTTGGGAGTGTTTTGGAGCATTTCGCAAACCTTCGGCATGTAAAAGATGCAAAACTTGTGTTTCGGACCTAAATGCACTACTTCTGGGTACCGAAGTTGCGAAAATAGTTTCGCAACGAAAACACCCATTCTACCCCATTAGACCTAGAATAATGTTTTGGATGTTTTGAAGCATATCGCAAACCTTCGGCATGTAAAAAGATGCAAAACTTTCATTTCGGGGTTGAATGCACTATTTCAGGGTACCGAAGTTGCGAAAATTGTTTCGCAACGAAAACAACCATTCTACTCCATTAGACCCAAAATGATGTTTGGGAGTGTTTTGGAGCATTTCGCAAACCTTCGGCATGTAAAAGATGCAAAATTTGTGTTTCGTGCCTGAATGCACTGTTTCGGGGTACCGAAGTTGCGAAAATAGTTTCGCAACGAAAACTACCATTCTACTCCATTAGACCCAAAATGATGTTTGGGAGTGTTTTGGACCATATCACAAATCTTGGGCATGTAAAAAGATGCAAAACTTGTGTTTCGGGACTGAATGCACTATTTCGGGGTACCGATGTTGCGAAAATGGTTTCGCAACGAAAACACCCATTCTACTCCATTAGACCCAAAATGAAGTTTGGGAGTGTTCTGGAGCATTTCGCAAACCTTCGGCATGTAAAAGTTGCAAAACTTGTGTTTCGGGCCAGAATGCACTATTTCAGGGTACCGGAGTTGCGAAAATGGTTTCGCAACGAAAACAACCATTCTACTCCATTAGACCCAAAATGATGTTTGGTAGTGTTTTGGAGGATATCACAAATCTTCGGCATATAAAAAGATGCAAAACTTGTGTTTCGGGACTGAATGCACTATTTCGGGGTACCGATGTTGCGAAAATGGTTTCGCAACGAAAACACCCATTCTACTCCATTAGACCCAAAATGAAGTTTGGGAGTGTTTTGGAGCATTTCGCAAACCTTCGGCATGTAAAAGTTGCAAAACTTGTGTTTCGGGCCAGAATGCACTATTTCGGGGTACCGAAGTTGCGAAAATGGTTTCGCAACGAAAACAACCTTTCTACTCCATTAGACCCAAAATGATATTTGGGACAGTTTTGGGGCACATCACAAATCATCGGCATGTAAAAGATGCAAAACTTGTGTTTCGGGCCTAAATGCACTATTTCTGGGTACCGAAGTTGCGAAAGTAGTTTCGCAACGAAAACAACCATTCTACTCCATTAGACCCAAAATGATGTTTGGGAGTGTTTTGGAGGATATCACAAATCTTCGGCATGTAAAAAGATGCAAAACTTATGTTTCGGACCTGAATGCACTATTTCGGGGTACCGATGTTGCGAAAATGGTTTCGGAACGAAAACTCCCATTCTCCTCCATTAGACCCAAAATGAAGTTTGGGAGTGTTTTGGAGCATTTCGCAATCCTTCGGCTTGTAAATGATGCAAAACTTGTGTTTAGGGCCAAAATGCACTATTTCTGGGTACCGAAGTTGCGAAAATAGTTTCGCAACGAAAACACCCATTCTATCCCATTAGACCAAGAATAATGTTTTGGATGTTTTGCAGCATATCGCAAACGTTCGGCATGTAAAAAGATGCAAAACTTTCATTTCGGGGTTGAATGCACTATTTCGGGGTACCGAAGTTGCGAAAATGGTTTCGCAACGAAAACACCCATTCTACTCCATTAGACCCAAAATGAAGTTTGGGAGTGTTTTGGAGCATTTCGCAAACCTTCGGCATGGAAAAGATGCAAAACTTGTGTTTCGGGCCAAAATGCACTATTTCTGGGTACCGAAGTTGCGAAAATAGTTTCGCAATGAAAACACCCATTCTACCCCATTAGACCCAGAATAATGTTTTGGATGTTTTGCAGCATATCACAAACCTTCGGCATGTCAAAAGATGCAAACCTTTCATTTCGGGGCTAAATGCACTATTTCAGGGTACCGAAGTTGGGAAAATGGTTTCGCAACGAAAACAACCATTCTACTCCATTAGACCCAAAATGATGTTTGGGAGTGTTTTGGAGCATTTCGCAAACCTTCGGCATGTACAAGATGCAAAATTTGTGTTTCGTGCCTGAATGCACTGTTTCGGGGTACCGAAGTTGCAAAAATAGTTTCGCAATGAAAACTACCATTCTACTCCTTCAGACCCAAAATGATGTTTGGGAGTGTTTTGGACCATATCACAAATCTTGGGCATGTAAAAAGATGCAAAACTTGTGTTTCGGCCTGAATGCACAATTTCGGGGTACCGATGTTGCGAAAATGGTTTCGCAAAGAAAACACCCATTCTACTCCATTAGACCCAAAATGAAGTTTGGGAGTGTTTTGGAGCATTTCGCAAACCTTCGGCATGTAAAAGATGTAAACTTGTGTTTCGGGCCTAAATGCACTATTTCTCGGTACCGAAGTTGCGAAAATGGTTTCGCAACGAAAACACCCATTCTACCCCATTAGACCCAGAATAATGTTTTGGATGTTTTGCAGCATATCGCAAACCTTCGGCATGTAAAAAGATGCAAAACTTTCATTTCTGGGCTGAATGCACTATTTCTGGGTACCGAAGTTGCGAAAATGGTTTTGCAACGAAAACAACCATTCTACTCCATTAGACCCAAAATGATGTTTGGGAGTGTTTTGGAGCATATCACAAATCTTCGGCATGTAAAAAGATGCAAAACATGTGTTTCGGCCTGAATCCACTATTTTGGTTTACCGATGTTGCGAAAATGGTTTCGCAACGAAAACACCCATTCTACTCCATTAGACCCAAAATGAAGTTTGGGAGTGTTTTGGAGCATTTCGCAAACCTTCGGCATGTAAAAGTTGCAAAACTTGTGTTTCGGGCCAGAATGCACTATTTCGGGGTACCGAAGTTGCGAAAATGGTTTCGCAACGAAAACAACCTTTCTACTCCATTAGACCCAAAATGATATTTGGGACTGTTTTGGAGCACATCACAAATCTTCGGCATGTAAAAGATGCAAAACTTATGTTTCGGGCCTAAATGCACTATTTCTGGGTACCGAAGTTGCGAAAATAGTTTCGCAACGAAAATACCCATTCTACCCCATTAGACCCAGAATAATGTTTGGGAGTGTTTTGGAGGATATCACAAATCTTCGGCATGTAAAAAGATGCAAAACTTATGTTTCGGACCTGAATGCACTATTTCGGGGTACCGATGTTGCGAAAATGGTTTCGGAACAAAAACTCCCATTCTCCTCCATTAGACCCAAAATGAAGTTTGGGAGTGTTTTGGAGCATTTCGCAATCCTTCGGCATGTAAAAGATGTAAAACTTGTGTTTCGGGCCTAAATGCACTATTTCTCGGTACCGAAGTTGCGAAAATGGTTTCGCAACGAAAACACCCATTCTACCCCATTAGACCCAGAATAATGTTTTGGATGTTTTGCAGTATATCGCAAACCTTCGGCATGTAAAAAGATGCAAAACTTTCATTTCAGGGCTGAATGCACTATTTCTGGGTACCGAAGTTGCGAAAATGGTTTCGCAACGAAAACAACCATTCTACTCCATTAGACCCAAAATGATGTTTGGGAGTGTTTTGGAGCATATCACAAATCTTCGGCATGTAAAAAGATGCAAAACATGTGTTTCGGCCTGAATCCACTATTTTGGTTTACCGATGTTGCGAAAATGGTTTCGCAACGAAAACACCCATTCTACTCCATTAGACCCAAAATGAAGTTTGGGATTGTTTTGGAGGATATCAGAAATCTTCGGCATATAAAAAGATGCAAAACTTGTGTTTCGGGACTGAATGCACTATTTCGGGGTACCGATGTTGCGAAAATGGTTTCGCAACGAAAACAACCATTCTAATCCATTAGACCCAAAATGATGTTTGGGAGTGTTTTGGAGCATTTCGCAAACCTTCGGCATGTAAAAGATGCAAAACTTGTGTTTCGGGCCTAAATGCACTATTTCTGGGTACCGAAGTTGCGAAAATAGTTTCGCAACGAAAACAACCATTCTACTCCATTAGACCCAAAATGATGTTTGGGAGTGTTTTGGAGGATATCACAAATCTTCGGCATGTAAAAAGATGCAAAACTTATGTTTCGGACCTGAATGCACTATTTCGGGGTACCGATGTTGCGAAAATGGTTTCGGAACGAAAACTCCTATTCTCCTCCATTAGACCCAAAATGAAGTTTGGGAGTGTTTTGGAGCATTTCGCAATCCTTCGGCATGTAAATGATGCAAAACTTGTGTTTCGGGCCAAAATGCACTATTTCTGGGTACCGAAGTTGCGAAAATAGTTTCGCAACGAAAACACCCATTCTATCCCATTAGACCAAGAATAATGTTTTGGATGTTTTGCAGCATATCGCAAACCTTCGGCATGTAAAAAGATGCAAAACTTTCATTTCGGGGTTGAATGCACTATTTCGGGGTTCCGAAGTTGCGAAAATGGTTTCGCAACGAAAACACCCATTCTACTCCATTAGACCCAAAATGAAGTTTGGGAGTATTTTGGAGCATTTCGCAAACCTTCGGCATGGAAAAGATGCAAAACTTGTGTTTCGGGCCAAAATGCACTACTTCTGGGTACCGAAGTTGCGAAAATAGTTTCACAACGAAAACACCCATTCTACCCCATTAGACCCAGAATAATGTTTTGGATGTTTTGCAGCATATCGCAAACCTTCGGCATGTCAAAAGATGCAAAACTTTCATTTCGGGGCTGAATGCACTATTTGAGGGTACCGAAGTTGCGAAAATGGTTTCGCAACGAAAACAACCATTCTACTCCATTAGACCCAAAATGATGTTTGGGAGTGTTTTGGAGCATTTCGCAAACCTTCGGCATGTAAAAGATGCAAAATTTGTGTTTCATGCCTGAATGCACTGTTTCGGGGTACCGAAGTTGCGAAAATAGTTTCGCAACGAAAACTACCATTCTACTCCATTAGACCCAAAATGATGTTTGGGAGTGTTTTGGACCATGTCACAAATCTTGGGCATGTAAAAAGATGCAAAACTTGTGTTTCGGGCTTGAATGCACTATTTCGGGGTACCGATGTTTCGAAAATGGTTTCGTAACGAAAACACCCATTCTACTCCATTAGACCCAAAATGATGTTTGGGAGTGTTGTGGAGCATTTCGCAAACCTTCGGCATGTAAAAGATGCAAAACTTTTGTTTTCTTGCCTGAATGCAGCATTTCGGGGTACCGGAGTTGCGAAAATGGTTTCGTAACGAAAACAACCATTCTACTCCATTAGACCCAAAATGATGTTTGGTAGTGTTTTGGAGGATATCAGAAATCTTCGGCATATAAAAAGATGCAAAACTTGTGTTTCGGGACTGAATGCACTATTTCGGGGTACCGATGTTGCGAAAATGGTTTCGCAACGAAAACAACCATTCTAATCCATTAGACCCAAAATGATGTTTGGGAGTGTTTTGGAGCATTTCGCAAACCTTCGGCATGTAAAAGATGCAAAACTTGTGTTTCGGGCCTAAATGCACTATTTCTGGGTACCGAAGTTGCGAAAATAGTTTCGCAACGAAAACAACCATTCTACTCCATTAGACCCAAAATGATGTTTGGGAGTGTTTTGGAGGATATCACAAATCTTCGGCATGTAAAAAGATGCAAAACTTATGTTTCGGACCTGAATGCACTATTTCGGGGTACCGATGTTGCGAAAATGGTTTCGGAACAAAAACTCCCATTCTCCTCCATTAGACCCAAAATGAAGTTTGGGAGTGTTTTGGAGCATTTCGCAATCCTTCGGCATGTAAAAGATGTAAAACTTGTGTTTCGGGCCTAAATGCACTATTTCTCGGTACCGAAGTTGCGAAAATGGTTTCGCAACGAAAACACCCATTCTACCCCATTAGACCCAGAATAATGTTTTGGATGTTTTGCAGTATATCGCAAACCTTCGGCATGTAAAAAGATGCAAAACTTTCATTTCAGGGCTGAATGCACTATTTCTGGGTACCGAAGTTGCGAAAATGGTTTCGCAACGAAAACAACCATTCTACTCCATTAGACCCAAAATGATGTTTGGGAGTGTTTTGGAGCATATCACAAATCTTCGGCATGTAAAAAGATGCAAAACATGTGTTTCGGCCTGAATCCACTATTTTGGTTTACCGATGTTGCGAAAATGGTTTCGCAACGAAAACACCCATTCTACTCCATTAGACCCAAAATGAAGTTTGGGATTGTTTTGGAGGATATCAGAAATCTTCGGCATATAAAAAGATGCAAAACTTGTGTTTCGGGACTGAATGCACTATTTCGGGGTACCGATGTTGCGAAAATGGTTTCGCAACGAAAACAACCATTCTAATCCATTAGACCCAAAATGATGTTTGGGAGTGTTTTGGAGCATTTCGCAAACCTTCGGCATGTAAAAGATGCAAAACTTGTGTTTCGGGCCTAAATGCACTATTTCTGGGTACCGAAGTTGCGAAAATAGTTTCGCAACGAAAACAACCATTCTACTCCATTAGACCCAAAATGATGTTTGGGAGTGTTTTGGAGGATATCACAAATCTTCGGCATGTAAAAAGATGCAAAACTTATGTTTCGGACCTGAATGCACTATTTCGGGGTACCGATGTTGCGAAAATGGTTTCGGAACGAAAACTCCTATTCTCCTCCATTAGACCCAAAATGAAGTTTGGGAGTGTTTTGGAGCATTTCGCAATCCTTCGGCATGTAAATGATGCAAAACTTGTGTTTCGGGCCAAAATGCACTATTTCTGGGTACCGAAGTTGCGAAAATAGTTTCGCAACGAAAACACCCATTCTATCCCATTAGACCAAGAATAGTGTTTTGGATGTTTTGCAGCATATCGCAAACCTTCGGCATGTAAAAAGATGCAAAACTTTCATTTCGGGGTTGAATGCACTATTTCGGGGTTCCGAAGTTGCGAAAATGGTTTCGCAACGAAAACACCCATTCTACTCCATTAGACCCAAAATGAAGTTTGGGAGTATTTTGGAGCATTTCGCAAACCTTCGGCATGGAAAAGATGCAAAACTTGTGTTTCGGGCCAAAATGCACTACTTCTGGGTACCGAAGTTGCGAAAATAGTTTCACAACGAAAACACCCATTCTACCCCATTAGACCCAGAATAATGTTTTGGATGTTTTGCAGCATATCGCAAACCTTCGGCATGTCAAAAGATGCAAAACTTTCATTTCGGGGCTGAATGCACTATTTGAGGGTACCGAAGTTGCGAAAATGGTTTCGGAACGAAAACAACCATTCTACTCCATTAGACCCAAAATGATGTTTGGGAGTGTTTTGGAGCATTTCGCAAACCTTCGGCATGTAAAAGATGCAAAATTTGTGTTTCATGCCTGAATGCACTGTTTCGGGGTACCGAAGTTGCGAAAATAGTTTCGCAACGAAAACTACCATTCTACTCCATTAGACCCAAAATGATGTTTGGGAGTGTTTTGGACCATGTCACAAATCTTGGGCATGTAAAAAGATGCAAAACTTGTGTTTCGGGCTTGAATGCACTATTTCGGGGTACCGATGTTTCGAAAATGGTTTCGTAACGAAAACACCCATTCTACTCCATTAGACCCAAAATGATGTTTGGGAGTGTTGTGGAGCATTTCGCAAACCTTCGGCATGTAAAAGATGCAAAACTTTTGTTTTCTTGCCTGAATGCAGCATTTCGGGGTACCGGAGTTGCGAAAATGGTTTTGTAACGAAAACAACCATTCTACTCCATTAGACCCAAAATGATGTTTGGTAGTGTTTTGGAGGATATCAGAAATCTTCGGCATATAAAAAGATGCAAAACTTGTGTTTCGGGACTGAATGCACTATTTCGGGGTACCGATGTTGCGAAAATGGTTTCGCAACGAAAACACCCATTCTACTCGATTAGACCCAAAATGAAGTTTGGGAGTGTTTTGGAGCATTTCGCAAACCTTCGGTATGTAAAAGTTGCAAAACTTGTGTTTCGGGCCAGAATGCACTATTTCAGGGTACCGAAGTTGCGAAAATGGTTTCGCAACGAAAACAACCATTCTACTCCATTAGACCCAAAATGATGTTTGGTAGTGTTTTGGAGGATATCACAAATCTTCGGCATGTAAAAAGATGCAAAACTTGTGTTTCGGGACTGAATGCACTATTTCGGGGTACCGATGTTGCGAAAATGGTTTCGCAACGAAAACACCCATTCTACTCCATTAGACCCAAAATGAAGTTTGGGAGTGTTTTGGAGCATTTCGCAAACCTTCGGCATGTAAAAGTTGCAAAACTTGTGTTTCGGGCCAGAATGCACTATTTCGGGGTACCGAAGTTGCGAAAATGGTTTCGCAACGAAAACAACCTTTCTACTCCATTAGACCCAAAATGATATTTGGGACAGTTTTGGGGCACATCACAAATCATCGGCATGTAAAAGATGCAAAACTTGTGTTTCGGGCCTAAATGCACTATTTCTGGGTACCGAAGTTGCGAAAATAGTTTCGCAACGAAAATACCCATTCTACCCCATTAGACCCAGAATAATGTTTTGGATGTTTTGCAGCAGATCGCAAACCTTCGGCATGTAAAAAGATGCAAAAGTTTCATTTCGGGGTTGAATGCACTATTTCAGTGTACCGAAGTTGCGAAAATGGTTTCGCAACGAAAACACCCATTCTACTCCATTTGACCCAAAATGAAGTTTGGGAGTGTTTTGGAGCATTTCGCAAACCAACTTGTGTTTCGGGTCTGAATGCATTATTTCGGGGTACCGATGTTGCGAAAATGGTTTCGCAACAAAAACACCCATTCTACTCCATTAGACCCAAAAAGAAGTTCGCGAGTGTTTTGGAGCATTTCGCAAACCTTCGGCATGTAAAAGTCGCAGAACTTGTGTTTCGGGCCTGAATGCACTATTTCGGGGTACCGAAGTTGCGAAAATGGTTTCGCAACGAAAACAACCATTCTACTCCGTTAGACCCAAAATGATATTTGGGAGTGTTTTGGAGCATATCACAAATCTTCGGCATGTAAAAAGATGAAAAACTTGTGTTTCGGCCTGAATGCACTATTTCGGGGAACAGATGTTGAAAAAATGGTTTCACAACGAAAACACCCATTCTACTCCATTAGACCGAAAATGAAGTTTGGGAGTGTTTTGGAGCATTTCGCAAACCTTCGGCATGTAAAAGATGCAAAACTTGTGTTTCGGACCTAAATGCACTACTTCTGGGTACCGAAGTT
Organism: Cenchrus fungigraminus; assembly: GCA_036936925.1. Taxonomy (NCBI): domain Eukaryota; kingdom Viridiplantae; phylum Streptophyta; class Magnoliopsida; order Poales; family Poaceae; genus Cenchrus; species Cenchrus fungigraminus. The sequence goes on along the minus strand of JAQONI010000019.1, from coordinate 164,821 downwards.
GCGAAAATAGTTTCGCAACGAAAACACCCATTCTACCCCATTAGACCCAGAATAATGTTTTGGATGTTTTGAAGCATATCGCAAACCTTCGGCATGTAAAAAGATGCAAAACTTTCATTTCGGGGCTGAATGCACTATTTCAGGGTACCGAAGTTGCGAAAATTGTTTCGCAACGAAAACAACCATTCTACTCCATTAGACCCAAAATGATGTTTGGGAGTGTTTTGGAGCATTTCGCAAACCTTCGGCATGTAAAAGATGCAAAATTTGTGTTTCGTGCCTGAATGCACTGTTTCGGGGTACCGAAGTTGCGAAAATAGTTTCGCAACGAAAACTACCATTCTACTCCATTAGACCCAAAATGATGTTTGGGAGTGTTTTGGACCATATCACAAATCTTGGGCATGTAAAAAGATGCAAAACTTGTGTTTCGGGATTAAATGCACTATTTCGGGGTACCGATGTTGCGAAAATGGTTTCGTAACGAAAACACCCGTTCTACTCCATTAGACCCAAAATGATGTTTGGGAGTGTTGTGGAGCATTTCGCAAACCTTCGGCATGTAAAAGATGCAAAACTTTTGTTTTCTTGCCTGAATGCAGCATTTCGGGGTACCGAAGTTGCGAAGATGGTTTCGCAACGTAAACAACCATTCTACTCCATTAGACCCAAAATGATGTTTGGTAGTGTTTTGGAGGATATCTCAAATCTTCGGCATGTAAAAAGATGCAAAACTTGTGTTTCGGGACTGAATGCACTATTTCGGGGTACCGATGTTGCGAAAATGGTTTCGCAACGAAAACACCCATTCTACTCCATTAGACCCAAAATGAAGTTTGGGAGTGTTCTGGAGCATTTCGCAAACCTTCGGCATGTAAAAGTTGCAAAACTTGTGTTTCGGGCCAGAATGCACTATTTCGGGGTACCGAAGTTGCGAAAATGGTTTCGCAACGAAAACAACCATTCTACTCCATTAGACCCAAAATGATGTTTGGTAGTGTTTTGGAGGATATCACAAATCTTCGGCATGTAAAAAGATGCAAAACTTGTATTTCGGGACTGAATGCACTATTTCGGGGTACCGATGTTGCGAAAATGGTTTCGCAACGAAAACACCCATTCTACTCCATTAGACCCAAAATGAAGTTTGGGAGTGTTTTGGAGCATTTCGCAAACCTTCGGCATGTAAAAGTTGCAAAACTTGTGTTTCGGGCCAGAATGCACTATTTCGGGTTACCGAAGTTGCGAAAATGGTTTCGCAACGAAAACAACCATTCTACTCCATTAGACCCAAAATGATGTTTGGGAGTGTTTTGGAGCATATCACAAATCTTCGGCATGTAAAAAGATGCAAAACTTGTGTTTCGGGCCTGAATGCACTATTTCGGGGTACCGATGTTTCGAAAATGGTTTCGTAACGAAAACACCCATTCTACTCCATTAGACCGAAAATGAAGTTTGGGAGTGTTGTGGAGCATTTCGCAAACCTTCGGCATGTAAAAGATGCAAAACTTTTGTTTTCTTGCCTGAATGCAGCATTTCGGGGTACCGGAGTTGCGAAAATGGTTTCGCAACGAAAACAACCATTCTACTCCATTAGACCCAAAATGATGTTTGGTAGTGTTTTGGAGGATATCACAAATCTTCGGCATATAAAAAGATGCAAAACTTGTGTTTCGGGACTGAATGCACTATTTCGGGGTACCGATGTTGCGAAAATGGTTTCGCAACGAAAACACCCATAATACTCGATTAGACCCAAAATGAAGTTTGGGAGTGTTTTGGAGCATTTCGCAAACCTTCGGCATGTAAAAGTTGCAAAACTTGTGTTTCGGGCCAGAATGCACTATTTCAGGGTACCGAAGTTGCGAAAATGGTTTCGCAATGAAAACAACCATTCTACTCCATTAGACCCAAAATGATGTTTGGTAGTGTTTTGGAGGATATCACAAATCTTCGGCATGTAAAAAGATGCAAAACTTGTGTTTCGGTACTGAATGCACTATTTCGGGGTACCGATGTTGCGAAAATGGTTTCGCAATGAAAACACCCATTCTACTCCATTAGACCCAAAATGAAGTTTGGGAGTGTTTTGGAGCATTTCGCAAACCTTCGGCATGTAAAAGTTGCAAAACTTGTGTTTCGGGCCAGAATGCACTATTTCGGGGTACCGAAGTTGCGAAAATGGTTTCGCAACGAAAACAACCTTTCTACTCCATTAGACCCAAAATGATATTTGGGACTGTTTTGGAGCACATCACAAATCTTCGGCATGTAAAAGATGCAAAACTTGTGTTTCGGGCCTAAATGCACTATTTCTGGGTACCGAAGTTGCGAAAATAGTTTCGCAACGAAAATACCCATTCTACCCCATTAGACCCAGAATAATGTTTTGGATGTTTTGCAGCATATCGCAAACCTTCGGCATGTAAAAAGATGCAAAAGTTTCATTTCGGGGTTGAATGCACTATTTCAGGGTACCGAAGTTGCGAAAATGGTTTCGCAACGAAAACACCCATTCTACTCCATTAGACCCAAAATGAAGTTTGGGAGTCTTTTGGAGCATTTCGCAAACCAACTTGTGTTTCGGGTCTGAATGCATTATTTCAGGGTACCGATGTTGCGAAAATGGTTTCGCAACGAAAACACCCATTCTACTCCATTAGACCCAAAATGATATTTGGGAGTGTTTTGGAGCATATCACAAATCTTCGGCATGTAAAAAGATGAAAAACTTGTGTTTCGGCCTGAATGCACTATTTCGGGGAACGGATGTTGAAAAAATGGTTTCACAACGAAAACACCCATTCTACTCCATTAGACCGAAAATGAAGTTTGGGAGTGTTTTGGAGCATTTCGCAAACCTTCGGCATGTAAAAGATGCAAAACTTGTGTTTCGGGCCTAAATGCACTATTTCTGGGTACCGAAGTTGCGAAAATAGTTTCGCAACGAAAACACCCATTCTACCCCATTAGACCCAGAATAATGTTTTGGATGTTTTGAAGCATATCGCAAACCTTCGGCATGTAAAAAGATGCAAAACTTTCATTTCGGGGCTGAATGCACTATTTCAGGGTACCGAAGTAGCGAAAATTGTTTCGTAACGAAAACAACCATTCTACTCCAGTAGACCCAAACTGATGTTTGGGAGTGTTTTGGAGCATTTCGCAAACCTTCGGCATGTAAAAGATGCAAAACTTGTGTTTCGGGCCTGAATGCACTATTTCGGGGTAGCGAAGTTGCGAAAAATGTTTCGCAACGAAAACAACCATTCTACTCCATTAGACCCAAAATGATGTTTGGGAGTGTTTTGGACCATATCACAAATCTTGGTCATGTAAAAAGATGCAAAACTTGTGTTTCGGGCCTGAATGCACTATTTCGGGGTACCGATGTTGCGAAAATGGTTTCGCAACGAAAACACCCATTCTACTCCAATAGTCCCAAAATGATGTTTAGGAGTGTTGTGCAGCATTTCGCAAACCTTCGACATGTAAAAGATGCAAAACTTTTGTTTTCGGGCCTGAATGCACCATTTCGGGGGACCGAAGTTGCGAAAATGGTTTCATAACCAAAACACCCATTCTACTCCATTAGACCCAAAATGATGTTTGGGAGTGTTTTGGAGCATATCACAAATCTTCGGCATGTAAAAAGATGCAAAACATGTGTTTCGACCTGAATCCACTATTTCGGTGTACCGATGTTGCGAAAATGGTTTCGCAACGAAAACACCCATTCTACTCCATTAGACCCAAAATGATATTTGGGAGTGTTTTGGAGCATATCACAAATCTTCGGCATGTAAAAAGATGAAAAACTTGTGTTTCGGCCTGAATGCACTATTTCGGGGAACGGATGTTGCAAAAATGGTTTCACTACGAAAACATCCATTCTAATCCATTATATCAAAAATGAAGTTTGGGAGTGTTTTGGAGCATTTCGCAAACCTTCGGCATGTAAAAGTTGCAAAACTTGTGTTTTGGGCCTGAATGTACTATTTCGGGGTACCGAAGTTGCGAAAATGGTTTCGCAATGAAAACAACCATTCTACTCCATTAGACCCAAAATGATGTTTGGGAGTGTTTTGGAGGATATCACAAATCTTCGGCATGTAAAAAGATGCAAAACTTGTCTTTCGGGCCTGAATGCAACATTTCAGGGTACCGATGTTGCGAAAATGGTTTCGGAACGAAAACACGCATTCTACTCCATTAGACCCAAAATGAAGTTTGGGAGTGTTTTGGAGCATTTCGCAATCCTTCGGTGTGTAAAGGATGCAAAACTTGTGTTTCGGGCCTAAATGCACTATTTTTGGGTACCGAAGTTGCGAAAATGGTTTCACAATGAAAACACCCATTCTACTCCATTAGACCCAAAATGAAGTTTGGGAGTGTTTTGGAGCATTTCGCAAACCTTCGGCATGTAAAAGATGCAAAACTTGTGTTTCGGGCCTAAATGTACTATTTTTGGGTACCGAAGTTGCGAAAATAGTTTCGCAACGAAAACACCCATTCTACCCCATTAGTCCCAGAATAATGGTTTGGATGTTTTGCAGCATATCGCAAACCTTCGGCATGTAAAAAGATGCAAAACTTTCATTTCGGGGCTGAATGCACTATTTCAGGGTACCGAAGTTGCGAAAATTGTTTCGCAACGAAAACAACCATTCTACTCCATTAGACCCAAACTGATGTTTGGGAGTGTTTTGGAGCATTTCGCAAACCTTCGGCATGTAAAAGATGCAAAACTTGTGTTTCGGGCCTGAATGCACTATTTCGGGGTAGCGAAGTTGCGAAAAATGTTTCGCAACGAAAACAACCATTCTACTCCATTAGACCCAAAATGATGTTTGGGAGTGTTTTGGACCATATCACAAATCTTGGTCATGTAAAAAGATGCAAAACTTGTGTTTCGGGCCTGAATGCACTATTTCGGGGTACCGATGTTGCGAAAATGGTTTCGCAACGAAAACACCCATTCTACTCCAATAGTCCCAAAATGATGTTTAGGAGTGTTGTGCAGCATTTCGCAAACCTTCGACATGTAAAAGATGCAAAACTTTTGTTTTCGGGCCTGAATGCACCATTTCGGGGGACCGAAGTTGCGAAAATGGTTTCATAACCAAAACACCCATTCTACTCCATTAGACCCAAAATGATGTTTGGGAGTGTTTTGGAGCATATCACAAATCTTCGGCATGTAAAAAGATGCAAAACATGTGTTTCGACCTGAATCCACTATTTCGGTGTACCGATGTTGCGAAAATGGTTTCGCAACGAAAACACCCATTCTACTCCATTAGACCCAAAATGATGTTTGGGAGTGTTTTGGACCATATCACAAATCTTGGTCATGTAAAAAGATGCAAAACTTGTGTTTCGGGCCTGAATGCACTATTTCGGGGTACCGATGTTGCGAAAATGGTTTCGCAACGAAAACACCCATTCTACTCCAATAGTCCCAAAATGATGTTTAGGAGTGTTGTGCAGCATTTCGCAAACCTTCGACATGCAAAAGATGCAAAACTTTTGTTTTCGGGTCTGAATGCACCATTTCGGGGTACCGAAGTTGCGAAAATGGTTTCATTACCAAAACACCCATTCTACTCCATTAGACCCAAAATGATGTTTGGGAGTGTTTTGGAGCATATCACAAATCTTCGGCATGTAAAAAGATGCAAAACTTGTGTTTCGGGCTTGAATGCACTATTTCGGGGTACCGATGTTTCGAAAATGGTTTCGTAACGAAAACACCCGTTCTACTCCATTAGACCCAAAATGATGTTTGGGAGTGTTGTGGAGCATTTCGCAAACCTTCGGCATGTAAAAGATGCAAAACTTTTGTTTTCTTGCCTGAATGCAGCATTTCGGGGTACCGGAGTTGCGAAAATGGTTTCGCAACGAAAACAACCATTCTACTCCATTAGACCCAAAATGATGTTTGGTAGAGTTTTGGAGGATATCACAAATCTTCGGCATATAAAAAGATGCAAAACTTGTGTTTCGGGACTGAATGCACTATTTCGGGGTACCGATGTTGCGAAAATGGTTTCGCAACGAAAACACCCATTCTACTCCATTAGACCCAAAATGAAGTTTGGGAGTGTTTTGGAGCATTTCGCAAACCTTCGGCATGTAAAAGTTGCAAAACTTGTGTTTCGGGCCAGAATGCACTATTTCAGGGTACCGAAGTTGCGAAAATAGTTTCGCAACGAAAACAACCATTCTACTCCATTAGACCCAAAATGATGTTTGGTAGTGTTTTGGAGGATATCACAAATCTTCGGCATGTAAAAAGATGCAAAACTTGTGTTTCGGTACGGAATGCACTATTTCGGGGTACCGATGTTGCGAAAATGGTTTCGCAACGAAAACACCCATTCTACTCCATTAGACCCAAAATGAAGTTTGGGAGTGTTTTGGAGCATTTCGCAAACCTTCGGCATGTAAAAGTTGCAAAACTTGTGTTTCGGGCCAGAATGCACTATTTCGGGGTACCGAAGTTGCGAAAATGGTTTCGCAACGAAAACAACCTTTCTACTCCATTAGACCCAAAATGATATTTGGGACTGTTTTGGAGCACATCACAAATCTTCGGCATGTAAAAGATGCAAAACTTATGTTTCGGGCCTAAATGCACTATTTCTGGGTACCGAAGTTGCGAAAATAGTTTCGCAACGAAAATACCCATTCTACCCCATTAGACCCAGAATAATGTTTTGGATGTTTTGCAGCATATCGCAAACCTTCGGCATGTAAAAAGATGCAAAAGTTTCATTTCGGGGTTGAATGCACTATTTCAGGGTACCGAAGTTGCGAAAATGGTTTCGCAACGAAAACACCCATTCTACTCCATTAGACCCAAAATGAAGTTTGGGAGTCTTTTGGAGCATTTCGCAAACCAACTTGTGTTTCGGGTCTGAATGCATTATTTCGGGGTACCGATGTTGCGAAAATGGTTTCGCAACGAAAACACCCATTCTACTCCATTAGACCCAAAATGATATTTGGGAGTGTTTTGGAGCATATCACAAATCTTCGGCATGTAAAAAGATGAAAAACTTGTGTTTCGACCTGAATGCACTATTTCGGGGAACGGATGTTGAAAAAATGGTTTCACAACGAAAACACCCATTCTACTCCATTAGACCGAAAATGAAGTTTGGGAGTGTTTTGGAGCATTTCGCAAACCTTCGGCATGTAAAAGATGCAAAACTTGTGTTTCGGGCCTAAATGCACTATTTCTGGGTACCGAAGTTGCGAAAATGGTTTCGCAACAAAAACACCCATTCTACCCCATTAGACCCAGAATAATGTTTTGGATGTTTTGAAGCATATCGCAAACCTTCGGCATGTAAAAAGATGCAAAACTTTCATTTCGGGGCTGAATGCACTATTTCAGGGTACCGAAGTAGCGAAAATTGTTTCGTAACGAAAACAACCATTCTACTCCAGTAGACCCAAACTGATGTTTGGGAGTGTTTTGGAGCATTTCGCAAACCTTCGGCATGTAAAAGATGCAAAACTTGTGTTTCGGGCCTGAATGCACTATTTCGGGGTAGCGAAGTTGCGAAAAATGTTTCGCAACGAAAACAACCATTCTACCCCATTAGACCCAAAATGATGTTTGGGAGTGTTTTGGACCATATCACAAATCTTGGTCATGTAAAAAGATGCAAAACTTGTGTTTCGGGCCTGAATGCACTATTTCGGGGTACCGATGTTGCGAAAATGGTTTCACAACGAAAACACCCATTCTACTCCAATAGTCCCAAAATGATGTTTAGGAGTGTTGTGCAGCATTTCGCAAACCTTCGACATGTAAAAGATGCAAAACTTTTGTTTTCGGGCCTGAATGCACCATTTCGGGGGACCGAAGTTGCGAAAATGGTTTCATAACCAAAACACCCATTCTACTCCATTAGACCCAAAATGATGTTTGGGAGTGTTTTGGAGCATATCACAAATCTTCGGCATGTAAAAAGATGCAAAACATGTGTTTCGACCTGAATCCACTATTTCGGTGTACCGATGTTGCGAAAATGGTTTCGCAACGAAAACACCCATTCTACTCCATTAGACCCAAAATGATATTTGGGAGTGTTTTGGAGCATATCACAAATCTTCGGCATGTAAAAAGATGAAAAACTTGTGTTTCGGCCTGAATGCACTATTTCGGGGAACGGATGTTGCAAAAATGGTTTCACTACGAAAACATCCATTCTAATCCATTATATCGAAAATGAAGTTTGGGAGTGTTTTGGAGCATTTCGCAAACCTTCGGCATGTAAAAGTTGCAAAACTTGTGTTTTGGGCCTGAATGTACTATTTCGGGGTACCGAAGTTGCGAAAATGGTTTCGCAACGAAAACAACCATTCTACTCCATTAGACCGAAAATGATGTTTGGGAGTGTTTTGGAGGATATCACAAATCTTCGGCATGTAAAAAGATGCAAAACTTGTCTTTCGGGCCTGAATGCAACATTTCAGGGTACCGATGTTGCGAAAATGGTTTCGGAACGAAAACACGCATTCTACTCCATTAGACCCAAAATGAAGTTTGGGAGTGTTTTGGAGCATTTCGCAATCCTTCGGTGTGTAAAGGATGCAAAACTTGTGTTTCGGGCCTAAATGCACTATTTTTGGGTACCGAAGTTGCGAAAATGGTTTCACAATGAAAACACCCATTCTACTCCATTAGACCCAAAATGAAGTTTGGGAGTGTTTTGGAGCATTTCGCAAACCTTCGGCATGTAAAAGATGCAAAACTTGTGTTTCGGGCCTAAATGTACTATTTCTGGGTACCGAAGTTGCGAAAATAGTTTCGCAACGAAAACACCCATTCTACCCCATTAGTCCCAGAATGATGTTTGGGAGTATTTTGGAGGATATCACAAATCTTCGGCATGTAAAAAGAAGCAAAACTTGTGTTTCGGGCCTGAATGCAATATTTCGGGGTACCGATGTTGCGAAAATGGTTTCGGAACGAAAACACCCATTCTACTCCATTAGACCCAAAATGAAGTTTGGGAGTGTTTTGGAGCATTTCGCAATCCTTCGGCATGTAAAAGATGCAAAACTTGTGTTTCGGGCCTAAATGCACTATTTCTGGGTACCGAAGTTGCGAAAATAGTTTCGCAACGAAAACACCCATTCTACCCCATTAGACCCAGAATAATGTTTTGGATGTTTTGCAGCATATCGCAAACCTTCGGCATGTAAAAAGATGCAAAACATTCATTTCGGGGTTGAATGCACTATTTCAGGATACCGAAGTTGCGAAAATGGTTTCGCAACGAAAACACCCATTCTACTCCATTAGACCCAAAATGAAGTTTGGGAGTGTTTGGGAGCATTTCGCAAACCAACTTGTGTTTTGGGACTGAATGCACTATTTCGGGGTACCGATGTTGCGAAAATGGTTTCGCAACGAAAACACCCATTCTACTCCATTAGACCCAAAATGAAGTTCGGCAGTGTTTTGGAGTATTTCGCAAACCTTCGGCTTGTAAAAAGATGCAAAACTTGTGTTTCGGGCCAGAATGCACTATTTCGGGGTACCGAAGTTGCGAAAATAGTTTTGCAACGAAAACACCCATTCTACCCCATTAAACCCAGAATAATGTTTTGGATGTTTTGCAGCATATCGCATACCTTCGGCATGTAAAAAGATGCAACACTTTCATTTCGGGGTTGAATGCACTATTTCAGGGTACCGAAGTTGCGAAAATGGTTTCGCAACGAAAACACCCATCCTACTCCATTAGACCCAAAATGAAGTTTGGGAGTGTTTGGGAGCATTTCGCAAACCAACTTGTGTTTCGGGACTGAATGCACTATTTCGGGGTACCGATGTTGCGAAAATGGTTTCGCAACGAAAACACCCATTCTACTCCATTAGACCCAAAATGAAGTTCGGGAGTGTTTTGGAGTATTTCGCAAACCTTCGGCATGTAAAAGTTGCAAAACTTGTGTTTCGGGTCTGAATGCACTATTTCGGGGTACCGAAGTTGCGAAAATGGTTTCGCAACGAAAACAACCATTCTACTCCATTAGACCCAAAATGATATTTGGGAGTGTTTTGGAGCATATCACAAATCTTCGGCATGTAAAAAGATGAAAAACTTGTGTTTCGGCCTGAATGCACTATTTCGGGGAACCGACGTTGCGAAAATGGTTTCTCAACGAAAACACCCATTCTACTCCATTAGACCCAAAATGAAGTTTGGGAGTGATTTGGAGCATTTCGCAAACCTTCGGCATGTAAAAGATGCAAAACTTGTGTTTCAGGCCTAAATGCACTATTTCTGGGTACCGAAGTTGCGAAAATAGTTTCGCAACGAAAACAACCATTCTACTCCATTAGACCCAAAATGATGTTTGGGAGTGTTTTGGAGGATATCACAAATCTTCGGCATGTAAAAAGATGCAAAACTTGTGTTTCGTTCCAGAATGCAATATTTCGGGGTACCGATGTTGCGAAAATGGTTTCGGAACGAAAACACCCATTCTACTCCATTAGACCCAAAATGATGTTTGGGAGTGATTTGGAGCATTTCGCAAACCTTCGGCATGTAAAAGATGCAAAACTTGTGTTTCGGGGCTAAATGCACTATTTTTGGGTACCGAAGTTGCGAAAATAGTTTCGCAACGAAAACAACCATTCTATTCCATTATACCCAAAATGATGTTTGGGAGTGTTTTGGAGGATATCACAAATCTTCGGCATGTAAAAAGATGCAAAACTTGTGTTTTGGGCCAGAATGCAATATTTCGGGCTACCGATGTTGCGAAAATGGTTTTAGAACGAAAACACCCATTCTACTCCATTAGACCCAAAATGAAGTTTGGGAGTGTTTTGGAGCATTTCGCAAACCTTCGGCATGTAAAAGATGCAAAACTTGTGTTTCGGGCATAAATGCACTATTTCTGGGTACCGAAGTTGCGAAAATAGTTTCGCAACGAAAACAACCATTCTACGCCATTCGACCCAAAATGATGTTTGGGAGTGTTTTGGAGGATATCACAAATCTTCGGCATGTAAAAAGATGCAAAACTTGTGTTTCAGGCCTGAATGCAATATTTCGGGGTACCGATGTTGCGAAAATGGTTTCGGAACGAAAACACGCATTCTACTCCATTAGACCCAAAATGAAGTTTGGGAGTGTTTTGGAGCATTTCGCAATCCTTCGGCATGTAAAGGATGCAAAACTTGTGTTTCGGGCCTAAATGCACTATTTCTGGGTACCGAAGTTGCGAAAATAGTTTCGCAACGAAAACACCCATTCTACCCCACTAGACCCAGAATAATGTTTTGGATGTTTTGCAGCATATCGCAAACCTTCGGCATGTAAGAGATGCAAAACTTTTGTTTTCAGGCCTGAATGCACCATTTCGGGGTACCGAAGTTGCGAAAATGGTTTCGTAACCAAAACAACCATTCTACTCCATTAGACCCAAAATGATGTTTGGGAGTGTTTTGGAGCATATCACAAATCTTCGGCATGTAAAAAGATGCAAAACTTGTGTTTCGGCGTGAATGCACTATTTCGGGGTACCGATGTTGCGAAAACGGTTTCGCAACGAAAACACCCAATCTACTCCATTACACCCAAAATGATGTTTGGGAGTGTTTTGGAGCATATCGCAAACCTTCGCATGTAAAAAGATGCAAAACTTGTGTTTCGGGCCAGAATGCACTATTTCGAGGTACCGAAGTTGCGAACATGGTTTCGCAATGAAAACAACCATTCTACCTCATTAGACGCAGAATGATGTTTGGGAGTGTTTTGGAGCATATCGCTAACCTTCGGCATGTGAAAAGATGCAAAACATGTGTTCCGGGCCTGAATGCACTATTTCGGGGTACCGATGTTGCGAAAATGGTTTCGCAACGAAAACACCCATTCTACTCCATTAGACCCAAAATGAGCATTTCGCAAACCTTCGGCATGTAAAAGATGCAAAACTTTTGTTTTCAGGCCTGAATGCACCATTTCGGGGTACCGAAGTTGCGAAAATGGTTTCGTAACCAAAATACCCATTCTACTCCATTAGACCCAAAATGATGTTTGGGGGTGTTTTGGAGCATATAACAAATCTTCGGCATGTAAAAAGATGCAAAACTTGTGTTTCGGCTTGAATGCACTATTTTGGGGTACCGAAGTTGCGAAAATAGTTTTGCAACGAAAACAACCATTCTACTCCATTAGACCCAAAATGATGTGTGGGAGTGTTTTGGACCGTATCACATATCTTGGGCATGTAAAAAGATGCAAAACTTGAGTTTCGGGACTGAATGCACTATTTCGGGGTACCGAAGTGGCGAAAATGGTTTCGCAACGAAAACACTCATTCTACTCCATTAGACCCAAAATGATGTTTGGGAGTGTTGTGGAGCATTTCACAAACCTTCGGCATGTAAAAGATGCAAAACTTTTGTTTTCGGGCCTGAATGCACCATTTCGGGGTACCGAAGTGGTGAAAATGGTTTCATAACCAAAACACCCATTCTACTCCATTAGACCCAAAACGATGTTTGGGAGTGTTTTGGAGCATATCATAAACCTTCGGCATGTATAAAGATACAAAACTTTCATTTCGAGGCTGAATGCACTATTTCAGGGTACCGAAGTTGCGAAAATGGTTTCGCAAGGAAAACAACCATTCTACTCTATTAGACCCAAAATGATGTTTGGGAGTGTTTTGGAGCATATCACAAATCTTCGGCATGTAAAAAGATGCAAAACTTGTGTTTCGGCCTGAATGCACTATTTCAGGGTACCGATGTTGCGAAAATGGTTTCGCAAAGAAAACAACCATTCTACCCCATTAGACCCAAAATGATGTTTGGGAGTGTTTTGGAGCATATCACAAATCTTCGGCATGTAAAAAGATGCAAAACTTGTGTTTCGGCCTGAATGCACTATTTCAGGGTACCGATGTTGCGAAAATGGTTTCACAACGAAAATACTCATTCTACTCCATTAGACCCAAAATGATGTTTGGGAGTGTTGTGGAGCATTTCGCAAACCTTCGGCATGTAAAAGATGCAAAACTTTTGTTTTCGGGCCTGAATGCACCATTCCAGGGTACCGAAGTTGCGAAAATGGTTTCATAACCAAAACACCCATTCTACTCCATTAGACCCAAAATGATGTTTGGGAGTGTGTTGGAGCATATCACAAATCTTCGGCATGTAAAAAGATGCAAAACTCGTGTTTCGGCCTGAATGCACTATTTCGGGGTACCGATGTTGCGAAAATGGTTTCGCAACGAAAACACCCATTCTACTCCGTTAGACCCAAAATGAAGTTTGGGAGTGTTTTGGAGCAATTCGCAAAACCTTCGGCATGTAAAAGATGCAAAACTTGTGTTTCGGGCCTAAATGTACTATTTCTGGGTACCGAAGTTGCGAAAATGGTTTCGCAACGAAAACACCCATTCTACCCCATTAGACCCAGAATAATGTTTTGGATGTTTTGCAGCATATCGCAAACCTTCGGCACATAAAAAGATGCAAAACTTTCATTTCGGGGCTGAATGCACTATTTCAGGGTACCGAAGTTGCGAAAATGGTTTCGCAACGAAAACAACCAATATACTCCATTAGACCCAAAATGATGTTTGGGAGTGTTTTGGAGCATTTCGCAAACCTTCGGCATGTAAAAGATGCAAAACTTGTGTTTCGGGCCTGAATGCACTATTTCGGGGTACCAAAGTTGCGAAAATAGTTTCGCAACGAAAACAACCATTCTAATCCTTTAGACCCAAAATGATGTTTGGGAGTGTTTTGGACCATATCACGAATCTTCGGCATGTAAAAAGATGCAAAACTTGTGTTTCAGGCCTGAATGCACTATTTCGGGGTACCGATGTTGCGAAAATGGTTTCGGAACGAAAACACCCATTCTACTCCATTACACCCAAAATGATGGTTGAGAGTGTTTTGGAGCATATCGCAAACCTTCGGCATGTAAAAGATGCAAAACTTGTGTTTCGGGCTTAAATGCACTATTTCGAGGTACCGAAGTTGCGAAAATGGTTTCGCAACGAAAACACCCATTCTACCCCATTAAACCCAGAATGATGTTCGGGAGTGTTTTGGAGCATATCGCAAACCTTCGGCATGTAAAAAGATGCAAAACTTGTGTTTCGGCCCTGAATGCACTATTTCGGGGTACCGAAGTTGCGAAAATGGTTTCGCAACGAAAACAACCATTCTACTCCATTAGACCCAAAATGAGCATTTCGCAAACCTTCGGCATGTAAAAGATGCAAAACTTTTGTTTTCTGGCCTGAATGCACCATTTCGGGGTACCGAAGTTGCGAAAATGGTTTCGCAACGAAAACACCCATTCTACTCCATTAGACCCAAAATGAGCATTTCGCAAACCTTCGGCATGTAAAAGATGCAAAACTTTTGTTTTCGGGCCTGAATGCACCATTCCAGGGTACCGAAGTTGCGAAAATGGTTTCATAACCAAAACACCCATTCTACTCCATTAGACCCAAAATGATGTTTGGGAGTGTGTTGGAGCATATCACAAATCTTCGGCATGTAAAAAGATGCAAAACTCGTGTTTCGGCCTGAATGCACTATTTCGGGGTACCGATTTTGCGAAAATGGTTTCGCAACGAAAACACCCATTCTACTCCGTTAGACCCAAAATGAAGTTTGGGAGTGTTTTGGAGCATTTCGCAAAACCTTCGGCATGTAAAAGATGCAAAACTTGTGTTTCGGGCCTAAATGTACTATTTCTGGGTACCGAAGTTGCGAAAATGGTTTCGCAACGAAAACACCCATTCTACCCCATTAGACCCAGAATAATGTTTTGGATGTTTTGCAGCATATCGCAAACCTTCGGCACATAAAAAGATGCAAAACTTTCATTTCGGGGCTGAATGCACTATTTCAGGGTACCGAAGTTGCGAAAATGGTTTCGCAACGAAAACAACCAATATACTCCACTAGACCCAAAATGATGTTTGGGAGTGTTTTGGAGCATTTCGCAAACCTTCGGCATGTAAAAGATGCAAAACTTGTGTTTCGGGCCTGAATGCACTATTTCGGGGTACCAAAGTTGCGAAAATAGTTTCGCAACGAAAACAACCATTCTAATCCTTTAGACCCAAAATGATGTTTGGGAGTGTTTTGGACCATATCACGAATCTTCGGCATGTAAAAAGATGCAAAACTTGTGTTTCAGGCCTGAATGCACTATTTCGGGGTACCGATGTTGCGAAAATGGTTTCGGAACGAAAACACCCATTCTACTCCATTACACCCAAAATGATGGTTGAGAGTGTCTTGGAGCATATCGCAAACCTTCGGCATGTAAAAGATGCAAAACTTGTGTTTCGGGCTTAAATGCACTATTTCGAGGTACCGAAGTTGCGAAAATGGTTTCGCAACGAAAACACCCATTCTACCCCATTAAACCCAGAATGATGTTCGGGAGTGTTTTGGAGCATATCGCAAACCTTCGGCATGTAAAAAGATGCAAAACTTGTGTTTCGGCCCTGAATGCACTATTTCGGGGTACCGAAGTTGCGAAAATGGTTTCGCAACGAAAACAACCATTCTACTCCATTAGACCCAAAATGAGCATTTCGCAAACCTTCGGCATGTAAAAGATGCAAAACTTATGTTTTCAGGCCTGAATGCACCATTTCGGGGTACCGAAGTTGCGAAAATGGTTTCGCAACGAAAACACCCATTCTACTCCATTAGACCCAAAATGAGCATTTCGCAAACCTTCGGCATGTAAAAGATGCAAAACTTTTGTTTTCAGGCCTGAATGCACCATTTCGGGGTACCGAAGTTGCGAAAATGGTTTCGTAACCAAAACACCCATTCTACTCCATTAGACCCAAAATGATGTTTGGGAGTGTTTTGGAGCATATCACAAATCTTCGGCATGTAAAAAGATGCAAAACTAGTGTTTCGGCCTGAATGCACTATTTCGGGGTACCGATGTTGCGAAAATGGTTTCGCAACGAAAACACCCATTCTACTCCATTACACCCAAAATGATGTTTGGGAGTGTTTTGGAGCATATCGCAAACCTTCGCATTTAAAAAGATGCAAAACTTGTGTTTCGGGCCAGAATGCACTATTTCGAGGTACCGAAGTTGCGAACTTGTTTTCGCAATGAAAACAACCATTCTACCTCATTAGACGCAGAATGATGTTTGGGAGTGTTTTGGAGCATATCGCTAACCTTCGGCATGTGAAAAGATGCAAAACATGTGTTCCGGGCCTGAATGTACTATTTCGGGGTACCGATGTTGCGAAAATGGTTTCGCAACGAAAACACACATTCTACTCCATTAGAGCCAAAATGAGCATTTCGCAAACCTTCGGCATGTAAAAGATATAAAACTTTTGTTTTCAAGCCTGAAAGCACCATTTCGGGGGACCGAAGTTGCGAAAATGGTTTCGTAACCAAAACACCCATTCTACTCCATTAGACCCAAAATGATGTGTGGGAGTGTTTTGGACCATATCACAAATCTTGGGCATGTAAAAAGATGCAAAACTTGTGTTTCGGGCCTGAATGCACTATTTTGGGGTACCGATGTTGCGAAAATGGTTTCGCAACGAAAACACTCATTCTACTCCATTAGACCCAAAATGATGTTTGGGAGTGTTGTGGAGCATTTCGCAAACCTTCGGCATGTAAAAGATGCAAAACTTTTGTTTTCGGGCCTGAATGCACCATTTCGGGGTACCGAAGTTGCGAAAATGGTTTCATAACGAAAACACCCATTCTACTCCATTAGACCCAAAAGATGTTTGGGAGTGTTTTGGAGCATATCATAAACCTTCGGCATGTAAAAAGATGGAAAACCTTCATTTCGGGCCTGAATGCACCATTTCGGGGTACCGATGTTGCGAAAATGGTTTCGCAACGAAAACAACCATTCTACTCTATGAGACCCAAAATGATGTTTGGGAGTGTTTTGGAGCATTTCGCTAACCTTCGGCATGTAAAAGATGCAAAACTTGTGTTTCGGGCCTGAATGCATTATTTCGGGGTACCGAAGTTGCGAAAATGGTTTTGCAACGAAAACACCCTGATGCGGACATCACCGACGACACGAGTATATCTCCTTTAGCAGCACCCCAGGCGCCACCTGCACAGACTCGGGCGCCATTGTCGCCTCCACTTCAGGGCCAGGCACCACTTCCGCCAACTGGGCCAATTACTCGTGCTCGTGCGAAGGAATTGAATTACATCATGCTGTTAAAGAACGAAGTCCCAGAAGAATAAAGCTGGCCCAACAGGAGGTCCAAGTGCGGGTGCACTAGGGCTGCGAATAGTACCCGCGGTACTGTAGCCGGGCCGGCTTGAATAGTACCCGCGGTACTGTAGCTCGGCACTGTTCACGCCCCCCTCTATTTAAATAGACCCCTCTTTTGTTTTCAGACTTGAGTTTGTTTTACAAGTTAGCTTTAGCTACAACCGAACAGCCACATAGCGCTGCCTTCGTGTATTGCAGACTCCACCTTCGAGTGATAGTAAGATTGCTCGCCTCTTTTTCTTGTTCGTTCTTCGATTGCGTGCAGGAAACGATCTTCGTGATCAGGCTGACTTTGCACCGGCAAGGTTGGTAACCATCGGGAGTTGGTTCAGCGATTGCATTGGCGCTTCCAGTTTGCTCGTCGTAGTCGGATCGTGAGGGTCAACTACCACCAAATCAGATTTATCTCCACTCACCATAAGATCGGGCACTCCCCCTCTACCACACCCATTCTACTCCATTAGACCCAAAATGATGTTTGGGAGTGTTTTGGAGCATATCATTAAACCTTCGGCATGTAAAAAGATGCAAAACTTTCATTTCGGCCTGAATGCACTATTTCAGGGTACCGATGTTGCGAAAATGGTTTCGCAACCAAAATACCCATTCTACTCCATTAGACCCAAAATGATGTTTGGGAGTGTTGTGGAGCATTTCGCAAACCTTCGGCATGTAAAAGATGCAAAACTTTTGTTTTCGGGCCTGAATGCACCATTTCGGGGTACCGAAGTTGCGAAAATGGTTTCATAACCAAAACACCCACTCTACTCCATTAGACCCAAAATGATGTTTGGGAGTGTTTTGGAGCATATCACAAACCATCGGCATGTAAAAAGATGCAAAACTTGTGTTTCGGCCTGAATGCAGTATTTCGGGGTACCGAAGTTGCGAAAATGGTTTCGCAACGAAAACACCCATTCTACCCCATTAGACCCAAAATGATGTTTGGCAGTGTTTTGGAGCATATCGCAAACCTTTGGCATGTAAAAAGAGGCAAAACTTGTGTTTCGGCCCTGAATGCACTATTTCGGTGTACCGAAGTTGCGAAAATGGTTTCATTACCAAAACACCCATTCTACTCCATTAGACCCAAAATGATGTTTGCGAGTGTTTTGGAGCATATCATAAACCTTCGGCATGTAAAAAGATGCAAAACTTTCATTTCGGGGCTGAATGCACTATTTCAGGGTACCGAAGTTGCGAAAATAGTTTTGCAACGAAAACAACCATTCTACTCCATTAGACCCAAAATGATGTTTGGGAGTGTTTTGGAGCATTTCGCAAACCTTCGGCATTTAAAAGATGCAAAACTTGTGTTTCGGGCTTGAATGCACTATTTCGGCGTACCGAAGTTGCGAAAATGGTTTCGCAACGAAAACACCCATTCTACCCCATTAAACCCAGAATGATGTTTGGGAGTGTTTTGGAACATGTCACAAACCTTCGGCATGTAAAAAGATGCAAAACTTGTGTTTCGGCCCTGAATGCACTATTTCGGGGTATCGAAGTTGCGAAAATGGTTTCGGAACGAAAACACCCATTCTACCCCATTAGACCCAGAATGATGTTTGGGAGTGTTTTGGAGCATATCGCAAACCTTCGGCATGTAAAAAGATGCAAAACTTGTGTTTCGGCCCTGAATGCACTATTTCGGTGTACCGAAGTTGCGAAAATAGTTTCATAACCAAAACACCCATTGTACTCCATTAGACCCAAAATGATGTTTGCGAGTGTTTTGGAGCATATCATAAACCTTCGGCATGGAAAAAGATGCAAAACTTTCATTTCGGGGCTGAATGCACTATTTCTGGGTACCGAAGTTGCGAAAATAGTTTCGCAACGAAAATACCCATTCTACCCCATTAGACCCAGAATAATGTTTTGGATGTTTTGCAGCATATCGCAAACCTTCGGCATGTAAAAAGATGCAAAAGTTTCATTTCGGGGTTGAATGCACTATTTCAGGGTACCGAAGTTGCGAAAATGGTTTCGCAACGAAAACAACCATTCTACTCCATTAGACCCAAAATGATGTTTGGGAGTGTTTTGGAGCATTTCGCAACCCTTCGGCATGTCAAAGATGCAAAACTTATGTTTCGGGCTTGAATGCACTATTTCGGCGTACCGAAGTTGCGAAAATGGTTTCGCAACGAAAACACCCATTCTACCCCATTAAACCCAGAATGATGTTTGGGAGTATTTTGGAGCATATCGCAAACCTTCGGCATGTAAAAAGATGCAAAACTTGTGTTTCGGCCCTGAATGCACTATTTCGGGGTATCGAAGTTGCGAAAATGGTTTCGCAACGAAAACACCCATTCTACCCCATTAGACCCAGAATGATGTTTGGGAGTGTTTTGGAGCATATCGCAAACCTTCGGCATGTAAAAAGATGCAAAACTTGTGTTTCGGCCCTGAATGCACTATTTCGGTGTACCGAAGTTGCGAAAATGGTTTCGCAACGAAAACAACCATTCTACTCCATTAGACCCAAAATGATGTTTAGAAGTGTTTTGGAGCATATCACATATCACAAATCTTCGGCATGTAAAAAGATGCAAAACATGTGTTTCGGCCTGAATGCACTATTTCGGGGTACCGATGTTGCGAAAATGGTTTCGCAACGAAAACACCCATTCTACTCCATTACACCCAAAATGATGTTTGGGAGTGTTTTGGAGCATATCGCAAACCTTCGCATGTAAAAAGATGCAAAACATGTGTTTCGGGCCTGAATGCACTATTTCGGGGTACCGATGTTGCGAAAATGGTTTCGCAACGAAAACACCCATTCTACTCCATTACACCCAAAATGATGTTTGGGAGTGTTTTGGAGCATATCGCAAACCTTCGCATGTAAAAAGATGCAAAACATGTGTTTCGGGCCTGAATGCACTATTTCGAGGTACCGAAGTTGCGAACATGGTTTCGCAATGAAAACAACCATTCTACCTCATTAGACGCAGAATGAAGTTTGGGAGTGTCTTGGAGCATATCGCTAACCTTCGGCATGTGAAAAGATGCAAAACATGTGTTCCGGGCCTGAATGCACTATTTCGGGGTACCGAAGTTGCGAAAATGATTTCGCAACGAAAACACCCATTCTACCCCATTAGACCCAAAATGATGTTTGGGAGTGTTTTGGAGCATGTCGCAAACCTTCGGCACGTAAAAAGATGCAAAACTTGTGTTTCGGCCTGAATGCACTATTTCGGGGTACTGATGTTGCGAAAATGGTTTCGCAACGAAAACACCCATTCTACTCCATTAGACCCAAAATGAAGTTTGGGAGTGTTTTGGAGCATTTCGCAATCCTTCTGCATGTAAAAGACGCAAAACTTGTGTTTCGGGCCTAAATGCACTATTTCTGGGTACCGAAGTTGCGAAAATAGTTTCGCAACGAAAACACACATTCTACCCCATTAGACCCAGAATAATGTTTTAGATGTTTTGCAGCATATCGCAAACCTTCGGCTTGTAAAAAGATGCAAAACTTTCATTTCGGGCCTAAATGCACTATTTCTGGGTACCGAAGTTGCGAAAATGGTTTCGGAACGAAAACAACCATTCTACTCCATTAGACCCAAAATGATGTTTGGGAGTGTTTTGGAGCATATCACAAATCTTCGGCATATAAAAAGATTCAAAACTTGTGTTTCGGCCTGAACGCACTATTTCGGAGTACCGATGTTGCGAAAATGGTTTCGCAACGAAAACACCCATTCTACCCCATTAAACCCAGAATGATGTTTGGGAGTGTTTTGGAGCATATCGCAAACCTTCGACATGTAAAAAGATGCAAAACTTGTGTTTCGGCCCTGAATGCACAATTTTGGGGTATCGAAGTTGCGAAAATGGTTTCGCAACGAAAACACCCATTCTACCCCATTAGACCCAGAATGATGTTTGGGAGTGTTTTGAGCATATCGCAAACCTTCGGCATGTAAAATAATGCAAAACTTGTGTTTCGGCCCTGAATGCACTATTTCGGGGTACCGATGTTGTGAAAATGGTTTCGCAACGAAAACACCCATTCTACCCCATTAGACCCAAAATGATGTTTGGAGTGTTTTGGAGCATGTCGCAAACCTTCGGCATGTAAAAAGATGCAAAACTTGTGTTTCGGGCCTGAATGCACTATTTCGGGGTGCCGAAGTTGTGAAATTAGTTTCGCAACGAAAACAACCATTCTACTCCATTAGACCCAAAATGATGTTTGGGAGTGTTTTGGAGCATGTCGCAAACCTTCGGCATGTAAAAAGATGCCAAACTTGTGTTTCGGCCTGAATGCACTATTTCGGGGTACCGATGTTGCGAAAATGGTTTCGCAACGAAAACACTCATTCTACTCCATTAGACCGAAAAAGAAGTTTGGGAGTGTTTTGGGGCATTTCGCAATCCTTCTGCATGTAAAAGATGCAAAACTTGTGTTTCGGGCCTAAATGCACTATTTCTGGGTACCGAAGTTGCGAAAATGGTTTCGCAACGAAAACACCAATTCTACCCCATTAGACCCAGAATAATGTTTTAGATGTTTTGCAGCATATCGCAAACCTTCGGCTTGTAAAAAGATGCAAAACTTTCATTTCGGGGCTGAATGCACTATTTCAGGGTACCAAAGTTGCGAAAATGGTTTCGGAACGAAAACAACCATTCTACTCCATTAGACCCAAAATGAAGTTTGGGAGTGTTTTGGAGCATATCGCAAACCTTCGGCATGTAAAAGATGCAAAACTTGTGTTTCGGGCTTAAATGCACTATTTCGGGGTGCCGAAGTTGTGAAAAAGGTTTCGCAACGAAAACACCCATTCTACCCCATTAGACCCAGAATGATGTTTGGGAGTGTTTTGGAGCATATCGTAAACCTTCGGCATGTGAAAAGATGCCAAACTTGTGTTTCGGCCCTGAATGCACTATTTCGGGGTACCGAAGTTGCGAAAATAGTTTCGCAACGAAAACAACCATTCTACTCCATTAGACCCAAAATGATGTTTGGGAGTGTTTTGGAGCATATCACAAATCTTCGGCATAAAAAAAGATTCAAAACTTGTGTTTCGGCCTGAACGCACTATTTTGGAGTACCGATGTTGCGAAAATGGTTTCGCAACGAAAACACCCATTCTACTCCATTACACGCAAAATGATGTTTGGGAGTGTTTTGGAGCATATCGCAAACCTTCGGCATGTGAAAAGATGCAAAACATGTGTTCCGGGCCTGAATGCACTATTTCGGGGTACCGATCTTGCGAAAATAGTTTCGCAACAAAAACACCCATTCTACTCCATTAGACCCGAAATGAAGTTTGGGAGTGTTTTGGAGCATTTCGCAATCCTTCGGCATGTAAAAGTTGCAAAACTTGTGTCTCGGGCCTAAATACACTATTTCTGGGTACCGAAGTTGCAAAAATGGTTTCGCAACGAAAACACCCATTCTAACCCATTAGACCCAGAATAATGTTTTGGATGTTTTGCAGCATATCGCAAACCTTCGGCATGTAATAAGATGCAAAACTTTCATTTTGGGGCTGAATGCACTATTTGAGGGTACCGAAGTTGCGAAAATGGTTTCGCAATGAAAACAACCATTCTACTCCATTAGACCCAAAATCATGTTTGCGAGTGTTTTGGACCATATCACAAATCTTGGGCATGTAAAAATATGCAAAACTTGTGTTTCGGGCTTGAATGCACTATTTCGGGTACCGAAGTTGCGAAAATAATTTTGCAACGAAAACAACCATTCTACTCCATTAGACCCAAAATGATATTTGCGAGTGTTTTGGACCATATCACAAATCTTGGGCATGTAAAAACATGCAAAACTTGTGTTTCGGGCCTGAATGCACTATTTCGGGGTACCGATGTTGCGAAAATGATTTCGCAACGAAAACACTCATTCTACTCCATTAGACCCAAAATGATGTTTGGGAGTGTTGTGGAGCATTTCGCAAACCTTCGGCATGTAAAAGATGCAAAACTTTTATTTTCGGGCCTGAATGCACCATTTCGGGGTACCGAAGTTGCGAAAATGGTTTCAGAACCAAAACACCCATTCTACTCCATTAGACCCAAAACTATGTTTGGGAGTGTTTTGGAGCATATCACAAACCTTCGGCATGTAAAAAGATGCAATACTTTCATTTCGGGGCTGAATGCACTATTTCAGGGTACCGAAGTTGCGAAAATGGTTTCGCAACGAAAACAACCATTCTACTCTATTAGACCCAAAATGATGTTTGGGAGTGTTTTGGAGCATTTCGCAAACCTTCGGCATGTAAAAGATGCAAAACTTGTATTTCGGGCCTGAATGCATTATTTCGGGGTACCGAAGTTGCGAAAACGGTTTCGCAACGAAAACAACCATTCTACTCCATTAGACCCAAAATGATGTTTGGGAGTGTGTTGGAGCATATCACAAATCTTCGGCATGTAAAAAGATGCAAAACTTGTGTTTCGTCCTGAATGTACTATTTCAGGGTACCGATGTTGCGAAAATGGTTTCGCAACGAAAATACTCATTCTACTCCATTAGACCCAAAATGATGTTTGGGAGTGTTGTGGAGCATTTCGCAAACCTTCGGCATGTAAAAGATGCAAAACTTTTGTTTTCGGGCCTGAATGCACCATTTCGGGGTACCGAAGTTGCGAAAATGGTTTCATAACCAAAACACCCATTCTACTCCATTAGACCCAAAATGATGTTTGGGAGTGTTTTGGAGCATATCACAAATCTTCGGCATGCAAAAAGATGCAAAACTTGTGTTTCGGTCTGAATGCACTATTTCGGGTACCGATGTTGTGAAAATGGTTTCGCAACGAAAACACCCATTCTACCCCATTAGACCCAAAATGATGTTTGGAGTGTTTTGGAGCATGTCGCAAACCTTCGGCATGTAAAAAGATGCAAAACATGTGTTTCGGGCCTGAATGCACTATTTCGGGGTACAGAAGTTGTGAAATTAGTTTCGCAACGAAAACAACCATTCTACTCCATTAGACCCAAAATGATGTTTGGGAGTGTTTTGGAGCATGTCGCAAACCTTCGGCATGTAAAAAGATGCCAAACTTGTGTTTCGGCCTGAATGCACTATTTCGGGGTACCGATGTTGCGAAAATGGTTTCGCAACGAAAACACCCATTCTACTCCATTAGACCCAAAATGAAGTTTGGGAGTGTTTTGGAGCATTTCGCAATCCTTCTGCAAGTAAAAGATGCAAAACTTGTGTTTCGGGCCTCAATGCACTATTTCTGGGTACCAAAGTTGCGAAAATGGTTTCGCAACGAAAACACCCATTCTACCCCATTAGACCCAGAATAATGTTTTAGATGTTTTGCAGCATATCGCAAACCTTCGGCTTGTAAAAAGATGCAAAACTTTCATTTCGGGGCTGAATGCACTATTTCAGGGTACCGAAGTTGCGAAAATGGTTTCGGAACGAAAACAACCATTCTACTCCATTAGACCCAAAATGAAGTTTGGGAGTGTTTTGGAGCATATCGCAAACCTTCGGCATGTAAAAGATGTAAAACTTGTGTTTCGGGCTTAAATGCACTATTTCGGGGTGCCGAAGTTGCGAAAATGGTTTCGCAACGAAAACACCCATTCTACCCCATTAAACCCAGAATGATGTTTGCGAGTGTTTTGGAGCATATCGCAAACCTTCGACATGTAAAAAGATGCAAAACTTGTGTTTCGGCCCTGAATGCACAATTTTGGGGTATCGAAGTTGCGAAAATGATTTCGCAACGAAAACACCCATTCTACCACATTAAACCCAGAATGATCTTTGGGAGTATTTTGGAGCATATCGCAAACCTTCGGCATGTAAAAAGATGCAAAACTTGTGTTTCGGCCCTGAATGCACTATTACGGGGTACCGAAGTTGCGAAAATTATTTCACAACAAAAACACCCATTCTACTCCATTAGACCAAAAATGATGTTTGGGATTGTTCCAGAGCATTTCGCAAACCTTCAGCTTTTAAAAAGATGCAAAAGTTGTGTTTCGGGCCTGAATGCACTATTACAAGGTACCGAAGTTGCGAAAATTATTTCACAACAAAAACACCCATTCTACTCCATTAGATCCAAAATGATGTTTCGGAGTGCTCCGGAGTATTTCGCAAACCTTGGGCTTGTAAAAAGATGCAAAACTTGTGTTTCGGGCCTGAATGCACAATTTCGGTGTACCGAGGCTGCGAAAATGGCTTCGCAACGAAAACACCCATTCTACTCCATTAGACCCAAAATGATGTTTGCGAGTGTTCCGAAGCATTTCGCAAACCTTCCGCTTTTAAAAAGATGCAAAAGTTGTGTTTCGGTCCAGAATGCACTATTTTGGGGTACCGAAGTTGCGAAATTGGATTCACAACGAAAACACCCATTCTACTAAATTAGACTCAAAATGATGTTTCATTGTGTTCCAGAGCATTTCGCAAACCTTCGGAACGTAAAAAGATGCAAAACTTGTGTTTTGGGCCTGAATGCACTATTTCGAGGTACCAAAGTTGCGAAAATGGTTTCGTGACGAAAACACCGATTTTACTCCATTAGACCAAAAATGATGTTTGGGATTGTTCCAGAGCATTTCGCAAACCTTCAGCTTTTAAAAAGATGCAAAAGTTGTGTTTCGGGCCTGAATGCACTATTACGGGGTACCGAAGTTGCGAAAATTATTTCACAACAAAAACACCCATTCTACTCCATTAGACCCAAAATGATGTTTCGGAGTGCTCCGGAGTATTTTGCAAACCTTGGGCTTGTAAAAAGATGCAAAACTTGTGTTTCGGGCCTGAATGCACAATTTTGGTGTACCGAGGCTGCGAAAATGGCTTCGCAACGAAAACACTCATTCTACTCCATTTGACCCAAAATGATGCTTACGAGTGTTCCGAAGCATTTCGCAAACCTTCCGCTTTTAAAAAGATGCAAAAGTTGTGTTTCAGTCCTGAATGCACAATTTCGGTGTACTGAGGTTGCGAAAATGGCGTCGCAACGAAAACACCCATTCTACTCCATTAGACCCAAAATGATGTTTGCGAGTGTTCCGAAGCAGTTCGCAAACCTTCCGCTTTTAAAAAGATGCAAAAGTTGCGTTTCGGTCCAGAATGCACTGTTTTGGGGTACCGAAGTTGCGAAAATGGATTCACAACGAAAACACCCATTCTACTAAATTAGACTCAAAATGATGTTTCATTGTGTTCCAGAGCATTTCGCAAACCTTCGGAACGTAAAAAGATGCAAAACTTGTGTTTTGGGCCTGAATGCACTATTTCGAGGTACCAAAGTTGCGAAAATGGTTTCGTGACGAAAACACCGATTTTACTCCATTAGACCAAAAATGATGTTTGGGATTGTTCCAGAGCATTTCGCAAACCTTCAGCTTTTAAAAAGATGCAAAAGTTGTGTTTCGGGCCTGAATGCACTATTACAAGGTACCGAAGTTGCGAAAATTATTTCACAACAAAAACACCCATTCTACTCCATTAGACCCAAAATGATGTTTCGGAGTGCTCCGGAGTATTTCGCAAACCTTGGGCTTGTAAAAAGATGCAAAACTTGTGTTTCGGGCCTGAATGCACAATTTCGGTGTACCGAGGTTGCGAAAATGGCTTCGCAACGAAAACACCCATTCTACTAAATTAGACTCAAAATGATGTTTCATTGTGTTCCAGAGCATTTCGCAAACCTTCGGAACGTAAAAAGATGCAAAACTTGTGTTTTGGACCTGAATGCACTATTTCGAGGTACCAAAGTTGCGAAAATGGTTTCGTGACGAAAACACCAATTTTACTCCATTAGACCAAAAATGATGTTTGGGATTGTTCCAGAGCATTTCGCAAACCTTCAGCTTTTAAAAAGATGCAAAAGTTGTGTTTCGGGCCTGAATGCACTATTACGGGGTACCGAAGTTGCGAAAATTATTTCACAACAAAAACACCCATTCTACTCCATTAGATCCAAAATGATGTTTCGGAGTGCTCCGGAGTATTTCGCAAACCTTGGGCTTGTAAAAAGATGCAAAACTTGTGTTTCGGGCCTGAATGCACAATTTCGGTGTACCGAGGCTGCGAAAATGGCTTCGCAACGAAAACACCCATTCTACTCCATTAGACCCAAAATGATGTTTGCGAGTGTTCCGAAGCATTTCGCAAACCTTCCGCTTTTAAAAAGATGCAAAAGTTGTGTTTCGGTCCAGAATGCACTATTTTGGGGTACAGAAGTTGCGAAATTGGATTCACAACGAAAACACCCATTCTACTAAATTAGACTCAAAATGATGTTTCATTGTGTTCCAGAGCATTTCGCAAACCTTCGGAACGTAAAAAGATGCAAAACTTGTGTTTTGGGCCTGAATGCACTATTTCGAGGTACCAAAGTTGCGAAAATGGTTTCGTGACGAAAACACCGATTTTACTCCATTAGACCAAAAATGATGTTTGGGATTGTTCCAGAGCATTTCGCAAACCTTCAGCTTTTAAAAAGATGCAAAAGTTGTGTTTCGGGCCTGAATGCACTATTACGGGGTACCGAAGTTGCGAAAATTATTTCACAACAAAAACACCCATTCTACTCCATTAGACCCAAAATGATGTTTCGGAGTGCTCCGGAGTATTTTGCAAACCTTGGGCTTGTAAAAAGATGCAAAACTTGTGTTTCGGGCCTGAATGCACAATTTTGGTGTACCGAGGCTGCGAAAATGGCTTCGCAACGAAAACACTCATTCTACTCCATTTGACCCAAAATGATGCTTACGAGTGTTCCGAAGCATTTCGCAAACCTTCCGCTTTTAAAAAGATGCAAAAGTTGTGTTTCAGTCCTGAATGCACAATTTCGGTGTACTGAGGTTGCGAAAATGGCGTCGCAACGAAAACACCCATTCTACTCCATTAGACCCAAAATGATGTTTGCGAGTGTTCCGAAGCAGTTCGCAAACCTTCCGCTTTTAAAAAGATGCAAAAGTTGCGTTTCGGTCCAGAATGCACTGTTTTGGGGTACCGAAGTTGCGAAAATGGATTCACAACGAAAACACCCATTCTACTAAATTAGACTCAAAATGATGTTTCATTGTGTTCCAGAGCATTTCGCAAACCTTCGGAACGTAAAAAGATGCAAAACTTGTGTTTTGGGCCTGAATGCACTATTTCGAGGTACCAAAGTTGCGAAAATGGTTTCGTGACGAAAACACCGATTTTACTCCATTAGACCAAAAATGATGTTTGGGATTGTTCCAGAGCATTTCGCAAACCTTCAGCTTTTAAAAAGATGCAAAAGTTGTGTTTCGGGCCTGAATGCACTATTACAAGGTACCGAAGTTGCGAAAATTATTTCACAACAAAAACACCCATTCTACTCCATTAGACCCAAAATGATGTTTCGGAGTGCTCCGGAGTATTTCGCAAACCTTGGGCTTGTAAAAAGATGCAAAACTTGTGTTTCGGGCCTGAATGCACAATTTCGGTGTACCGAGGTTGCGAAAATGGCTTCGCAACGAAAACACCCATTCTACTAAATTAGACTCAAAATGATGTTTCATTGTGTTCCAGAGCATTTCGCAAACCTTCGGAACGTAAAAAGATGCAAAACTTGTGTTTTGGACCTGAATGCACTATTTCGAGGTACCAAAGTTGCGAAAATGGTTTCGTGACGAAAACACCAATTTTACTCCATTAGACCAAAAATGATGTTTGGGATTGTTCCAGAGCATTTCGCAAACCTTCAGCTTTTAAAAAGATGCAAAAGTTGTGTTTCGGGCCTGAATGCACTATTACGGGGTACCGAAGTTGCGAAAATTATTTCACAACAAAAACACCCATTCTACTCCATTAGATCCAAAATGATGTTTCGGAGTGCTCCGGAGTATTTCGCAAACCTTGGGCTTGTAAAAAGATGCAAAACTTGTGTTTCGGGCCTGAATGCACAATTTCGGTGTACCGAGGCTGCGAAAATGGCTTCGCAACGAAAACACCCATTCTACTCCATTAGACCCAAAATGATGTTTGCGAGTGTTCCGAAGCATTTCGCAAACCTTCCGCTTTTAAAAAGATGCAAAAGTTGTGTTTCGGTCCAGAATGCACTATTTTGGGGTACAGAAGTTGCGAAATTGGATTCACAACGAAAACACCCATTCTACTAAATTAGACTCAAAATGATGTTTCATTGTGTTCCAGAGCATTTCGCAAACCTTCGGAACGTAAAAAGATGCAAAACTTGTGTTTTGGGCCTGAATGCACTATTTCGAGGTACCAAAGTTGCGAAAATGGTTTCGTGACGAAAACACCGATTTTACTCCATTAGACCAAAAATGATGTTTGGGATTGTTCCAGAGCATTTCGCAAACCTTCAGCTTTTAAAAAGATGCAAAAGTTGTGTTTCGGGCCTGAATGCACTATTACGGGGTACCGAAGTTGCGAAAATTATTTCACAACAAAAACACCCATTCTACTCCATTAGACCCAAAATGATGTTTCGGAGTGCTCCGGAGTATTTTGCAAACCTTGGGCTTGTAAAAAGATGCAAAACTTGTGTTTCGGGCCTGAATGCACAATTTTGGTGTACCGAGGCTGCGAAAATGGCTTCGCAACGAAAACACTCATTCTACTCCATTTGACCCAAAATGATGCTTACGAGTGTTCCGAAGCATTTCGCAAACCTTCCGCTTTTAAAAAGATGCAAAAGTTGTGTTTCAGTCCTGAATGCACAATTTCGGTGTACTGAGGTTGCGAAAATGGCGTCGCAACGAAAACACCCATTCTACTCCATTAGACCCAAAATGATGTTTGCGAGTGTTCCGAAGCAGTTCGCAAACCTTCCGCTTTTAAAAAGAGGCAAAAGTTGCGTTTCGGTCCAGAATGCACTGTTTTGGGGTACCGAAGTTGCGAAAATGGATTCACAACGAAAACACCCATTCTACTAAATTAGACTCAAAATGATGTTTCATTGTGTTCCAGAGCATTTCGCAAACCTTCGGAACGTAAAAAGATGCAAAACTTGTGTTTTGGGCCTGAATGCACTATTTCGAGGTACCAAAGTTGCGAAAATGGTTTCGTGACGAAAACACCGATTTTACTCCATTAGACCAAAAATGATGTTTGGGATTGTTCCAGAGCATTTCGCAAACCTTCAGCTTTTAAAAAGATGCAAAAGTTGTGTTTCGGGCCTGAATGCACTATTACAAGGTACCGAAGTTGCGAAAATTATTTCACAACAAAAACACCCATTCTACTCCATTTGACCCAAAATGATGTTTCGGAGTGCTCCGGAGTATTTCGCAAACCTTGGGCTTGTAAAAAGATGCAAAACTTGTGTTTCGGGCCTGAATGCACAATTTCGGTGTACCGAGGTTGCGAAAATGGCTTCGCAACGAAAACACCCATTCTACTAAATTAGACTCAAAATGATGTTTCATTGTGTTCCAGAGCATTTCGCAAACCTTCGGAACGTAAAAAGATGCAAAACTTGTGTTTTGGACCTGAATGCACTATTTCGAGGTACCAAAGTTGCGAAAATGGTTTCGTGACGAAAACACCAATTTTACTCCATTAGACCAAAAATGATGTTTGGGATTGTTCCAGAGCATTTCGCAAACCTTCAGCTTTTAAAAAGATGCAAAAGTTGTGTTTCGGGCCTGAATGCACTATTACGGGGTACCGAAGTTGCGAAAATTATTTCACAACAAAAACACCCATTCTACTCCATTAGATCCAAAATGATGTTTCGGAGTGCTCCGGAGTATTTCGCAAACCTTGGGCTTGTAAAAAGATGCAAAACTTGTGTTTCGGGCCTGAATGCACAATTTCGGTGACCGAGGCTGCGAAAATGGCTTCGCAACGAAAACACCCATTCTACTCCATTAGACCCAAAATGATGTTTGCGAGTGTTCCGAAGCATTTCGCAAACCTTCCGCTTTTAAAAAGATGCAAAAGTTGTGTTTCGGTCCAGAATGCACTATTTTGGGGTACCGAAGTTGCGAAAATTGATTCACAACGAAAACACCCATTCTACTAAATTAGACTCAAAATGATGTTTCATTGTGTTCCAGAGCATTTCGCAAACCTTCGGAACGTAAAAAGATGCAAAACTTGTGTTTTGGGCCTGAATGCACTATTTCGAGGTACCAAAGTTGCGAAAATGGTTTCGTGACGAAAACATCGATTTTACTCCATTAGACCAAAAATGATGTTTGGGATTGTTCCAGAGCATTTCGCAAACCTTCAGCTTTTAAAAAGATGCAAAAGTTGTGTTTCGGGCCTGAATGCACTATTACGGGGTACCGAAGTTGCGAAAATTATTTCACAACAAAAACACCCATTCTACTCCATTAGATCCAAAATGATGTTTCGGAGTGCTCCGGAGTATTTCGCAAACCTTGGGCTTGTAAAAAGATGCAAAACTTGTGTTTCGGGCCTGAATGCACAATTTCGGTGTACCGAGGCTGCGAAAATGGCTTCGCAACGAAAACACCCATTCTACTCCATTTGACCCAAAATGATGCTTACGAGTGTTCCGAACCATTTCGCAAACCTTCCGCTTTTAAAAAGTTCAAAAGTTGCGTTTCGATCCTGAATGCACTATTTTGGGGTACCGAAGTTGCGAAAATAGTTTCACGATGAAAACACCCATTCTACTAAATTAGATCCAAAATGATGTTTCAGTGTGTTCCAGAGCATTTCGCAAACCTTCGGAATGTAAAAAGATGCAAAACTTGTGTTTTGGGCCTGAATGCACTATTTCGAGGTACCAAAGTTGCGAAAATGGTTTCGTGACGAAAGCACCGATTTTACTCCATTAGACCCAAAATGATGTTTGGGATTGTTCCAGAGCATTTCGCAAACCTTCAGCTTTTAAAAAGATGCAAAAGTTGTGTTTCGGGCCTGAATGCACTATTACGGGGTACCGAAGTTGCGAAAATTATTTCACAACAAAAACACCCATTCTACTCCATTCGACCCAAAATGATATTTCGGAGTGCTCCGGAGTATTTCGCAAACCTTGGGCTTGTAAAAAGATGCAAAACTTGTGTTTCGGGCCTGAATGCACAATTTTGGTGTACCGAGGCTGCGAAAATGGCTTCGCAACGAAAACACTCATTCTACTCCATTTGACCCAAAATGATGCTTACGAGTGTTCCGAAGCATTTCGCAAACCTTCCGCTTTTAAAAAGATGCAAAAGTTGTGTTTCGGTCCTGAATGCACAATTTCGGTGTACTGAGGTTGCGAAAATGGCTTCGCAACGAAAACACCCATTCTACTCCATTAGACCCAAAATGATGTTTGCGAGTGTGCCGAAGCAGTTCGCAAACCTTCCGCTTTTAAAAAGATGCAAAAGTTGCGTTTCGGTCCAGAATGCACTGTTTTGGGGTACCGAAGTTGCGAAAATGGATTCACAACGAAAACACCCATTCTACTAAATTAGACTCAAAATGATGTTTCATTGTGTTCCAGAGCATTTCGCAAACCTTCGGAACATAAAAAGATGCAAAACTTGTGTTTTGGGCCTGAATGCACTATTTCGAGGTACCAAAGTTGCGAAAATGGTTTCTTGACGAAAACACCGATTTTACTCCATTAGACCCAAAATGATGTTTGGGATTGTTCCAGAGCATTTCGCAAACCTTCAGCTTTTAAAAAGATGCAAAAGTTGTGTTTCGGGCCTGAATGCACTATTACGGGGTACCGAAGTTGCGAAAATTATTTCACAACAAAAACACCCATTCTACTCCATTAGACCCAAAATGATGTTTCGGAGTGCTCCGGAGTATTTCGCAAACCTTGGGCTTGTAAAAAGATGCAAAACTTGTGTTTCGGGCCTGAATGCACAATTTCGGTGTACCGAGGTTGCGAAAATGGCTTCGCAACAAAAACACCCATTCTACTCCATTAGACCCAAAATGATGTTTGCGAGTGTTCCGAAGCATTTCGCAAACCTTCCGCTTTTAAAAAGATGCAAAAGTTGTGTTTCGGTCCATAATGCACTATTTTGAGGTACCGAAGTTGCGAAAATGGATTCACAACGAAAACACCCATTCTACTAAATTAGACTCAAAATGATGTTTCATTGTGTTCCAGAGCATTTCGCAAACCTTCGGAACGTAAAAAGATGCAAAACTTGTGTTTTGGGCCTGAATGCACTATTTCGAGGTACCAAAGTTGCGAAAATGGTTTGGTGACGAAAACACCGATTTTACTCCATTAGACCCAAAATGATGTTTGGGATTGTTCCAGAGCAGTTCGCAAACCTTCAGCTTTTAAAAAGATGCAAAAGTTGTGTTTCGGGCCTGAATGCACTATTACGCGGTACCGAAGTTGCGAAAATTATTTCACAACAAAAACACCTATTCTACTCCATTAGACCCAAAATGATGTTTCGGAGTGCTCCGGAGTATTTCGCAAACCTTGGGCTTGTAAAAAGATGCAAAACTTGTGTTTCTGGCCTGAATGCACAATTTCGGTGTACCGAGGCTGCGAAAATGGCTTCGCAACGAAAACACTCATTCTACTCCATTTGACCCAAAATGATGCTTACGAGTGTTCCGAAGCATTTCGCAAACCTTCCGCTTTTCAAAAGATGCAAAAGTTGTGTTTCGGTGCTGAATGCACAATTTCGGTGTACTGAGGTTGCGAAAATGGTTTCACAATGAAAACACCCATTCTACTAAATTAGACACAAAATGATGTTTTAGTGTGTTCCAGAGCATTTCGCAAACCTTCGGAATGTAAAAAAATGCAAAACTTGTGTTTTGGGCCTGAATGCACTATTTCGAGGTACCAAAGTTGCGAAAATGGTTTCGTGACGAAAACACCGATCTTACTCCATTAGACCCAAAATGATGTTTGGGATTGTTCCAGAGCATTTCGCAAACCTTCAGCTTTTAAAAAGATGCAAAAGTTGTGTTTCGGGCCTGAATGCACTATTACGGGGTACCGAAGTTGCGAAAATTATTTCACAACAAAA
This sequence comes from Cenchrus fungigraminus, assembly GCA_036936925.1. Classification (NCBI taxonomy): domain Eukaryota; kingdom Viridiplantae; phylum Streptophyta; class Magnoliopsida; order Poales; family Poaceae; genus Cenchrus; species Cenchrus fungigraminus. The sequence continues at coordinate 130,557 of JAQONI010000019.1, read as the reverse complement.
AGACCCATTCTACTCCATTAGACCCAAAATGATGTTTCGGAGTGCTCCGGAGTATTTCGCAAACCTTAGGCTTGTAAAAAGATGCAAAACTTGTGTTTCGGGCCTGAATGCACAATTTCGGTGTACCGAGGTTGCGAAAATGGCTTCGCAACGAAAACACCCATTCTACTCCATTAGACCCAAAATGATGTTTACGAGTGTTCCGAAGCATTTCGCAAACCTTCCGCTTTTAAAAAGATGCAAAAGTTGCGTTTCGGTCCTGAATGCAATATTTTGGGGTACCGAAGTTGCGAAAATGGATTCACAACGAAAACACCCATTCTACTAAATTAGACTCAAAATGATGTTTCATTGTGTTCCAGAGCATTTCGCAAACCTTCGGAACGTAAAAAGATGCAAAACTTGTGTTTTGGGCCTGAATGCACTATTTCGAGGTACCAAAGTTGCGAAAATGTTTTCGTGACGAAAACACCAATTTTACTCCATTAGACCAAAAATGATGTTTGGGATTGTTCCAGAGCATTTCGCAAACCTTCAGCTTTTAAAAAGATGCAAAAGTTGTGTTTCGGGCCTGAATGCACTATTACGGGGTACCGAAGTTGCGAAAATTATTTCACAACAAAAACACCCATTCTACTCCATTAGATCCAAAATGATGTTTCGGAGTGCTCCGGAGTATTTCGCAAACCTTGGGCTTGTAAAAAGATGCAAAACTTGTGTTTCGGGCCTGAATGCACAATTTCGGTGTACCGAGGCTGCGAAAATGGCTTCGCAACGAAAACACCCATTCTACTCCATTTGACCCAAAATGATGCTTACGAGTGTTCCGAAGCATTTCGCAAACCTTCCGCTTTTAAAAAGATGCAAAAGTTGCATTTCGGTCCTGAATGCACTATTTTGGGGTACCGAAGTTGCGAAAATGGTTTCACGATGAAAACACCCATTCTACTAAATTAGATCCAAAATGATGTTTCAGTGTGTTCCAGAGCATTTCGCAAACCTTCGGAATGTAAAAAGATGCAAAACTTGTGTTTCGGGCCAGAATGCAGTATTTCGAGGTACCAAAGTTGCGAAAATGGTTTCGTGACGAAAGCACTGATTTTACTCAATTAGACCCAAAATGATGTTTGGGATTGTTCCAGAGCATTTCGCAAACCTTCAGCTTTTAAAAAGATGCAAAAGTTGTGTTTCGGGCCAGAATGCACTATTACGGGGTACCGAAGTTGCGAAAATTATTTCACAACAAAAACACCCATTCTACTCCATTAGACCCAAAATGATGTTTCGGAGTGCTCCGGAGTATTTTGCAAACCTTGGGCTTGTAAAAAGATGCAAAACTTGTGTTTCGGGCCTGAATGCACAATTTCGGTGTACCGAGGCTGCGAAAATTGCTTCGCAACGAAAACACTCATTCTACTCCATTTGACCCAAAATGATGCTTACGAGTGTTCCGAAGCATTTTGCAAACCTTCCGCTTTTAAAAAGATGCAAAAGTTGTGTTTCGGTCCTGAATGCACAATTTCGGTGTACTGAGGTTGCGAAAATGGCGTCGCAACGAAAACACCCATTCTACTCCATTAGACCCAAAATGATGTTTGCGAGTGTTCCGAAGCAGTTCGCAAACCTTCCGCTTTTAAAAAGATGCAAAAGTTGCGTTTCGGTCCAGAATGCACTATTTTGGGGTACCGAAGTTGCGAAAATGGATTCACAACGAAAACACCCATTCTACTAAATTAGACTCAAAATGATGTTTCATTGTGTTCTAGAGCATTTCGCAAACCTTCGGAACGTAAAAAGATGCAAAACTTGTGTTTTGGGCCTGAATGCACTATTTCGAGGTACCAATGTTGCGAAAATGGTTACGTGACGAAAACACCGATTTTACTCCATTAGACCAAAAATGATGTTTGGGATTGTTCCAGAGCATTTCGCAAACCTTCAGCTTTTAAAAAGATGCAAAAGTTGTGTTTCGGGCCTGAATGCACTATTACGGGGTACCGAAGTTGCGAAAATTATTTCACGACAAAAACACCCATTCTACTCCATTTGACCCAAAATGATGTTTCGGAGTGCTCTAGAGTATTTCGCAAACCTTGGGCTTGTAAAAAGATGCAAAACTTGTGTTTCGGGCCTGAATGCACAATTTCGGTGTACCGAGGTTGCGAAAATGGCTTCGCAACGAAAACACCCATTCTAGTCCATTAGACCCAAAATGATGTTTGCGAGTGTTCCGAAGCATTTCGCAAACCTTCCGCTTTTAAAAAGATGCAAAAGTTGTGTTTCGGTCCAGAATGCACTATTTTGGGGTACCGAAGTTGCGAAAATGGATTCACAACGAAAACACCCATTCTACTAAATTAGACTCAAAATGATGTTTCATTGTGTTCCAGAGCATTTCGCAAACCTTCGGAACGTAAAAAGATGCAAAACTTGTGTTTTGGGCCTGAATGCACTATTTCAAGGTACCAAAGTTGCGAAAATGGTTTCGTGACGAAAACACCGATTTTACTCCATTAGACCAAAAATGATGTTTGGGATTGTTCCAGAGCATTTCGCAAACCTTCAGCTTTTAAAAAGATGCAAAAGTTGTGTTTCGGGCCTGAATGCACTATTACGGGGTACCGAAGTTGCGAAAATTATTTCACAACAAAAACACCCATTCTACTCCATTAGATCCAAAATGATGTTTCGGAGTGCTCCGGAGTATTTCGCAAACCTTGGGCTTCTAAAAAGATGCAAAACTTGTGTTTCGGGCCTGAATGCACAATTTCGGTGTACCGAGGCTGCGAAAATGGCTTCGCAACGAAAAGACCCATTCTACTCCATTTGACCCAAAATGATGCTTACGAGTGTTCCGAACCATTTCGCAAACCTTCCGCTTTTAAAAAGTTCAAAAGTTGCGTTTCGATCCTGAATGCACTATTTTGGGGTACCGAAGTTGCGAAAATGGTTTCACGATGAAAACACCCATTCTACTAAATTAGATCCAAAATGATATTTCAGTGTGTTCCAGAGCATTTCGCAAACCTTCGGAATGTAAAAAGATGCAAAACTTGTGTTTTGGGCCTGAATGCACTATTTCGAGGTACCAAAGTTGCGAAAATGGTTTCTTGACGAAAGCACCGATTTTACTCCATTAGACCCAAAATGATGTTTGGGATTGTTCCAGAGCATTTCACAAACCTTCAGCTTTTAAAAAGATGCAAAAGTTGTGTTTCGGGCCTGAATGCACTATTACGGGGTACCGAAGTTGCGAAAATTATTTCACAACAAAAACACCCATTCTACTCCATTAGACCCAAAATGATGTTTCGGAGTGCTCCGGAGTATTTCGCAAACATTAGGCTTGTAAAAAGATGCAAAACTTGTGTTTCGGGCCTGAATGCACAATTTCGGTGTTCCGAGGTTGCGAAAATGGCTTCGCAACGAAAACACCCAATCTACTCCATTTGACCCAAAATGATGTTTGCGAGTGTTCCGAACCATTTCGCAAACCTTCCGCTTTTAAAAAGATGCAAAAGTTGCGTTTCGGTCCTGAATGCAATATTTTGGGGTACCGAAGTTGCGAAAATGGATTCACAACGAAAACACCCATTCTACTAAATTAGACTCAAAATGATGTTTCATTGTGTTCCAGAGCATTTCGCAAACCTTCGGAACGTAAAAAGATGCAACACTTGTGTTTTGGGCCTGAATGCACTATTTCGAGGTACCAAAGTTGCGAAAATGGTTTCGTGACGAAAACACCAATTTTACTCCATTAGACCAAAAATGATGTTTGGGATTGTTCCAGAGCATTTCGCAAACCTTCAGCTTTTAAAAAGATGCAAAAGTTGTGTTTCGGGCCTGAATGCACTATTACGGGGTACCGAAGTTGCGAAAATTATTTCACAACAAAAACACCCATTCTACTCCATTAGATCCAAAATGATGTTTCGGAGTGCTCCGGAGTATTTCGCAAACCTTGGGCTTGTAAAAAGATGCAAAACTTGTGTTTCGGGCCTGAATGCACAATTTCGGTGTACCGAGGCTGCGAAAATGGCTTCGCAACGAAAACACCCATTCTACTCCATTTGACCCAAAATGATGCTTACGAGTGTTCCGAAGCATTTCGCAAACCTTCCGCTTTTAAAAAGATGCAAAAGTTGCGTTTCGGTCCTGAATGCACTATTTTGGGGTGCCGAAGTTGCGAAAATGGTTTCACGATGAAAACACCCATTCTACTAAATTAGATCCAAAATGATGTTTCAGTGTGTTCCAGAGCATTTCGCAAACCTTCGGAATGTAAAAAGATGCAAAACTTGTGTTTCGGGCCAGAATGCACTATTTCGAGGTACCAAAGTTGCGAAAATGGTTTCGTGACGAAAGCACTGATTTTACTCCATTAGACCCAAAATGATGTTTGGGATTGTTCCAGAGCATTTCGCAAACCTTCAGCTTTTAAAAAGATGCAAAAGTTGTGTTTCGGGCCTGAATGCACTATTACGGGGTACCGAAGTTGCGAAAATTATTTCACAACAAAAACACCCATTCTACTCCATTAGACCCAAAATGATGTTTCGGAGTGCTCCGGAGTATTTTGCAAACCTTGGGCTTGTAAAAAGATGCAAAACTTGTGTTTCGGGCCTGAATGCACAATTTCGGTGTACCGAGGCTGCGAAAATGGCTTCGCAACGAAAACAATCATTCTACTCCATTTGACCCAAAATGATGCTTACGAGTGTTCCGAAGCATTTCGCAAACCTTCCGCTTTTAAAAAGATGCAAAAGTTGTGTTTCGGTCCTGAATGCACAATTTCGGTGTACTGAGGTTGCGAAAATGGCGTCGCAACGAAAACACCCATTCTACTCCATTAGACCCAAAATGATGTTTGCGAGTGTTCCGAAGCAGTTCGCAAACCTTCCGCTTTTAAAAAGATGCAAAAGTTGCGTTTCGGTCCAGAATGCACTATTTTGGGGTACCGAAGTTGCGAAAATGGATTCACAACGAAAACACCCATTCTACTAAATTAGACTCAAAATGATGTTTCATTGTGTTCCAGAGCATTTCGCAAACCTTCGGAACGTAAAAAGATGCAAAACTTGTGTTTTGGGCCTGAATGCACTATTTCGAGGTACCAAAGTTGCGAAAATGGTTTCGTGACGAAAACACCAATTTTACTCCATTAGACCAAAAATGATGTTTGGGATTGTTCCAGTGCATTTCGCAAACCTTCAGCTTTTAAAAAGATGCAAAAGTTGTGTTTCGGGCCTGAATGCACTATTACGGGGTACCGAAGTTGCGAAAATTATTTCACAACAAAAACACCCATTCTACTCCATTTGACCCAAAATGATGTTTCGGAGTGCTCCGGAGTATTTCGCAAACCTTGGGCTTGTAAAAAGATGCAAAACTTGTGTTTCGGGCCTGAATGCACAATTTCAGTGTACCGAGGTTGCGAAAATGGCTTCGCAACGAAAACACCCATTCTAGTCCATTAGACCCAAAATGATGTTTGCGAGTGTTCCGAAGCATTTCGCAAACCTTCCGCTTTTAAAAAGATGCAAAAGTTGTGTTTCGGTCCAGAATGCACTATTTTGGGGTACCGAAGTTGCGAAAATGGATTCACAACGAAAACACCCATTCTACTAAATTAGACTCAAAATGATGTTTCATTGTGTTCCAGAGCATTTCGCAAACCTTCGGAACGTAAAAAGATGCAAAACTTGTGTTTTGGGCCTGAATGCTCTATTTCGAGGTACCAAAGTTGCGAAAATGCTTTCGTGACGAAAACACCGATTTTACTCCATTAGACCAAAAATGATGTTTGGGATTGTTCCAGAGCATTTCGCAAACCTTCAGCTTTTAAAAAGATGCAAAAGTTGTGTCTCGGGCCTGAATGCACTATTACGGGGTACCGAAGTTGCGAAAATTATTTCACAACAAAAACACCCATTCTACTCCATTAGATCCAAAATAATGTTTCGGAGTGCTCCGGAGTATTTCGCAAACCTTGGGCTTGTAAAAAGATGCAAAACTTGTGTTTCGGGCCTGAATGCACAATTTCGGTGTACCGAGGCTGCGAAAATGGCTTCGCAACGAAAACACCCATTCTACTCCATTTGACCCAAAATGATGCTTACGAGTGTTCCGAACCATTTCGCAAACCTTCCGCTTTTAAAAAGTTCAAAAGTTGCGTTTCGATCCTGAATGCACTATTTTGGGGTACCGAAGTTGCGAAAATGGTTTCACGATGAAAACACCCATTCTACTAAATTAGATCCAAAATGATGTTTCAGTGTGTTCCAGAGCATTTCGCAAACCTTCGGAATGTAAAAAGATGCAAAACTTGTGTTTTGGGCCTGAATGCACTATTTCGAGGTACCAAAGTTGCGAAAATAGTTTCGTGACGAAAGCACCGATTTTACTCCATTAGACCCAAAATGATGTTTGGGATTGTTCCAGAGCATTTCGCAAACCTTCAGCTTTTAAAAAGATGCAAAAGTTGTGTTTCGGGCCTGAATGCACTATTACGGGGTACCGAAGTTGCGAAAATTATTTCACAACAAAAACACCCATTCTACTCCATTCGACCCAAAATGATATTTCGGAGTGCTCCGGAGTATTTCGCAAACCTTGGGCTTGTAAAAAGATGCAAAACTTGTGTTTCGGGCCTGAATGCACAATTTTGGTGTACCGAGGCTGCGAAAATGGCTTCGCAACGAAAACACTCATTCTACTCCATTTGACCCAAAATGATGCTTACGAGTGCTCCGGAGTATTTCGCAAACCTTGGGCTTGTAAAAAGATGCAAAACTTGTGTTTCGGGCCTGAATGCACAATTTCGGTGTACCGAGGCTGCGAAAATGGCTTCGCAACGAAAACACTCATTCTACTCCATTTGACCCAAAATGATGCTTACGAGTGTTCCGAAGCATTTCGCAAACCTTCCGCTTTTAAAAAGATGCAAAAGTTCTGTTTCGGTCCTGAATGCACTATTTTGGGGTACCGAAGTTGCGAAAATGGTTTCACAATGAAAACACCCATTCTACTTAATTAGACACAAAATGATGTTTCAGTGTGTTCCAGAGCATTTCGCAAACCTTCGGAATGTAAAAAGATGCAAAACTTGTGTTTTGGGCCTGAATGCACTATTTCGAGGTACCAAAGTTGCGAAAATGGTTTCGTGACGAAAACACCGATTTTACTCCATTAGACCCAAAATGATGTTTGGGATTGTTCCAGAGCATTTCGCAAACCTTCAGCTTTTAAAAAGATGCAAAAGTTGTGTTTCGGGCCTGAATGCACTATTACGGGGTACCGAAGTTGCGAAAATTATTTCACAACAAAAACACCCATTCTACTCCATTAGACCCAAAATGATGTTTCGGAGTGCTCCGGAGTATTTCGCAAACCTTGGGCTTGTAAAAAGATGCAAAACTTGTGTTTCGGGCCTGAATGCACAATTTCGGTGTACCGAGGTTGCGAAAATGGCTTCGCAACGAAAACACCCATTCTACTCCATTAGACCCAAAATGATGTTTGCGAGTGTTCCGAAGCATTTCGCAAACCATCCGCTTTTAAAAAGATGCAAAAGTTGTGTTTCGGTCCATAATGCACTATTTTGGGGTACCGAAGTTACGAAAATGGATTCACAACGAAAACACCCATTCTACTAAATTAGACTCAAAATGATGTTTCATTGTGTTCCAGAGCATTTCGCAAACCTTCGAAACGTAAAAAGATGCAAAACTTGTGTTTTGGCCCTGAATGCACTATTTCGAGGTACCAAAGTTGCGAAAATGGTTTCGTGACGAAAACACCGATTTTACTCCATTAGACCCAAAATGATGTTTGGGATTGTTCCAGAGCATTTCGCAAACCTTCAGCTTTTAAAAGGATGCAAAAGTTGTGTTTCGGGCCTGAATGCACTATTACGGGGTACCGAAGTTGCGAAAATTATTTCACAACAAAAACACCCATTCTACTCCATTTGACCCAAAATGATGTTTCGGAGTGCTCCGGAGTATTTCGCAAACCTTGGGCTTGTAAAAAGATGCAAAACTTGTGTTTCGGGCCTGAATGCACAATTTCGGTGTACCGAGGCTGCGAAAATGGCTTCGCAACGAAAACACTCATTCTACTCCATTTGACCCAAAATGATGCTTACGAGTGTTCCGAAGCATTTCGCAAACCTTCCGCTTTTAAAAAGATGCAAAAGTTCTGTTTCGGTCCTGAATGCACTATTTTGGGGTACCGCAGTTGCGAAAATGGTTTCACAATGAAAACACCCATTCTACTAAATTAGACACAAAATGATGTTTCAGTGTGTTCCAGAGCATTTCGCAAACCTTCGGAATGTAAAAAGATGCAAAACTTGTGTTTCGGGCCAGAATGCACTATTTCGAGGTACCAAAGTTGCGAAAATGGTTTCGTGACGAAAGCACTGATTTTACTCCATTAGACCCAAAATGATGTTTGGGATTGTTCCAGAGCATTTCGCAAACCTTCAGCTTTTAAAAAGATGCAAAAGTTGTGTTTCGGGCCTGAATGCACTATTACGGGGTACCGAAGTTGCGAAAATTATTTCACAACAAAAACACCCATTCTACTCCATTAGACCCAAAATGATGTTTCGGAGTGCTCCGGAGTATTTTGCAAACCTTGGGCTTGTAAAAAGATGCAAAACTTGTGTTTCGGGCCTGAATGCACAATTTCGGTGTACCGAGGCTGCGAAAATGGCTTCGCAACGAAAACAATCATTCTACTCCATTTGACCCAAAATGATGCTTACGAGTGTTCCGAAGCATTTCGCAAACCTTCCGCTTTTAAAAAGATGCAAAAGTTGTGTTTCGGTCCTGAATGCACAATTTCGGTGTACTGAGGTTGCGAAAATGGCGTCGCAACGAAAACACCCATTCTACTCCATTAGACCCAAAATGATGTTTGCGAGTGTTCCGAAGCAGTTCGCAAACCTTCCGCTTTTAAAAAGATGCAAAAGTTGCGTTTCGGTCCAGAATGCACTATTTTGGGGTACCGAAGTTGCGAAAATGGATTCACAACGAAAACACCCATTCTACTAAATTAGACTCAAAATGATGTTTCATTGTGTTCCAGAGCATTTCGCAAACCTTCGGAACGTAAAAAGATGCAAAACTTGTGTTTTGGGCCTGAATGCACTATTTCGAGGTACCAAAGTTGCGAAAATGGTTTCGTGACGAAAACACCAATTTTACTCCATTAGACCAAAAATGATGTTTGGGATTGTTCCAGTGCATTTCGCAAACCTTCAGCTTTTAAAAAGATGCAAAAGTTGTGTTTCGGGCCTGAATGCACTATTACGGGGTACCGAAGTTGCGAAAATTATTTCACAACAAAAACACCCATTCTACTCCATTTGACCCAAAATGATGTTTCGGAGTGCTCCGGAGTATTTCGCAAACCTTGGGCTTGTAAAAAGATGCAAAACTTGTGTTTCGGGCCTGAATGCACAATTTCAGTGTACCGAGGTTGCGAAAATGGCTTCGCAACGAAAACACCCATTCTAGTCCATTAGACCCAAAATGATGTTTGCGAGTGTTCCGAAGCATTTCGCAAACCTTCCGCTTTTAAAAAGATGCAAAAGTTGTGTTTCGGTCCAGAATGCACTATTTTGGGGTACCGAAGTTGCGAAAATGGATTCACAACGAAAACACCCATTCTACTAAATTAGACTCAAAATGATGTTTCATTGTGTTCCAGAGCATTTCGCAAACCTTCGGAACGTAAAAAGATGCAAAACTTGTGTTTTGGGCCTGAATGCTCTATTTCGAGGTACCAAAGTTGCGAAAATGCTTTCGTGACGAAAACACCGATTTTACTCCATTAGACCAAAAATGATGTTTGGGATTGTTCCAGAGCATTTCGCAAACCTTCAGCTTTTAAAAAGATGCAAAAGTTGTGTCTCGGGCCTGAATGCACTATTACGGGGTACCGAAGTTGCGAAAATTATTTCACAACAAAAACACCCATTCTACTCCATTAGATCCAAAATAATGTTTCGGAGTGCTCCGGAGTATTTCGCAAACCTTGGGCTTGTAAAAAGATGCAAAACTTGTGTTTCGGGCCTGAATGCACAATTTCGGTGTACCGAGGCTGCGAAAATGGCTTCGCAACGAAAACACCCATTCTACTCCATTTGACCCAAAATGATGCTTACGAGTGTTCCGAACCATTTCGCAAACCTTCCGCTTTTAAAAAGTTCAAAAGTTGCGTTTCGATCCTGAATGCACTATTTTGGGGTACCGAAGTTGCGAAAATGGTTTCACGATGAAAACACCCATTCTACTAAATTAGATCCAAAATGATGTTTCAGTGTGTTCCAGAGCATTTCGCAAACCTTCGGAATGTAAAAAGATGCAAAACTTGTGTTTTGGGCCTGAATGCACTATTTCGAGGTACCAAAGTTGCGAAAATAGTTTCGTGACGAAAGCACCGATTTTACTCCATTAGACCCAAAATGATGTTTGGGATTGTTCCAGAGCATTTCGCAAACCTTCAGCTTTTAAAAAGATGCAAAAGTTGTGTTTCGGGCCTGAATGCACTATTACGGGGTACCGAAGTTGCGAAAATTATTTCACAACAAAAACACCCATTCTACTCCATTCGACCCAAAATGATATTTCGGAGTGCTCCGGAGTATTTCGCAAACCTTGGGCTTGTAAAAAGATGCAAAACTTGTGTTTCGGGCCTGAATGCACAATTTTGGTGTACCGAGGCTGCGAAAATGGCTTCGCAACGAAAACACTCATTCTACTCCATTTGACCCAAAATGATGCTTACGAGTGCTCCGGAGTATTTCGCAAACCTTGGGCTTGTAAAAAGATGCAAAACTTGTGTTTCGGGCCTGAATGCACAATTTCGGTGTACCGAGGCTGCGAAAATGGCTTCGCAACGAAAACACTCATTCTACTCCATTTGACCCAAAATGATGCTTACGAGTGTTCCGAAGCATTTCGCAAACCTTCCGCTTTTAAAAAGATGCAAAAGTTCTGTTTCGGTCCTGAATGCACTATTTTGGGGTACCGAAGTTGCGAAAATGGTTTCACAATGAAAACACCCATTCTACTTAATTAGACACAAAATGATGTTTCAGTGTGTTCCAGAGCATTTCGCAAACCTTCGGAATGTAAAAAGATGCAAAACTTGTGTTTTGGGCCTGAATGCACTATTTCGAGGTACCAAAGTTGCGAAAATGGTTTCGTGACGAAAACACCGATTTTACTCCATTAGACCCAAAATGATGTTTGGGATTGTTCCAGAGCATTTCGCAAACCTTCAGCTTTTAAAAAGATGCAAAAGTTGTGTTTCGGGCCTGAATGCACTATTACGGGGTACCGAAGTTGCGAAAATTATTTCACAACAAAAACACCCATTCTACTCCATTAGACCCAAAATGATGTTTCGGAGTGCTCCGGAGTATTTCGCAAACCTTGGGCTTGTAAAAAGATGCAAAACTTGTGTTTCGGGCCTGAATGCACAATTTCGGTGTACCGAGGTTGCGAAAATGGCTTCGCAACGAAAACACCCATTCTACTCCATTAGACCCAAAATGATGTTTGCGAGTGTTCCGAAGCATTTCGCAAACCATCCGCTTTTAAAAAGATGCAAAAGTTGTGTTTCGGTCCATAATGCACTATTTTGGGGTACCGAAGTTACGAAAATGGATTCACAACGAAAACACCCATTCTACTAAATTAGACTCAAAATGATGTTTCATTGTGTTCCAGAGCATTTCGCAAACCTTCGAAACGTAAAAAGATGCAAAACTTGTGTTTTGGCCCTGAATGCACTATTTCGAGGTACCAAAGTTGCGAAAATGGTTTCGTGACGAAAACACCGATTTTACTCCATTAGACCCAAAATGATGTTTGGGATTGTTCCAGAGCATTTCGCAAACCTTCAGCTTTTAAAAGGATGCAAAAGTTGTGTTTCGGGCCTGAATGCACTATTACGGGGTACCGAAGTTGCGAAAATTATTTCACAACAAAAACACCCATTCTACTCCATTTGACCCAAAATGATGTTTCGGAGTGCTCCGGAGTATTTCGCAAACCTTGGGCTTGTAAAAAGATGCAAAACTTGTGTTTCGGGCCTGAATGCACAATTTCGGTGTACCGAGGCTGCGAAAATGGCTTCGCAACGAAAACACTCATTCTACTCCATTTGACCCAAAATGATGCTTACGAGTGTTCCGAAGCATTTCGCAAACCTTCCGCTTTTAAAAAGATGCAAAAGTTCTGTTTCGGTCCTGAATGCACTATTTTGGGGTACCGCAGTTGCGAAAATGGTTTCACAATGAAAACACCCATTCTACTAAATTAGACACAAAATGATGTTTCAGTGTGTTCCAGAGCATTTCGCAAACCTTCGGAATGTAAAAAGATGCAAAACTTGTGTTTTGGGCCTGAATGCACTATTTCGAGGTACCAAAGTTGCGAAAATGGTTTCGTGACGAAAACACCGATTTTACTCCATTAGACCCAAAATGATGTTTGGGATTGTTCCAGAGCATTTCGCAAACCTTCAGCTTTTAAAAAGATGCAAAAGTTGTGTTTCGGGCCTGAATGCACTATTACGGGGTACCGAAGTTGCGAAAATTATTTCACAACAAAAACACCCATTCTACTCCATTAGACCCAAAATGATGTTTCGGAGTGCTCCGGAGTATTTCGCAAACCTTGGGCTTGTAAAAAGATGCAAAACTTGTGTTTCGGGCCTGAATGCACAATTTCGGTGTACCGAGGTTGCGAAAATGGCTTCGCAACGAAAACACCCATTCTACTCCATTAGACCCAAAATGATGTTTGCGAGTGTTCCGAAGCATTTCGCAAACCTTCCGCTTTTAAAAAGATGCAAAAGTTGTGTTTCGGTCCATAATGCACTATTTTGGGGTACCGAAGTTGCGAAAATGGATTCACAACGAAAACACCCATTCTACTAAATTAGACTCAAAATGATGTTTCATTGTGTTCCAGAGCATTTCGCAAACCTTCGGAACGTAAAAAGATGCAAAACTTGTGTTTTGGGCCTGAATGCACTATTTCGAGGTACCAAAGTTGCGAAAATGGTTTCGTGACGAAAACACCGATTTTACTCCATTAGACCCAAAATGATGTTTGGGATTGTTCCAGAGCATTTCGCAAACCTTCAGCTTTTAAAAGGATGCAAAAGTTGTGTTTCGGGCCTGAATGCACTATTACGGGGTACCGAAGTTGCGAAAATTATTTCACAACAAAAACACCCATTCTACTCCATTAGACCCAAAATGATGTTTCGGAGTGCTCCGGAGTATTTCGCAAACCTTGGGCTTGTAAAAAGATGCAAAACTTGTGTTTCGGGCCTGAATACACAATTTCGGTGTACCGAGGGTGCGAAAATGGCTTCGCAACGAAAACACCCATTCTACTCCATTAGACCCAAAATGATGTTTGCGAGTGTTGCGAAGCATTTCGCAAACCTTCCGCTTTTAAAAAGATGCAAAAGTTGTGTTTCGGTCCATAATGCACTATTTTGGGGTACCGAAGTTGCGAAAATGGATTCACAACGAAAACACCCATTCCACTAAATTAGACTCAAAATGATGTTTCATTGTGTTCCAGAGCATTTCGCAAACCTTCGGAACGTAAAAAGATGCAAAACTTGTGTTTTGGGCCTGAATGCACTATTTCGAGGTACCAAAGTTGCGAAAATGGTTTCGTGACGAAAACACCGATTTTACTCAATTAGACCCAAAATGATGTTTGGTTTGTTCCAGAGCATTTCGCAAACCGTCAGCTTTTAAAAAGATGCAAAAGTTGTGTTTCGGGCCTGAATGCACTATTACGGGGTACCCAAGTTGCGAAAATTATTTCACAACAAAAACACCCATTCTACTCCATTAGACCCAAAATGATGTTTCGGTGTGCTCCGGAGTATTTCGCAAACCTTGGGCTTGTAAAAAGATGCAAAACTTGTGTTTCGGGCCTGAATGCACAATTTTGGTGTACCGAGGCTGCGAAAATGGCTTCGCAACGAAAACACCCATTCTACTCCATTTGACCCAAAATGATGCTTACGAGTGTTCCGAAGCATTTCGCAAACCTTCCGCTTTTAAAAAGATGCAAAAGTTGCGTTTCGGTCCTGAATGCACTATTTTGGGGTACCGAAGTTGCGAAAATGGTTCCACAATGAAAACACCCATTCTACTAAATTAGATCCAAAATGATGTTTTAGTGTGTTGCAGAGCATTTCGTAAACCTTCGGAATGTAAAAAGATGCAAAACTTGTGTTTTGGGCCTGAATGCACTATTTCGAGGTACCAAAGTTGCGAAAATGGTTTCGTGACGAAAACACCGATTTTACTCCATTAGACCCAAAATTATGTTTGGGATTGTTCCAGAGCATTTCGCAAACCTTCAGCTTTTAAAAAGATGCAAAACTTGTGTTTCGGGCCTGAATGCACAATTTCGGTGTACCAGGGCTGCGAAAATGGCTTCGCAATGAAAACGCTCATTCTACTCCATTTGACCCAAAATGATGCTTACGAGTGTTCCGAAGCATTTCGCAAACCTTCCGCTTTTCAAAAGATGCAAAAGTTGTGTTTCGGTGCTGAATGCACAATTTCGGTGTACTGAGGTTGCGAAAATGGCTTCGCAACGAAAACACCCATTCTACTCCATTAGACCCAAAATGATGTTTGCGAGTGTTCCGAAGCAGTTCGCAAACTTTCCGCTTTTAAAAAGATGCAAAAGTTGCGTTTCGGTCCAGAATGCACTATTTTGGGGTACCGAAGTTGCGAAAATGGATTCACAACGAAAACACCCATTCTACTAAATTAGACTCAAAATGATCTTTCATTGTGTTCCAGAGCATTTCGCAAACCTTCGGAACGTAAAAAGATGCAAAACTTGTGTTTTGGGCCTGAATGCACTATTTCGAGGTACCAAAGTTGCGAAAATGGTTTCGTGACGAAAACACCGATTTTACTCCATTAGACCCAAAATTATGTTTGGGATTGTTCCAGAGCATTTCGCAAACCTTCAGCTTTTAAAAAGATGCAAAACTTGTGTTTCGGGCCTGAATGCACAATTTCGGTGTACCAGGGCTGCGAAAATGGCTTCGCAATGAAAACGCTCATTCTACTCCATTTGACCCAAAATGATGCTTACGAGTGTTCCGAAGCATTTCGCAAACCTTCCGCTTTTCAAAAGATGCAAAAGTTGTGTTTCGGTGCTGAATGCACAATTTCGGTGTACTGAGGTTGCGAAAATGGCTTCGCAACGAAAACACCCATTCTACTCCATTAGACCCAAAATGATGTTTGCGAGTGTTCCGAAGCAGTTCGCAAACTTTCCGCTTTTAAAAAGATGCAAAAGTTGCGTTTCGGTCCAGAATGCACTATTTTGGGGTACCGAAGTTGCGAAAATGGATTCACAACGAAAACACCCATTCTACTAAATTAGACTCAAAATGATGTTTCATTGTGTTCCAGAGCATTTCGCAAACCTTCGGAACGTAAAAAGATGCAAAACTTGTGTTTTGGGCCTGAATGCACTATTTCGAGGTACCAAAGTTGCGAAAATGGTTTCGTGACGAAAACACCGATTTTACTCCATTAGACCCAAAATTATGTTTGGGATTGTTCCAGAGCATTTCGCAAACCTTCAGCTTTTAAAAAGATGCAAAACTTGTGTTTCGGGCCTGAATGCACAATTTCGGTGTACCAGGGCTGCGAAAATGGCTTCGCAATGAAAACGCTCATTCTACTCCATTTGACCCAAAATGATGCTTACGAGTGTTCCGAAGCATTTCGCAAACCTTCCGCTTTTCAAAAGATGCAAAAGTTGTGTTTCGGTCCTGAATGCACTATTTTTGGGTACCGAAGTTGCGAAAATGGTTTCACAACGAAAACACCCATTCTACTAAATTAGACCCAAAATGATGTTTCAGTGTGTTCTAGAGGATTTCGCAAACCTTCGGAATGTAAAAAGATGCAAAACTTGTGTTTTGGGCCTGAATGCACTATTTCGTGGTACCAAAGTTGCGAAAATGGTTTCGTGACGAAAACACCGATTTTACTCCATTAGACCCAAAATGATGTTTGGGATTGTTCCAGAGCATTTCGCAAACCTTCAGCTTTTAAAAAGATGCAAAAGTTGTGTTTCGGGTCTGAATGCACTATTACGGGGTACCGAAGTTGCGAAAATTATTTCACAACAAAAACACCCATTCTACTCCATTAGACCCAAAATGATGTTTCGGAGTGCTCCGGAGTATTTCGCAAACCTTGGGCTTGTAAAAAGAGGCAAAACTTGTGTTTCGGGCCTGAATGAACAATTTCGGTGTACCGAGGCTGCGAAAATGGCTTCGCAACGAAAACACCCATTCTACTCCATTTGACTCAAAATGATGCTTACGAGTGTTCCGAAGCATTTCGCAAACCTTCCGCTTTTAAAAAGATGCAAAAGTTGTGTTTCGGTCCTGAATGCACTATTTTGGGGTACCGAAGTTGCGAAAATGGTTTCACAACGAAAACACCCATTCTACTAAATTAGACCCAAAATGATGTTTCAGTGTGTTCTAGAGCATTTCGCAAACCTTCGGAATGTAAAAAGATGCAAAACTTGTGTATTGGGCCTGAATGCACTATTTCGAGGTACCAAAGTTGCGAAAATGGTTTCGTGACGAAAACACAGATTTTACTCCATTAGACCCAAAATGATGTTTGGGATTGTTCCAGAGCATTTCGCAAACCTTCAGCTTTTAAAAAGATGCAAAAGTTGTGTTTCGGGCCTGAATGCACTAATACGGGGTACCGAAGTTGCGAAAATTATTTCACAACAAAAACACCCATTCTACTCCATTAGAACCAAAATGATGTTTCGGAGTGCTCCGGAGTATTTCGCAAACCTTGGGCTTGTAAAAAGATGCAAAAGTTGTGTTTCAGGCCTGAATGCACTATTACGGGGTACCGAAGTTGCGAAAATTATTTCACAACAAAAACACCCATTCTACTCCATTAGACCCAAAATGATGTTTCAGAGTGCTCCGGGGTATTTCGCAAACCTTGGGCTTGTAAAAAGGTGCCAAACTTGTGTTTCGGGCCTGAATTCACAATTTCGGTGTACCGAGGTAGCGAAAATGGCTTCGCAACGAAAACACCCATTCTACTCCATTAGACCCAAAATGATGTTTGCGAGTGTTCCGAAGCATTTTGCAAACCTTCCACTTTTAAAAAGATGCAAATGTTGTGTTTCGGTCCTGAATGCACTATTTTGGGGTAAAGAAGTTGCGAAAATGGTTTCACAACGAAAACACCCATTCTACTAAATTAGACCCAAAATGATGTTTCAGTCTGTTCCAGAGCATTTCGCAGACCTTAGGAATGTAAAAAGATGCAAAACTTGTGTTTTGGGCCTGAATGCACTATTTCGAGGTACCAAAGTTGCGAAAATGGTTTCGTGACGAAAACACCGATTTTACTCCATTAGACCCAAAATGAAGTTTGGGATTGTTCCAGAGCATTTCGCAAACCTTCAGCTTTTAAAAAGATGCAAAAGTTGTGTTCCGGGCCTGAATGCACTATTACGGGGTACCGAAGTTGCGAAAATTATTTCACAACAAAAACACCCATTCTACTCCATTAGACCCAAAATGATGTTTCGGAGTACTCCGGAGTATTTCGCAAACCTTGGGCTTGTAAAAAGATGCAAAACTTGTGTTTCGGGCCTGAATGCACAATTTCGGTGTACCGAGGCTGCGAAAATGGCTTCGCAACGAAAACGCTCATTCTACTCCATTTGAACCAAAATGATGCTTACGAGTGTTCCGAAGCATTTCGCAAACCTTCCGCTTTTAAAAAGATGCAAAAGTTGTGTTTCGGTCCTGAATGCACTATTTTGGGGAACCGAAGTTGCGAAAATGGTTTCACAACGAAAACACCCATTCTACAAAATTAGACCCAAAATGATGTTTCAGTGTGTTCTAGAGGATTTCGCAAACCTTCGGAATGTAAAAAGATGCAAAACTTGTGTTTTGGGCCTGAATGTACTATTTCGAGGTACTAAAGTTGTGAAAATGGTTTCGTGACGAAAACACCGATTTTACTCCATTAGACCCAAAATGAGGTTTGGGATTGTTCCAGAGCATTTCGCAAACCTTCAGCTTTTAAAAAGATGCAAAAGTTGTGTTTCGGGCCTGAATGCACTATTACGAGTTACCGAAGTTACGAAAATTATTTCACAACAAAAACACCCATTCTACTCTATTGGACCCAAAATGATGTTTCGGAGTGCTCCGGAGTATTTCGCAAACCTTGGGCTTGTAAAAAGATGCAAAAGTTGTGTTTCGGGCCTGAATGCACTATTACAGGGTACCGAAGTTGCGAAAATTATTTCACAACAAAAACACCCATTCTACTCCATTAGACCCAAAATGATGTTTCAGAGTGCTCCGGGGTATTTCGCAAACCTTGGGCTTGTAAAAAGATGCAAAACTTGTGTTTCGGACCTGAATTCACAATTTCGGTGTACCGAGGTTGCGAAAATGGCTTCGCAACGAAAACACCCATTCTACTCCATTAGACCCAAAATGATGTTTGCGAGTGTTCCGAAGCATTTTGCAAACCTTCCACTTTTAAAAAGATGCAAAAGTTGTGTTTCGGTCCTGAATGCACTATTTTGGGGTACCGAAGTTACGAAAATGGTTTCACAACGAAAACACCCATTCTACTAAATTAGACCCAAAATGATGTTTCAGTGTGTTCCAGAGCATTTCGCAAACCTTCGGAATGTAAACAGATGCAAAACTTGTGTTTGGGGCCTGAATGCACTATTTCGAGGTACCAAAGTTGCGAAAATGGTTTCGAGACTAAAACACCGATTTTACTCCATTAAACCCAAAATGATGTTTGGGATTGTTCCAGAGCATTTCGCAAACCTTCAGCTTTTAAAAAGATGCAAAAGTTGTGTTTCGGGCCTGAATGCACTATTACGGGGTACCGAAGTTGCGAAAATTATTTCACAACAAAAACACCCATTCTACTCCATTAGACCCAAAATGATGTTTCGGAGTGCTTCGGAGTATGTCGCAAACCTTGGGCTTGTAAAAAGATGCAAAACTTGTGTTTCGGGACTGAATGCACAATTTCGGTGTACCGAGGATGCGAAAATGGCTTCGCAACGAAAACACCCATTCTACTCCATTAGACTCAAAATGATGTTTGCGAGTGTTCCGAA
This sequence comes from Cenchrus fungigraminus, assembly GCA_036936925.1. Lineage (NCBI taxonomy): Eukaryota > Viridiplantae > Streptophyta > Magnoliopsida > Poales > Poaceae > Cenchrus > Cenchrus fungigraminus. The sequence continues at coordinate 111,322 of JAQONI010000019.1, read as the reverse complement.
GCATTTCGCAAACCTTCCGCTTTTAAAAAGATGCAAAAGTTGTGTTTCGGTCCTGAATGCACTATTTTGGGGTACAGAAGTTGCGAAAATGGTTTCACAATGAAAACACCCATTCTACTAAATTAGACACAAAATGATGTTTCAGTGTGTTCCAGAGCATTTCGCAAACCTTCGGAATGTAAAAAGATGCAAAACTTGTGTTTTGGGCCTGAATGCACTATTTCGAGGTACCAAAGTTGCGAAAATGGTTTTGTGACGAAAACACCGATTTTACTCCATTAGACCCAAAATGATGTTTGGGATTGTTCCAGAGCATTTCGCAAACCTTCAGCTTTTAACAAGATGCAAAAGTTGTGTTTCGGGTCTGAATGCACTATTACGGGGTACCGAAGTTGCGAAAATTATTTCACAACAAAAACACCCATTCTACTCCATTAGACCCAAAATGATGTTTCGGAGTGCTCCGGAGTATTTCGCAAACCTTGGGCTTGTAAAAAGATGCAAAACTTGTGTTTCGGGCCTGAATGCACAATTTCGATGTACTGAGGCTGCGAAAATGGCTTCGCATTGAAAACACCCATTCTACTCCATTTGACCCAAAATGATGCTTACGAGTGTTCCGAAGCATTTCGCAAACCTTCCGCTTTTAAAAAGATGCAAAAGTTGTGTTTCGGTCCTGAATGCACTATTTTGGGGTACCGAAGTTGCGAAAATGGTTTCACAACGAAAACACCCATTCTACTAAATTAGACCCAAAATGATGTTTCAGTGTGTTCCAGACCATTTCGTAAACCTTCGGAATGTAAAAAGATGCAAAACTTGTGTTTTGGGCCTGAATGCAATATTTCGAGGTACCAAAGTTGCGAAAATGGTTTCGTGATGAAAACACCGATTTTACTCCATTAGACCCAAAATGATGTTTGGGATTGTTCCAGAGCATTTCGCAAACCTTCAGCTTTTAAAAAGATGCAAAAGTTGTGTTTCGGGCCTGAATGCACTAATACGGGGTACCGAAGTTGCGAAAATTATTTCACAACAAAAACACCCATTCTACTCCATTAGAACCAAAATGATGTTTCGGAGTGCTCCGGAGTATTTCGCAAACCTTGGGCTTGTAAAAAGATGCAAAAGTTGTGTTTCAGTCCTGAATGCACTATTACGGGGTACCGAAGTTGCGAAAATTATTTCGCAACAAAAACACCCATTCTACTCCATTAGACCCAAAATGATGTTTCAGAGTGCTCCGGGGTATTTCGCAAACCTTGGGCTTGTAAAAAGGTGCAAAACTTGTGTTTCGGGCCTGAATTCACAATTTCGGTGTACCGAGGTTGCGAAAATGGCTTCGCAACGAAAACACCCATTCTACTCCATTAGACCCAAAATGATGTTTGCGAGTGTTCCGAAGCATTTTGCAAACCTTCCACTTTTAAAAAGATGCAAATGTTGTGTTTCGGTCCTGAATGCACTATTTTTGGGGTAAAGAAGTTGCGAAAATGGTTTCACAACGAAAACACCCATTCTACTAAATTAGACCCAAAATGATGTTTCAGTCTGTTCCAGAGCATTTCGCAGACCTTAGGAATGTAAAAAGATGCAAAACTTGTGTTTTGGGCTTGAATGCACTATTTCGAGGTACCAAAGTTGCGAAAATGGTTTCGTGACGAAAACACCGATTTTACTCCATTAGACCCAAAATGAAGTTTGGGATTGTTCCAGAGCATTTCGCAAACCTTCAGCTTTTAAAAAGATGCAAAAGTTGTGTTCCGGGCCTGAATGCACTATTACGGGGTACCGAAGTTGCGAAAATTATTTCACAACAAAAACACCCATTCTACTCCATTAGACCCAAAATGATGTTTCGGAGTGCTCCGGAGTATTTCGCAAACCTTGGGCTTGTAAAAAGATGCAAAACTTGTGTTTCGGGCCTGAATGCACAATTTCGGTGTACCGAGGCTGCGAAAATGGCTTCGCAACGAAAACGCTCATTCTACTCCATTTGAACCAAAATGATGCTTACGAGTGTTCCGAAGCATTTCGCAAACCTTCCGCTTTTAAAAAGATGCAAAAGTTGTGTTTCGGTCCTGAATGCACTATTTTGGGGAACCGAAGTTGCGAAAATGGTTTCACAATGAAAACACCCATTCTACAAAATTAGACCCAAAATGATGTTTCAGTGTGTTCTAGAGGTTTTCGCAAACCTTCGGAATGTAAAAAGATGCAAAACTTGTGTTTTGGGCCTGAATGCACTATTTCGAGGTACTAAAGTTGCGAAAATGGTTTCGTGACGAAAACACCGATTTTACTCCATTAGACCCAAAATGATGTTTGGGATTGTTCCAGAGCATTTCGCAAACCTTCAGCTTTTAAAAAGATGCAAAAGTTGTGTTTCGGGTCTGAATGCACTATTACGGGGTACCGAAGTTGCGAAAATTATTTCACAACAAAAACACCCATTCTACTCCATTAGACCCAAAATGATGTTTCGGAGTGCTCCGGAGTATTTCGCAAACCTTGGGCTTGTAAAAAGATGCAAAACTTGTGTTCCGGGCCTGAATGCACTATTACGGGGTACCGAAGTTGCGAAAATTATTTCACAACAAAAACACCCATTCTACTCCATTAGACCCAAAATGATGTTTCAGAGTGCTCCGGGGTATTTCGCAAACCTTGGGCTTGTAAAAAGGTGCAAAACTTGTGTTTCGGGCCTGAATTCACAATTTCGGTGTACCGAGGTAGCGAAAATGGCTTCGCAACGAAAACACCCATTCTACTCCATTAGACCCAAAATGATGTTTGCGAGTGTTCCGAAGCATTTTGCAAACCTTCCACTTTTAAAAAGATGCAAATGTTGTGTTTCGGTCCTGAATGCACTATTTTGGGGTAAAGAAGTTGCGAAAATGGTTTCACAACGAAAACACCCATTCTACTAAATTAGACCCAAAATGATGTTTCAGTCTGTTCCAGAGCATTTCGCAGACCTTAGGAATGTAAAAAGATGCAAAACTTGTGTTTTGGGCCTGAATGCACTATTTCGAGGTACCAAAGTTGCGAAAATGGTTTCGTGACGAAAACACAAATTTTACTCCATTAGACCCAAAATGATGTTTGGGATTGTTCCAGAGCATTTCGCAAACCTTCAGCTTTTAAAAAGATGCAAAAGTTGTGTTTCGGGCCTGAATGCACTAATTCGGGGTACCGAAGTTGCGAAAATTATTTCACAACAAAAACACCCATTCTACTCCATTAGAACCAAAATGATGTTTCGGAGTGCTCCGGAGTATTTCGCAAACCTTGGGCTTGTAAAACGATGCAAAAGTTGTGTTTCAGGCCTGAATGCACTATTACGGGGTACCGAAGTTGCGAAAATTATTTCACAACAAAAACACCCATTCTACTCCATTAGACCCAAAATGATGTTTCAGAGTGCTCCGGGGTATTTCGCAAACCTTGGGCTTGTAAAAAGGTGCAAAACTTGTGTTTCGGGCCTGAATTCACAATTTCGGTGTACCGAGGTAGCAAAAATGGCTTCGCAACGAAAACACCCATTCTACTCCATTAGACCCAAAATGATGTTTGCGAGTGTTCCGAAGCATTTTGCAAACCTTCCACTTTTAAAAAGATGCAAATGTTGTGTTTCGGTCCTGAATGCACTATTTTGGGGTAAAGAAGTTGCGAAAATGGTTTCACCACGAAAACACCCATTCTACTAAATTAGACCCAAAATGATGTTTCAGTCTGTTCCAGAGCATTTCGCAGACCTTAGGAATGTAAAAACATGCAAAACTTGTGTTTTGGGCCTGAATGCACTATTTCGAGGTACCAAAGTTGCGAAAATGGTTTCGTGACGAAAACACCGATTTTACTCCATTAGACCCAAAATGAAGTTTGGGATTGTTCCAGAGCATTTCGCAAACCTTCAGCTTTTAAAAAGATGCAAAAGTTGTGTTCCGGGCCTGAATGCACTATTACGGGGTACCGAAGTTGCGAAAATTATTTCACAACAAAAACACCCATTCTACTCCATTAGACCCAAAATGATGTTTCGGAGTGCTCCGGAGTATTTCGCAAACCTTGGGCTTGTAAAAAGATGCAAAACTTGTGTTTCGGGCCTGAATGCACAATTTCGGTGTACCGAGGCTGCGAAAATGGCTTCGCAACGAAAACGCTCATTCTACTCCATTTGAACCAAAATGATGCTTACGAGTGTTCCGAAGCATTTCGCAAACCTTCCGCTTTTAAAAAGATGCAAAAGTTGTGTTTCGGTCATGAATGCACCATTTTGGGGAACCGAAGTTGCGAAAATGGTTTCACAACGAAAACACCCATTCTACAAAATTAGACCCAAAATGATGTTTCAGTGTGTTCTAGAGGATTTCGCAAACCTTCGGAATGTAAAAAGATGCAAAACTTGTGTTTTGGGCCTGAATGCACTATTTCGAGGTACTAAAGTTGCGAAAATGGTTTCGTGACGAAAACACCGATTTTACTCCATTAGACCCAAAATGATGTTTGGGATTGTTCCAGAGCATTTCGCAAACCTTCAGCTTTTAAAAAGATGCAAAAGTTGTGTTTCGGACCTGAATGCACTAATACGGGGTACCGAAGTTGCGAAAATTATTTCACAACAAAAACACCCATTCTACTCCATTAGAACCAAAATGATGTTTCGGAGTGCTCCGGAGTATTTCGCAAACCTTGGGCTTGTAGAAAGATGCAAAAGTTGTGTTTCAGGCCTGAATGCACTATTACGGGGTACCGAAGTTGCGAAAATTATTTCACAACAAAAACACCCATTCTACTCCATTAGACCCAAAATGATGTTTCAGAGTGCTCCGGGGTATTTCGCAAACCTTGGGCTTGTAAAAAGGTGCAAAACTTGTGTTTCGGGCCTGAATGCACAATTTCGGTGTACCGAGGCTGCGAAAATGGCTTCGCAACGAAAACGCTCATTCTACTCCATTTGACCCAAAATGATGCTTACGAGTGTTCCGAAGCATTTCGCAAACCTTCCGCTTTTAAAAAGATGCAAAAGTTGTGTTTCGGTCCTGAATGCACTATTTTGGGGAACCGAAGTTGCGAAAATGGTTTCACAACGAAAACACCCATTCTACTAAATTAGACCCAAAATGATGTTTCAGTGTGTTCTAGAGGATTTCGCAAACCTTCGGAATGTAAAAAGATGCAAAACTTGTGTTTTGGGCCTGAATGCACTATTTCGAGGTACCAAAGTTGCGAAAATGGTTTCGTGACGAAAACACCGATTTTACTCCATTAGACCCAAAATGATGTTTGGGATTGTTCCAGAGCATTTCGCAAACCTTCAGCTTTTAAAAAGATGCAAAAGTTGTGTTTCGGGTCTGAATGCACTATTATGGGGTACCGAAGTTGCGAAAATTATTTCACAACAAAAACACCCATTCTACTCCATTAGACCCAAAATGATGTTTCGGAGTGCTCCGGAGTATTTCGCAAACCTTGGGCTTGTAAAAAGATGCAAAACTTGTGTTTCGGGCCTGAATGCACAATTTCGGTGTACCGAGGTTGCGAAAATGGCTTCGCAACGAAAACACCCATTCTACTCCATTAGACCCAAAATGATGTTTGCGAGTGTTCCAGAGCATTTCGCAAACCTTCAACTTTTAAAAAGATGCAAAAGTTGTGTTTCGGGCCTGAATGCACTAATACGGGGTACCGAAGTTGCGAAAATTATTTCACAACAAAAACACCCATTCTACTCCATTAGAACCAAAATGATGTTTCGGAGTGCTCCGGAGTATTTCGCAAACCTTGGGCTTGTAAAAAGATGCAAAAGTTGTGTTTCAGGCCTGAATGCACTATTACGGGGTACCGAAGTTGCGAAAATTATTTCACAACAAAAACACCCATTCTACTCCATTAGACCCAAAATGATGTTTCAGAGTGCTCCGCGGTATTTCGCAAACCTTGGGCTTGTAAAAAGGTGCAAAACTTGTGTTTCGGGCTTGAATTCACAATTTCGGTGTACCGAGGTAGCGAAAATGGCTTCGCAACGAAAACACCCATTCTACTCCATTAGACCCAAAATGATGTTTGCGAGTGTTCCGAAGCATTTTGCAAACCTTCCACTTTTAAAAAGATGCAAATGTTGTGTTTCGGTCCTGAATGCACTATTTTGGGGTACCGAAGTTGCGAAAATGGTTTCACAACGAAAACACCCATTCTACTAAATTAGACCCAAAATGATGTTTCAGTGTGTTCCAGAGCATTTCGCAAACCTTCGGAATGTAAAAAGATGCAAAACTTGTGTTTTGGGCCTGAATGCACTATTTCGAGGTACCAAAGTTGCGAAAATGGTTTCGTGACGAAAACACCGATTTTACTCCATTAGACCCAAAATGATGTTTGGGATTGTTCTAGAGCATTTCGCAAACCTTCAGCTTTTAAAAAGATGCAAAAGTTGTGTTTCGGGCCTGAATGCACTATTACGGGGTACCGAAGTTGCGAAAATTATTTCACAACAAAAACACCCATTCTACTCCATTAGACCCAAAATGATGTTTCGGAGTACTCCGGAGTATTTCGCAAACCTTGGGCTTGTAAAAAGATGCAAAACTTGTGTTTCGGGCCTGAATGCACAATTTCGGTGTACTGAGGCTGCGAAAATGGCTTCGCAACGAAAACGCTCATTCTACTCCATTTGACCCAAAATGATGCTTACGAGTGTTCCGAAGCACTTCGCAAACCTTCCGCTTTTAAAAAGATGCAAAAGTTGTGTTTCGGTCCTGAATGCACAATTTTGGGGTACCAAAGTTGCGAAAATGGTTTCACAACGAAAACACCCATTCTACAAAATTAGACCCAAAATGATGTTTCAGTGTGTTCTAGAGGATTTCGCAAACCTTCGGAATGTAAAAAGATGCAAAACTTGTGTTTTGGGCCTGAATGCACTATTTCGAGGTACCAAAGTTGCGAAAATGGTTTCGTGACGAAAACACCGATTTTACTCCATTAGACCCAAAATGATGTTTGGGATTGTTCTAGAGCATTTCGCAAACCTTCAGCTTTTAAAAAGATGCAAAAGTTGTGTTTCGGGCCTGAATGCACTATTACGGGGTACCGAAGTTGCGAAAATTATTTCACAACAAAAACACCCATTCTACTCCATTAGACCCAAAATGATGTTTCGGAGTACTCCGGAGTATTTCGCAAACCTTGGGCTTGTAAAAAATGCAAAACTTGTGTTTCGGGCCTGAATTCACAATTTCGGTGTACCGAGGTAGCGAAAATGGCTTCGCAACGAAAACACCCATTCTACTCCATTAGACCCAAAATGATGTTTGCGAGTGTTCCGAAGCATTTTGCAAACCTTCCACTTTTAAAAAGATGCAAATGTTGTGTTTCGGTCCTGAATGCACTATTTTGGGGTACCGAAGTTGCGAAAATGGTTTCACAACGAAAACACCCATTCTACTAAATTAGACCCAAAATGATGTTTCAGTGTGTTCTAGAGGATTTCGCAAACCTTCGGAATGTAAAAAGATGCAAAACTTGTGTTTTGGGCCTGAATGCACTATTTCGAGGTACTAAAGTTGCGAAAATGGTTTCGTGACGAAAACACCGATTTTACTCCATTAGACCCAAAATGATGTTTGGGATTGTTCCAGAGCATTTCGCAAACCTTCAGCTTTTAAAAAGATGCAAAAGTTGTGTTTCGGACCTGAATGCACTAATACGGGGTACCGAAGTTGCGAAAATTATTTCACAACAAAAACACCCATTCTACTCCATTAGAACCAAAATGATGTTTCGGAGTGCTCCGGAGTATTTCGCAAACCTTGGGCTTGTAGAAAGATGCAAAAGTTGTGTTTCAGGCCTGAATGCACTATTACGGGGTACCGAAGTTGCGAAAATTATTTCACAACAAAAACACCCATTCTACTCCATTAGACCCAAAATGATGTTTCAGAGTGCTCCGGGGTATTTCGCAAACCTTGGGCTTGTAAAAAGATGCAAAACTTGTGTTTCGGGCCTGAATGCACTAATTCGGGGTACCGAAGTTGCGAAAATTATTTCACAACAAAAACACCCATTCTACTCCATTAGAACCAAAATGATGTTTCGGAGTGCTCCGGAGTATTTCGCAAACCTTGGGCTTGTAAAACGATGCAAAAGTTGTGTTTCAGGCCTGAATGCACTATTACGGGGTACCGAAGTTGCGAAAATTATTTCACAACAAAAACACCCATTCTACTCCATTAGACCCAAAATGATGTTTCAGAGTGCTCCGGGGTATTTCGCAAACCTTGGGCTTGTAAAAAGGTGCAAAACTTGTGTTTCGGGCCTGAATTCACAATTTCGGTGTACCGAGGTAGCGAAAATGGCTTCGCAACGAAAACGCTCATTCTACTCCATTAGACCCAAAATGATGTTTGCGAGTGTTCCGAAGCATTTTGCAAACCTTCCACTTTTAAAAAGATGCAAATGTTGTGTTTCGGTCCTTAATGCACTATTTTGGGGTAAAGAAGTTGCGAAAATGGTTTCACCACGAAAACACCCATTCTACTAAATTAGACCCAAAATGATGTTTCAGTCTGTTCCAGAGCATTTCGCAGACCTTAGGAATGTAAAAACATGCAAAACTTGTGTTTTGGGCCTGAATGCACTATTTCGAGGTACCAAAGTTGCGAAAATGGTTTCGTGACGAAAACACCGATTTTACTCCATTAGACCCAAAATGAAGTTTGGGATTGTTCCAGAGCATTTCGCAAACCTTCAGCTTTTAAAAAGATGCAAAAGTTGTGTTCCGGGCCTGAATGCACTATTACGGGGTACCGAAGTTGCGAAAATTATTTCACAACAAAAACACCCATTCTACTCCATTAGACCCAAAATGATGTTTCGGAGTGCTCCGGAGTATTTCGCAAACCTTGGGCTTGTAAAAAGATGCAAAACTTGTGTTTCGGGCCTGAATGCACAATTTCGGTGTACCGAGGCTGCGAAAATGGCTTCGCAACGAAAACGCTCATTCTACTCCATTTGAACCAAAATGATGCTTACGAGTGTTCCGAAGCATTTCGCAAACCTTCCGCTTTTAAAAAGATGCAAAAGTTGTGTTTCGGTCCTGAATGCACTATTTTGGGGAACCGAAGTTGCGAAAATGGTTTCACAACGAAAACACCCATTCTACAAAATTAGACCCAAAATGATGTTTCAGTGTGTTCTAGAGGATTTCGCAAACCTTCGGAATGTAAAAAGATGCAAAACTTGTGTTTTGGGCCTGAATGCACTATTTCGAGGTACTAAAGTTGCGAAAATGGTTTCGTGACGAAAACACCGATTTTACTCCATTAGACCCAAAATGATGTTTGGGATTGTTCCAGAGCATTTCGCAAACCTTCAGCTTTTAAAAAGATGCAAAAGTTGTGTTTCGGGTCTGAATGCACTATTACGGGGTACCGAAGTTGCGAAAATTATTTCACAACAAAAACACCCATTCTACTCCATTAGACCCAAAATGATGTTTCGGAGTGCTCCGGAGTATTTCGCAAACCTTGGGCTTGTAAAAAGATGCAAAACTTGTGTTCCGGGCCTGAATGCACTATTACGGGGTACCGAAGTTGCGAAAATTATTTCACAACAAAAACACCCATTCTACTCCATTAGACCCAAAATGATGTTTCAGAGTGCTCCGGGGTATTTCGCAAACCTTGGGCTTGTAAAAAGGTGCAAAACTTGTGTTTCGGGCCTGAATTCACAATTTCGGTGTACCGAGGTAGCGAAAATGGCTTCGCAACGAAAACACCCATTCTACTCCATTAGACCCAAAATGATGTTTGCGAGTGTTCCGAAGCATTTTGCAAACCTTCCACTTTTAAAAAGATGCAAATGTTGTGTTTCGGTCCTGAATGCACTATTTTGGGGTAAAGAAGTTGCGAAAATGGTTTCACAACGAAAACACCCATTCTACTAAATTAGACCCAAAATGATGTTTCAGTCTGTTCCAGAGCATTTCGCAGACCTTAGGAATGTAAAAAGATGCAAAACTTGTGTTTCGGGCCTGAATGCACAATTTCGGTGTACCGAGGTTGCGAAAATGGCTTCGCAACGAAAACACCCATTCTACTCCATTAGACCCAAAATGATGTTTGCGAGTGTTCCAGAGCATTTCGCAAACCTTCAACTTTTAAAAAGATGCAAAAGTTGTGTTTCGGGCCTGAATGCACTAATACGGGGTACCGAAGTTGCGAAAATTATTTCACAACAAAAACACCCATTCTACTCCATTAGAACCAAAATGATGTTTCGGAGTGCTCCGGAGTATTTCGCAAACCTTGGGCTTGTAAAAAGATGCAAAAGTTGTGTTTCAGGCCTGAATGCACTATTACGGGGTACCGAAGTTGCGAAAATTATTTCACAACAAAAACACCCATTCTACTCCATTAGACCCAAAATGATGTTTCAGAGTGCTCCGCGGTATTTCGCAAACCTTGGGCTTGTAAAAAGGTGCAAAACTTGTGTTTCGGGCTTGAATTCACAATTTCGGTGTACCGAGGTAGCGAAAATGGCTTCGCAACGAAAACACCCATTCTACTCCATTAGACCCAAAATGATGTTTGCGAGTGTTCCGAAGCATTTTGCAAACCTTCCACTTTTAAAAAGATGCAAATGTTGTGTTTCGGTCCTGAATGCACTATTTTGGGGTACCGAAGTTGCGAAAATGGTTTCACAACGAAAACACCCATTCTACTAAATTAGACCCAAAATGATGTTTCAGTGTGTTCCAGAGCATTTCGCAAACCTTCGGAATGTAAAAAGATGCAAAACTTGTGTTTTGGGCCTGAATGCACTATTTCGAGGTACCAAAGTTGCGAAAATGGTTTCGTGACGAAAACACCGATTTTACTCTATTAGACCCAAAATGATGTTTGGGATTGTTCTAGAGCATTTCGCAAACCTTCAGCTTTTAAAAAGATGCAAAAGTTGTGTTTCGGGCCTGAATGCACTATTACGGGGTACCGAAGTTGCGAAAATTATTTCACAACAAAAACACCCATTCTACTCCATTAGACCCAAAATGATGTTTCGGAGTACTCCGGAGTATTTCGCAAACCTTGGGCTTGTAAAAAGATGCAAAACTTGTGTTTCGGGCCTGAATGCACAATTTCGGTGTACTGAGGCTGCGAAAATGGCTTCGCAACGAAAACGCTCATTCTACTCCATTTGACCCAAAATGATGCTTACGAGTGTTCCGAAGCACTTCGCAAACCTTCCGCTTTTAAAAAGATGCAAAAGTTGTGTTTCGGTCCTGAATGCACAATTTTGGGGTACCAAAGTTGCGAAAATGGTTTCACAACGAAAACACCCATTCTACAAAATTAGACCCAAAATGATGTTTCAGTGTGTTCTAGAGGATTTCGCAAACCTTCGGAATGTAAAAAGATGCAAAACTTGTGTTTTGGGCCTGAATGCAGTATTTCGAGGTACCAAAGTTGCGAAAATGGTTTCGTGACGAAAACACCGATTTTACTCCATTAGACCCAAAATGATGTTTGGGATTGTTCTAGAGCATTTCGCAAACCTTCAGCTTTTAAAAAGATGCAAAAGTTGTGTTTCGGGCCTGAATGCACTATTACGGGGTACCGAAGTTGCGAAAATTATTTCACAACAAAAACACCCATTCTACTCCATTAGACCCAAAATGATGTTTCGGAGTACTCCGGAGTATTTCGCAAACCTTGGGCTTGTAAAAAATGCAAAACTTGTGTTTCGGGCCTGAATTCACAATTTCGGTGTACCGAGGTAGCGAAAATGGCTTCGCAACGAAAACACCCATTCTACTCCATTAGACCCAAAATGATGTTTGCGAGTGTTCCGAAGCATTTTGCAAACCTTCCACTTTTAAAAAGATGCAAATGTTGTGTTTCGGTCCTGAATGCACTATTTTGGGGTACCGAAGTTGCGAAAATGGTTTCACAACGAAAACACCCATTCTACTAAATTAGACCCAAAATGATGTTTCAGTGTGTTCTAGAGGATTTCGCAAACCTTCGGAATGTAAAAAGATGCAAAACTTGTGTTTTGGGCCTGAATGCACTATTTCGAGGTACTAAAGTTGCGAAAATGGTTTCGTGACGAAAACACCGATTTTACTCCATTAGACCCAAAATGATGTTTGGGATTGTTCCAGAGCATTTCGCAAACCTTCAGCTTTTAAAAAGATGCAAAAGTTGTGTTTCGGACCTGAATGCACTAATACGGGGTACCGAAGTTGCGAAAATTATTTCACAACAAAAACACCCATTCTACTCCATTAGAACCAAAATGATGTTTCGGAGTGCTCCGGAGTATTTCGCAAACCTTGGGCTTGTAGAAAGATGCAAAAGTTGTGTTTCAGGCCTGAATGCACTATTACGGGGTACCGAAGTTGCGAAAATTATTTCACAACAAAAACACCCATTCTACTCCATTAGACCCAAAATGATGTTTCAGAGTGCTCCGGGGTATTTCGCAAACCTTGGGCTTGTAAAAAGATGCAAAACTTGTGTTTCGGGCCTGAATGCACTAATTCGGGGTACCGAAGTTGCGAAAATTATTTCACAACAAAAACACCCATTCTACTCCATTAGAACCAAAATGATGTTTCGGAGTGCTCCGGAGTATTTCGCAAACCTTGGGCTTGTAAAACGATGCAAAAGTTGTGTTTCAGGCCTGAATGCACTATTACGGGGTACCGAAGTTGCGAAAATTATTTCACAACAAAAACACCCATTCTACTCCATTAGACCCAAAATGATGTTTCAGAGTGCTCCGGGGTATTTCGCAAACCTTGGGCTTGTAAAAAGGTGCAAAACTTGTGTTTCGGGCCTGAATTCACAATTTCGGTGTACCGAGGTAGCGAAAATGGCTTCGCAACGAAAACGCTCATTCTACTCCATTAGACCCAAAATGATGTTTGCGAGTGTTCCGAAGCATTTTGCAAACCTTCCACTTTTAAAAAGATGCAAATGTTGTGTTTCGGTCCTTAATGCACTATTTTGGGGTAAAGAAGTTGCGAAAATGGTTTCACCACGAAAACACCCATTCTACTAAATTAGACCCAAAATGATGTTTCAGTCTGTTCCAGAGCATTTCGCAGACCTTAGGAATGTAAAAACATGCAAAACTTGTGTTTTGGGCCTGAATGCACTATTTCGAGGTACCAAAGTTGCGAAAATGGTTTCGTGACGAAAACACCGATTTTACTCCATTAGACCCAAAATGAAGTTTGGGATTGTTCCAGAGCATTTCGCAAACCTTCAGCTTTTAAAAAGATGCAAAAGTTGTGTTCCGGGCCTGAATGCACTATTACGGGGTACCGAAGTTGCGAAAATTATTTCACAACAAAAACACCCATTCTACTCCATTAGACCCAAAATGATGTTTCGGAGTGCTCCGGAGTATTTCGCAAACCTTGGGCTTGTAAAAAGATGCAAAACTTGTGTTTCGGGCCTGAATGCACAATTTCGGTGTACCGAGGCTGCGAAAATGGCTTCGCAACGAAAACGCTCATTCTACTCCATTTGAACCAAAATGATGCTTACGAGTGTTCCGAAGCATTTCGCAAACCTTCCGCTTTTAAAAAGATGCAAAAGTTGTGTTTCGGTCCTGAATGCACTATTTTGGGGAACCGAAGTTGCGAAAATGGTTTCACAACGAAAACACCCATTCTACAAAATTAGACCCAAAATGATGTTTCAGTGTGTTCTAGAGGATTTCGCAAACCTTCGGAATGTAAAAAGATGCAAAACTTGTGTTTTGGGCCTGAATGCACTATTTCGAGGTACTAAAGTTGCGAAAATGGTTTCGCGACGAAAACACCGATTTTACTCCATTAGACCCAAAATGATGTTTGGGATTGTTCCAGAGCATTTCGCAAACCTTCAGCTTTTAAAAAGATGCAAAAGTTGTGTTTCGGGTCTGAATGCACTATTACGGGGTACCGAAGTTGCGAAAATTATTTCACAACAAAAACACCCATTCTACTCCATTAGACCCAAAATGATGTTTCGGAGTGCTCCGGAGTATTTCGCAAACCTTGGGCTTGTAAAAAGATGCAAAACTTGTGTTCCGGGCCTGAATGCACTATTACGGGGTACCGAAGTTGCGAAAATTATTTCACAACAAAAACACCCATTCTACTCCATTAGACCCAAAATGATGTTTCAGAGTGCTCCGGGGTATTTCGCAAACCTTGGGCTTGTAAAAAGGTGCAAAACTTGTGTTTCGGGCCTGAATTCACAATTTCGGTGTACCGAGGTAGCGAAAATGGCTTCGCAACGAAAACACCCATTCTACTCCATTAGACCCAAAATGATGTTTGCGAGTGTTCCGAAGCATTTTGCAAACCTTCCACTTTTAAAAAGATGCAAATGTTGTGTTTCGGTCCTGAATGCACTATTTTGGGGTAAAGAAGTTGCGAAAATGGTTTCACAACGAAAACACCCATTCTACTAAATTAGACCCAAAATGATGTTTCAGTCTGTTCCAGAGCATTTCGCAGACCTTAGGAATGTAAAAAGATGCAAAACTTGTGTTTTGGGCCTGAATGCACTATTTCGAGGTACCAAAGTTGCGAAAATGGTTTCGTGACGAAAACACAAATTTTACTCCATTAGACCCAAAATGATGTTTGGGATTGTTCCAGAGCATTTCGCAAACCTTCAGCTTTTAAAAAGATGCAAAAGTTGTGTTTCGGGCCTGAATGCACTAATTCGGGGTACCGAAGTTGCAAAAATTATTTCACAACAAAAACACCCATTCTACTCCATTAGAACCAAAATGATGTTTCGGAGTGCTCCGGAGTATTTCGCAAACCTTGGGCTTGTAAAACGATGCAAAAGTTGTGTTTCAGGCCTGAATGCACTATTACGGGGTACCGAAGTTGCGAAAATTATTTCACAACAAAAACACCCATTCTACTCCATTAGACCCAAAATGATGTTTCAGAGTGCTCCGGGGTATTTCGCAAACCTTGGGCTTGTAAAAAGGTGCAAAACTTGTGTTTCGGGCCTGAATTCACAATTTCGGTGTACCGAGGTAGCAAAAATGGCTTCGCAACGAAAACACCCATTCTACTCCATTAGACCCAAAATGATGTTTGCGAGTGTTCCGAAGCATTTTGCAAACCTTCCACTTTTAAAAAGATGCAAATGTTGTGTTTCGGTCCTTAATGCACTATTTTGGGGTAAAGAAGTTGCGAAAATGGTTTCACCACGAAAACACCCATTCTACTAAATTAGACCCAAAATGATGTTTCAGTCTGTTCCAGAGCATTTCGCAGACCTTAGGAATGTAAAAACATGCAAAACTTGTGTTTTGGGCCTGAATGCACTATTTCGAGGTACCAAAGTTGCGAAAATGGTTTCGTGACGAAAACACCGATTTTACTCCATTAGACCCAAAATGAAGTTTGGGATTGTTCCAGAGCATTTCGCAAACCTTCAACTTTTAAAAAGATGCAAAAGTTGTGTTCCGGGCCTGAATGCACTATTACGGGGTACCGAAGTTGCGAAAATTATTTCACAACAAAAACACCCATTCTACTCCATTAGACCCAAAATGATGTTTCGGAGTGCTCCGGAGTATTTCGCAAACCTTGGGCTTGTAAAAAGATGCAAAACTTGTGTTTCGGGCCTGAATGCACAATTTCGGTGTACCGAGGCTGCGAAAATGGCTTCGCAACGAAAACGCTCATTCTACTCCATTTGAACCAAAATGATGCTTACGAGTGTTCCGAAGCATTTCGCAAACCTTCCGCTTTTAAAAAGATGCAAAAGTTGTGTTTCGGTCATGAATGCACCATTTTGGGGAACCGAAGTTGCGAAAATGGTTTCACAACGAAAACACCCATTCTACTAAATTAGACCCAAAATGATGTTTCAGTGTGTTCTAGAGGATTTCGCAAACCTTCGGAATGTAAAAAGATGCAAAACTTGTGTTTTGGGCCTGAATGCACTATTTCGAGGTACCAAAGTTGCGAAAATGGTTTCGTGATGAAAACACCGATTTTACTCCATTAGACCCAAAATGATGTTTGGGATTGTTCCAGAGCATTTCGCAAACCTTCAGCTTTTAAAAAGATGCAAAAGTTGTGTTTCGGACCTGAATGCACTAATACGGGGTACCGAAGTTGCGAAAATTATTTCACAACAAAAACACCCATTCTACTCCATTAGAACCAAAATGATGTTTCGGAGTGCTCCGGAGTATTTCGCAAACCTTGGGCTTGTAAAAAGATGCAAAAGTTGTGTTTCAGACCTGAATGCACTAATACGGGGTACCGAGGTAGCGAAAATGGCTTCGCAACGAAAACACCCATTCTACTCCATTAGACCCAAAATGATGTTTGCGAGTGTTCCGAAGCATTTTGCAAACCTTCCACTTTTAAAAAGATGCAAATGTTGTGTTTCGGTCCTGAATGCACTATTTTGGGGTACCGAAGTTGCGAAAATGGTTTCACAACGAAAACACCCATTCTACTAAATTAGACCCAAAATGATGTTTCAGTGTGTTCCAGAGCATTTCGCAAACCTTCGGAATGTAAAAAGATGCAAAACTTGTGTTTTGGGCCTGAATGCACTATTTCGAGGTACCAAAGTTGCGAAAATGGTTTCGTGACGAAAACACCGATTTTACTCCATTAGACCCAAAATGATGTTTGGGATTGTTCTAGAGCATTTCGCAAACCTTCAGCTTTTAAAAAGATGCAAAAGTTGTGTTTCGGGCCTGAATGCACTATTACGGGGTACCGAAGTTGCGAAAATTATTTCACAACAAAAACACCCATTCTACTCCATTAGACCCAAAATGATGTTTCGGAGTGCTCCGGAGTATTTCGCAAACCTTGGGCTTGTAAAAAGATGCAAAACTTGTGTTTCGGGCCTGAATGCACAATTTCGGTGTACTGAGGCTGCGAAAATGGCTTCGCAACGAAAACGCTCATTCTACTCCATTTGACCCAAAATGATGCTTACGAGTGTTCCGAAGCACTTCGCAAACCTTCCGCTTTTAAAAAGATGCAAAAGTTGTGTTTCGGTCCTGAATGCACAATTTTGGGGTACCAAAGTTGCGAAAATGGTTTCACAACGAAAACACCCATTCTACAAAATTAGACCCAAAATGATGTTTCAGTGTGTTCTAGAGGATTTCGCAAACCTTCGGAATGTAAAAAGATGCAAAACTTGTGTTTTGGGCCTGAATGCACTATTTCGAGGTACCAAAGTTGCGAAAATGGTTTCGTGACGAAAACACCGATTTTACTCCATTAGACCCAAAATGATGTTTGGGATTGTTCTAGAGCATTTCGCAAACCTTCAGCTTTTAAAAAGATGCAAAAGTTGTGTTTCGGGCCTGAATGCACTATTACGGGGTACCGAAGTTGCGAAAATTATTTCACAACAAAAACACCCATTCTACTCCATTAGACCCAAAATGATGTTTCGGAGTACTCCGGAGTATTTCGCAAACCTTGGGCTTGTAAAAAATGCAAAACTTGTGTTTCGGGCCTGAATTCACAATTTCGGTGTACCGAGGTAGCGAAAATGGCTTCGCAACGAAAACACCCATTCTACTCCATTAGACCCAAAATGATGTTTGTGAGTGTTCCGAAGCATTTTGCAAACCTTCCACTTTTAAAAAGATGCAAATGTTGTGTTTCGGTCCTGAATGCACTATTTTGGGGTACCGAAGTTGCGAAAATGGTTTCACAACGAAAACACCCATTCTACTAAATTAGACCCAAAATGATGTTTCAGTGTGTTCTAGAGGATTTCGCAAACCTTCGGAATGTAAAAAGATGCAAAACTTGTGTTTTGGGCCTGAATGCACTATTTCGAGGTACTAAAGTTGCGAAAATGGTTTCGTGACGAAAACACCGATTTTACTCCATTAGACCCAAAATGATGTTTGGGATTGTTCCAGAGCATTTCGCAAACCTTCAGCTTTTAAAAAGATGCAAAAGTTGTGTTTCGGACCTGAATGCACTAATACGGGGTACCGAAGTTGCGAAAATTATTTCACAACAAAAACACCCATTCTACTCCATTAGAACCAAAATGATGTTTCGGAGTGCTCCGGAGTATTTCGCAAACCTTGGGCTTGTAGAAAGATGCAAAAGTTGTGTTTCAGGCCTGAATGCACTATTACGGGGTACCGAAGTTGCGAAAATTATTTCACAACAAAAACACCCATTCTACTCCATTAGACCCAAAATGATGTTTCAGAGTGCTCCGGGGTATTTCGCAAACCTTGGGCTTGTAAAAAGATGCAAAACTTGTGTTTCGGGCCTGAATGCACAATTTCGGTGTACCGAGGCTGCGAAAATGGCTTCGCAACGAAAACGCTCATTCTACTCCATTTGACCCAAAATGATGCTTACGAGTGTTCCGAAGCATTTCGCAAACCTTCCGCTTTTAAAAAGATGCAAAAGTTGTGTTTCGGTCCTGAATGCACTATTTTGGGGAACCGAAGTTGCGAAAATGGTTTCACAACGAAAACACCCATTCTACTAAATTAGACCCAAAATGATGTTTCAGTGTGTTCTAGAGGATTTCGCAAACCTTCGGAATGTAAAAAGATGCAAAACTTGTGTTTTGGGCCTGAATGCACTATTTCGAGGTACCAAAGTTGCGAAAATGGTTTCGTGACGAAAACACCGATTTTACTCCATTAGACCCAAAATGATGTTTGGGATTGTTCCAGAGCATTTCGCAAACCTTCAGCTTTTAAAAAGATGCAAAAGTTGTGTTTCGGGTCTGAATGCACTATTATGGGGTACCGAAGTTGCGAAAATTATTTCACAACAAAAACACCCATTCTACTCCATTAGACCCAAAATGATGTTTCGGAGTGCTCCGGAGTATTTCGCAAACCTTGGGCTTGTAAAAAGATGCAAAACTTGTGTTTCGGGCCTGAATGCACAATTTCGGTGTACCGAGGTTGCGAAAATGGCTTCGCAACGAAAACACCCATTCTACTCCATTAGACCCAAAATGATGTTTGCGAGTGTTCCAGAGCATTTCGCAAACCTTCAACTTTTAAAAAGATGCAAAAGTTGTGTTTCGGGCCTGAATGCACTAATACAGGGTACCGAAGTTGCGAAAATTATTTCACAACAAAAACACCCATTCTACTCCATTAGAACCAAAATGATGTTTCGGAGTGCTCCGGAGTATTTCGCAAACCTTGGGCTTGTAAAAAGATGCAAAAGTTGTGTTTCAGGCCTGAATGCACTATTACGGGGTACCGAAGTTGCGAAAATTATTTCACAACAAAAACACCCATTCTACTCCATTAGACCCAAAATGATGTTTCAGAGTGCTCCGCGGTATTTCGCAAACCTTGGGCTTGTAAAAAGGTGCAAAACTTGTGTTTCGGGCTTGAATTCACAATTTCGGTGTACCGAGGTAGCGAAAATGGCTTCGCAACGAAAACACCCATTCTACTCCATTAGACCCAAAATGATGTTTGCGAGTGTTCCGAAGCATTTTGCAAACCTTCCACTTTTAAAAAGATGCAAATGTTGTGTTTCGGTCCTGAATGCACTATTTTGGGGTACCGAAGTTGCGAAAATGGTTTCACAACGAAAACACCCATTCTACTAAATTAGACCCAAAATGATGTTTCAGTGTGTTCCAGAGCATTTCGCAAACCTTCGGAATGTAAAAAGATGCAAAACTTGTGTTTTGGGCCTGAATGCACTATTTCGAGGTACCAAAGTTGCGAAAATGGTTTCGTGACGAAAACACCGATTTTACTCCATTAGACCCAAAATGATGTTTGGGATTGTTCTAGAGCATTTCGCAAACCTTCAGCTTTTAAAAAGATGCAAAAGTTGTGTTTCGGGCCTGAATGCACTATTACGGGGTACCGAAGTTGCGAAAATTATTTCACAACAAAAACACCCATTCTACTCCATTAGACCCAAAATGATGTTTCGGAGTACTCCGGAGTATTTCGCAAACCTTGGGCTTGTAAAAAGATGCAAAACTTGTGTTTCGGGCCTGAATGCACAATTTCGGTGTACTGAGGCTGCGAAAATGGCTTCGCAACGAAAACGCTCATTCTACTCCATTTGACCCAAAATGATGCTTACGAGTGTTCCGAAGCATTTCGCAAACCTTCCGCTTTTAAAAAGATGCAAAAGTTGTGTTTCGGTCCTGAATGCACAATTTTGGGGTACCAAAGTTGCGAAAATGGTTTCACAACGAAAACACCCATTCTACTAAATTAGACCCAAAATGATGTTTCAGTGTGTTCTAGAGGATTTCGCAAACCTTCGGAATGTAAAAAGATGCAAAACTTGTGTTTTGGGCCTGAATGCACTATTTCGAGGTACCAAAGTTGCGAAAATGGTTTCGTGACGAAAACACCGATTTTACTCCATTAGACACAAAATGATGTTTGGGATTGTTCCAGAGCATTTCGCAAACCTTCAGCTTTTAAAAAGATGCAAAAGTTGTGTTTCGGGTCTGAATGCACTATTACGGGGTACTGAAGTTGCGAAAATTATTTCACAACAAAAACACCCATTCTACTCCATTAGACCCAAAATGATGTTTCGGAGTGCTCCGGAGTATTTCGCAAACCTTAGGCTTGTAAAAAGATGCAAAACTTGTGTTTCGGGCCTGAATGCACAAATTCGGTGTACCGAGGCTGCGAAAATGGCTTCGCAACGAAAACACCCATTCTACTCCATTTGACCCAAAATGATGCTTACGAGTGTTCCGAAGCATTTCGCAAACCTTCCGCTTTTAAAAAGATGCAAAAGTTGTCTTTCGGTCCTGAATGCACTATTTTGGGGTACCGAAGTTGCGAAAATGGTTTCACAACGAAAACACCCATTCTACTAAATTAGACCCAAAATGATGTTTCAGTGTGTTCTAGAGCATTTCGCAAACCTTCGGAATGTAAAAAGATGCAAAACTTGTGTTTTGGGCCTGAATGCACTATTTCGAGGTACCAAAGTTGCGAAAATGGTTTCGTGAAGAAAACACCGATTTTACTCCATTAAACCCAAAATGATGTTTGGGATTGTTCCAGAGCATTTCGCAAACCTTCAGCTTTTAAAAAGATGCAAAAGTTGTGTTTCGGACCTGAATGCACTAATACGGGGTACCGAAGTTGCGAAAATTATTTCACAACAAAAACACCCATTCTACTCCATTAGAACCAAAATGATGTTTCGGAGTGCTCCGGAGTATTTCGCAAACCTTGGGCTTGTAAAAAGATGCAAAAGTTGTGTTTCAGGCCTGAATGCACTATTACGGGGTACCGAAGTTGCGAAAATTATTTCACAACAAAAACACCCATTCTACTCCATTAGACCCAAAATGATGTTTCAGAGTGCTCCGCGGTATTTCGCAAACCTTGGGCTTGTAAAAAGGTGCAAAACTTGTGTTTCGGGCTTGAATTCACAATTTCGGTGTACCGAGGTAGCGAAAATGGCTTCGCAACGAAAACACCCATTCTACTCCATTAGACCCAAAATGATGTTTGCGAGTGTTCCGAAGCATTTTGCAAACCTTCCACTTTTAAAAAGATGCAAATGTTGTGTTTCGGTCCTGAATGCACTATTTTGGGGTACCGAAGTTGCGAAAATGGTTTCACAACGAAAACACCCATTCTACTAAATTAGACCCAAAATGATGTTTCAGTGTGTTCCAGAGCATTTCGCAAACCTTCGGAATGTAAAAAGATGCAAAACTTGTGTTTTGGGCCTGAATGCACTATTTCGAGGTACCAAAGTTGCGAAAATGGTTTCGTGACGAAAACACCGATTTTACTCCATTAGACCCAAAATGATGTTTGGGATTGTTCTAGAGCATTTCGCAAACCTTCAGCTTTTAAAAAGATGCAAAAGTTGTGTTTCGGGCCTGAATGCACTATTACGGGGTACCGAAGTTGCGAAAATTATTTCACAACAAAAACACCCATTCTACTCCATTAGACCCAAAATGATGTTTCGGAGTACTCCGGAGTATTTCGCAAACCTTGGGCTTGTAAAAAGATGCAAAACTTGTGTTTCGGGCCTGAATGCACAATTTCGGTGTACTGAGGCTGCGAAAATGGCTTCGCAACGAAAACGCTCATTCTACTCCATTTGACCCAAAATGATGCTTACGAGTGTTCCGAAGCATTTCGCAAACCTTCCGCTTTTAAAAAGATGCAAAAGTTGTGTTTCGGTCCTGAATGCACAATTTTGGGGTACCAAAGTTGCGAAAATGGTTTCACAACGAAAACACCCATTCTACTAAATTAGACCCAAAATGATGTTTCAGTGTGTTCTAGAGGATTTCGCAAACCTTCGGAATGTAAAAAGATGCAAAACTTGTGTTTTGGGCCTGAATGCACTATTTCGAGGTACCAAAGTTGCGAAAATGGTTTCGTGACGAAAACACCGATTTTACTCCATTAGACACAAAATGATGTTTGGGATTGTTCCAGAGCATTTCGCAAACCTTCAGCTTTTAAAAAGATGCAAAAGTTGTGTTTCGGGTCTGAATGCACTATTACGGGGTTCTGAAGTTGCGAAAATTATTTCACAACAAAAACACCCATTCTACTCCATTAGACCCAAAATGATGTTTCGGAGTGCTCCGGAGTATTTCGCAAACCTTAGGCTTGTAAAAAGATGCAAAACTTGTGTTTCGGGCCTGAATGCACAAATTCGGTGTACCGAGGCTGCGAAAATGGCTTCGCAACGAAAACACCCATTCTACTCCATTTGACCCAAAATGATGCTTACGAGTGTTCCGAAGCATTTCGCAAACCTTCCGCTTTTAAAAAGATGCAAAAGTTGTCTTTCGGTCCTGAATGCACTATTTTGGGGTACCGAAGTTGCGAAAATGGTTTCACAACGAAAACACCCATTCTACTAAATTAGACCCAAAATGATGTTTCAGTGTGTTCTAGAGCATTTCGCAAACCTTCGGAATGTAAAAAGATGCAAAACTTGTGTTTTGGGCCTGAATGCACTATTTCGAGGTACCAAAGTTGCGAAAATGGTTTCGTGAAGAAAACACCGATTTTACTCCATTAAACCCAAAATGATGTTTGGGATTGTTCCAGAGCATTTCGCAAACCTTCAGCTTTTAAAAAGATGCAAAAGTTGTGTTTCGGACCTGAATGCACTAATACGGGGTACCGAAGTTGCGAAAATTATTTCACAACAAAAACACCCATTCTACTCCATTAGAACCAAAATGATGTTTCGGAGTGCTCCGGAGTATTTCGCAAACCTTGGGCTTGTAAAAAGATGCAAAAGTTGTGTTTCAGGCCTGAATGCACTATTACGGGGTACCGAAGTTGCGAAAATTATTTCACAACAAAAACACCCATTCTACTCCATTGGACCCAAAATGATGTTTCAGAGTGCTCCGGGGTATTTCGCAAACCTTGGGCTTGTAAAAAGATGCAAAACTTGTGTTTCGGGCCTGAATGCACAATTTCGGTGTACCGAGGCTGCGAAAATGGCTTCGCAACGAAAACGCTCATTCTACTCCATTTGACCCAAAATGATGCTTACGAGTGTTCCGAAGCATTTCGCAAACCTTCCGCTTTTAAAAAGATGCAAAAGTTGTGTTTCGGTCCTGAATGCACTATTTTGGGGTACCGAAGTTGCGAAAATGGTTTCACAACGAAAACACCCATTCTACTAAATTAGACCCAAAATGATGTTTCAGTGTGTTCTAGAGGATTTCGCAAACCTTCTGAATGTAAAAAGATGCAAAACTTGTGTTTTGGGCCTGAATGCACTATTTCGAGGTACCAAAGTTGCGAAAATGGTTTCGTGACGAAAACACCGATTTTACTCCATTAGACCCAAAATGATGTTTGGGATTGTTCTAGAGCATTTCACAAACCTTCAGCTTTTAAAAAGATGCAAAAGTTGTGTTTCGGGCCTGAATGCACTATTACGGGGTACCGAAGTTGCGAAAATTATTTCACAACAAAAACACCCATTCTACTCCATTAGACCCAAAATGATGTTTCGGAGTGCTCCGGAGTATTTCGCAAACCTTGGGCTTGTAAAAAGATGCAAAACTTGTGTTTCGGGCCTGAATGCACAATTTCGGTGTACTGAGGCTGCGAAAATGGCTTCGCAACGAAAACGCTCATTCTACTCCATTTGACCCAAAATGATGCTTACGAGTGTTCCGAAGCATTTTGCAAACCTTCCGCTTTTAAAAAGATGCAAAAGTTGTGTTTCGGTCCTGAATGCACTATTTTGGGGTACCAAAGTTGCGAAAATGGTTTCACAACGAAAACACCCATTCTACTAAATTAGACCCAAAATGATGTTTCAGTGTGTTCTAGAGGATTTCGCAAACCTTCGGAATGTAAAAAGATGCAAAACTTGTGTTTTGGGCCTGAATGCACTATTTCGAGGTACCAAAGTTGCGAAAATGGTTTCGTGACGAAAACACCGATTTTGCTCCATTAGACCCAAAATGATGTTTGGGATTGTTCCAGAGCATTTCGCAAACCTTCAGCTTTTAAAAAGATGCAAAAGTTGTGTTTCGGGTCTGAATGCACTATTATGGGGTACCGAAGTTGCGAAAATTATTTCACAACAAAAACACACATTCTACTCCATTAGACCCAAAATGATGTTTCAGAGTGCTCCGCGGTATTTCGCAAACCTTGGGCTTGTAAAAAGGTGCAAAACTTGTGTTTCGGGCTTGAATTCACAATTTCGGTGTACCGAGGTAGCGAAAATGGCTTCGCAACGAAAACACCCATTCTACTCCATTAGACCCAAAATGATGTTTGCGAGTGTTCCGAAGCATTTTGCAAACCTTCCACTTTTAAAAAGATGCAAATGTTGTGTTTCGGTCCTGAATGCACTATTTTGGGGTACCGAAGTTGCGAAAATGGTTTCACAACGAAAACACCCATTCTACTAAATTAGACCCAAAATGATGTTTCAGTGTGTTCCAGAGCATTTCGCAAACCTTCGGAATGTAAAAAGATGCAAAACTTGTGATTTGGGCCTGAATGCACTATTTCGAGGTACCAAAGTTGCGAAAATGGTTTCGTGACGAAAACACCGATTTTACTCCATTAGACCCAAAATGATGTTTGGGATTGTTCTAGAGCATTTCGCAAACCTTCTGCTTTTAAAAAGATGCAAAAGTTGTGTTTCGGGCCTGAATGCACTATTACGGGGTACCGAAGTTGCAAAAATTATTTCACAACAAAAACACCCATTCTACTCCAATAGACCCAAAATGATGTTTCGGAGTACTCCGGAGTATTTCGCAAACCTTGGGCTTGTAAAAAGATGCAAAACTTGTGTTTCGGGCCTGAATGCACAATTTCGGTGTACTGAGGCTGCGAAAATGGCTTCGCAACGAAAACGCTCATTCTACTCCATTTGACCCAAAATGATGCTTACGAGTGTTCCGAAGCATTTCGCAAACCTTCCGCTTTTAAAAAGATGCAAAAGTTGTGTTTCGGTCCTGAATGCACAATTTTAGGGTACCAAAGTTGCGAAAATGGTTTCACAACGAAAACACCCATTCTACTAAATTAGACCCAAAATGATGTTTCAGTGTGTTCTAGAGGATTTCGCAAACCTTCGGAATGTAAAAAGATGCAAAACTTGTGTTTTGGGCCTGAATGCACTATTTCGAGGTACCAAAGTTGCGAAAATGGTTTCGTGACGAAAACACCGATTTTACTCCATTAGACACAAAATGATGTTTGGGATTGTTCCAGAGCATTTTGCAAACCTTCAGCTTTTAAAAAGATGCAAAAGTTGTGTTTCGGGTCTGAATGCACTATTACGGGGTACTGAAGTTGCGAAAATTATTTCACAACAAAAACACCCATTCTACTCCATTAGACCCAAAATGATGTTTCGGAGTGCTCCGGAGTATTTCGCAAACCTTAGGCTTGTAAAAAGATGCAAAACTTGTGTTTCGGGCCTGAATGCACAATTTCGGTGTACCGAGGCTGCGAAAATGGCTTCGCAACGAAAACACCCATTCTACTCCATTTGACCCAAAATGATGCTTACGCGTGTTCCGAAGCATTTCGCAAACCTTCCGCTTTTAAAAAGATGCAAAAGTTGTGTTTCGGTCCTGAATGCACTATTTTGGGGTACCGAAGTTGCGAAAATGGTTTCACAACGAAAACACCCATTCTACTAAATTAGACCCAAAATGATGTTTCAGTGTGTTCTAGAGCATTTCGCAAACCTTCGGAATGTAAAAAGATGCAAAACTTGTGTTTTGGGCCTGAATGCACTATTTCGAGGTACCAAAGTTGCGAAAATGGTTTCGTGACGAAAACACCGATTTTACTCCATTAAACCCAAAATGATGTTTGGGATTGTTCCAGAGCATTTCGCAAACCTTCAGCTTTTAAAAAGATGCAAAAGTTGTGTTTCGGACCTGAATGCACTAATACGGGGTACCGAAGTTGCGAAAATTATTTCACAACAAAAACACCCATTCTACTCCATTAGAACCAAAATGATGTTTTGGAGTGCTCCGGAGTATTTCGCAAACCTTGGGCTTGTAAAAAGATGCAAAAGTTGTGTTTCAGGCCTGAATGCACTATTACGGGGTACCGAAGTTGCGAAAATTATTTCACAACAAAAACACCCATTCTACTCCATTAGACCCAAAATGATGTTTCAGAGTGCTCCGGGGTATTTCGCAAACCTTGGGCTTGTAAAAAGATGCAAAACTTGTGTTTCGGGCCTGAATGCACAATTTCGGTGTACCGAGGCTGCGAAAATGGCTTCGCAACGAAAACGCTCATTCTACTCCATTTGACCCAAAATGATGCTTACGAGTGTTCCGAAGCATTTCGCAAACCTTCCGCTTTTAAAAAGATGCAAAAGTTGTGTTTCGGTCCTGAATGCACTATTTTGGGGTACCGAAGTTGCGAAAATGGTTTCACAACGAAAACACCCATTCTACTAAATTAGACCCAAAATGATGTTTCAGTGTGTTCTAGAGGATTTCGCAAACCTTCGGAATGTAAAAAGATGCAAAACTTGTGTTTTGGGCCTGAATGCACTATTTCGAGGTACCAAAGTTGCGAAAATGGTTTCGTGACGAAAACACCGATTTTACTCCATTAGACCCAAAATGATGTTTGGGATTGTTCCAGAGCATTTCGCAAACCTTCAGCTTTTAAAACGATGCAAAAGTTGTGTTTCGGGTCTGAATGCACTATTACGGGGTACCGAAGTTGCGAAAATTATTTCACAACAAAAACACCCATTCTATTCCATTAGACCCAAAATGATGTTTCGGAGTGCTCCGGAGTATTTCGCAAACCTTGGGCTTGTAAAAAGATGCAAAACTTGTGTTTCGGGCCTGAATGCACAATTTCGGTGTACCGAGGCTGCGAAAATGGCTTCGCAACGAAAACACCCATTCTACTCCATTTGACCCAAAATGATGCTTACGAGTGTTCCGAAGCATTTCGCAAACCTTCCGCTTTTAAAAAGATGCAAAAGTTGTGTTTCGGTCCTGAATGCACTATTTTGGGGTACCGAAGTTGCGAAAATGGTTTCACAACGAAAACACCCATTCTACTAAATTAGACCCAAAATGATGTTTCAGTGTGTTCTAGAGCATTTCGCAAACCTTCGGAATGTAAAAAGATGCAAAACTTGTGTTTTGGGCCTGAATGCACTATTTCGAGGTACCAAAGTTGCGAAAATGGTTTCGTGACGAAAACACCGATTTTACTCCATTAGACCCAAAATGATGTTTGGGATTGTTCCAGAGCATTTCGCAAACCTTCAGCTTTTAAAAAGATGCAAAAGTTGTGTTTCGGACCTGAATGCACTAATACGGGGTACCGAAGTTGCGAAAATTATTTCACAACAAAAACACCCATTCTACTCCATTAGAACCAAAATGATGTTTCGGAGTGCTCCGGAGTATTTCGCGGACCTTGGGCTTGTAAAAAGATGCAAAAGTTGTGTTTCAGGCCTGAATGCACTATTACGGGGTACCGAAGTTGCGAAAATTATTTCACAACAAAAACACCCATTCTACTCCATTAGACCCAAAATGATGTTTCAGAGTGCTCCGGGGTATTTCGCAAACCTTGGGCTTGTAAAAAGATGCAAAACTTGTGTTTCGGGCCTGAATGCACAATTTCGGTGTACCGAGGCTGCGAAAATGGCTTCGCAACGAAAACGCTCATTCTACTCCATTTGACCCAAAATGATGCTTACGAGTGTTCCGAAGCATTTCGCAAACCTTCCGCTTTTAAAAAGATGCAAAAGTTGTGTTTCGGTCCTGAATGCACTATTTTGGGGTACCGAAGTTGCGAAAATGGTTTCACAACGAAAACACCCATTCTACTAAATTAGACCCAAAATGATGTTTCAGTGTGTTCTAGAGGATTTCGCAAACCTTCGGAATGTAAAAAGATGCAAAACTTGTGTTTTGGGCCTGAATGCACTATTTCGAGGTACCAAAGTTGCGAAAATGGTTTCGTGACGAAAACACCGATTTTACTCCATTAGACCCAAAATGATGTTTGGGATTGTTCCAGAGCATTTCGCAAACCTTCAGCTTTTAAAACGATGCAAAAGTTGTGTTTCGGGTCTGAATGCACTATTACGGGGTACCGAAGTTGCGAAAATTATTTCACAACAAAAACACCCATTCTATTCCATTAGACCCAAAATGATGTTTCGGAGTGCTCCGGAGTATTTCGCAAACCTTGGGCTTGTAAAAAGATGCAAAACTTGTGTTTCGGGCCTGAATGCACAATTTCGGTGTACCGAGGCTGCGAAAATGGCTTCGCAACGAAAACACCCATTCTACTCCATTTGACCCAAAATGATGCTTACGAGTGTTCCGAAGCATTTCGCAAACCTTCCGCTTTTAAAAAGATGCAAAAGTTGTGTTTCGGTCCTGAATGCACTATTTTGGGGTACCGAAGTTGCGAAAATGGTTTCACAACGAAAACACCCATTCTACTAAATTAGACCCAAAATGATGTTTCAGTGTGTTCTAGAGCATTTCGCAAACCTTCGGAATGTAAAAAGATGCAAAACTTGTGTTTTGGGCCTGAATGCACTATTTCGAGGTACCAAAGTTGCGAAAATGGTTTCGTGACGAAAACACCGATTTTACTCCATTAGACCCAAAATGATGTTTGGGATTGTTCCAGAGCATTTCGCAAACCTTCAGCTTTTAAAAAGATGCAAAAGTTGTGTTTCGGACCTGAATGCACTAATACGGGGTACCGAAGTTGCGAAAATTATTTCACAACAAAAACACCCATTCTACTCCATTAGAACCAAAATGATGTTTCGGAGTGCTCCGGAGTATTTCGCAGACCTTGGGCTTGTAAAAAGATGCAAAAGTTGTGTTTCAGGCCTGAATGCACTATTACGGGGTACCGAAGTTGCGAAAATTATTTCACAACAAAAACACCCATTCTACTCCATTAGACCCAAAATGATGTTTCAGAGTGCTCCGGGGTATTTCGCAAACCTTGGGCTTGTAAAAAGATGCAAAACTTGTGTTTCGGGCCTGAATGCACAATTTCGGTGTACCGAGGTAGCGAAAATGGCTTCGCAACGAAAACGCTCATTCTACTCCATTTGACCCAAAATGATGCTTACGAGTGTTCCGAAGCATTTCGCAAACCTTCCGCTTTTAAAAAGATGCAAAAGTTGTGTTTCGGTCCTGAATGCACTATTTTGGGGAACCGAAGTTGCGAAAATGGTTTCACAACGAAAACACCCATTCTACTAAATTAGACCCAAAATGATGTTTCAGTGTGTTCTAGAGGATTTCGCAAACCTTCGGAATGTAAAAAGATGCAAAACTTGTGTTTTGGGCCTGAATGCACTATTTCGAGGTACCAAAGTTGCGAAAATGGTTTCGTGACGAAAACACCGATTTTACTCCATTAGACCCAAAATGATGTTTGGGATTGTTCCAGAGCATTTCGCAAACCTTCAGCTTTTAAAAAGATGCAAAAGTTGTGTTTCGGGTCTGAATGCACTATTATGGGGTACCGAAGTTGCGAAAATTATTTCACAACAAAAACACCCATTCTACTCCATTAGACCCAAAATGATGTTTCGGAGTGCTCCGGAGTATTTCGCAAACCTTGGGCTTGTAAAAAGATGCAAAACTTGTGTTTCGGGCCTGACTGCACAATTTCGGTGTACCGAGGTAGCGAAAATGGCTTCGCAACGAAAACACTCATTCTACTCCATTAGACCCAAAATGATGTTTGCGAGTGTACCAGAGCATTTCGCAAACCTTCCACTTTTAAAAAGATGCAAAAGTTGTGTTTTGGGCCTGAATGCACTAATACGGGGTACCGAAGTTGCGAAAATTATTTCACAACAAAAACACCCATTCTACTCCATTAGAACCAAAATGATGTTTCGGAGTGCTCCGGAGTATTTCGCAAACCTTGGGCTTGTAAAAAGATGCAAAAGTTGTGTTTCAGGCCTGAATGCACTATTACGGGGTACCGAAGTTGCGAAAATTATTTCACAACAAAAACACCCATTCTACTCCATTAGACCCAAAATGATGTTTCAGAGTGCTCCGCGGTATTTCGCAAACCTTGGGCTTGTAAAAAGGTGCAAAACTTGTGTTTCGGGCTTGAATTCACAATTTCGGTGTACCGAGGTAGCGAAAATGGCTTCGCAACGAAAACACCCATTCTACTCCATTAGACCCAAAATGATGTTTGCGAGTGTTCCGAAGCATTTTGCAAACCTTCCACTTTTAAAAAGATGCAAATGTTGTGTTTCGGTCCTGAATGCACTATTTTGGGGTACCGAAGTTGCGAAAATGGTTTCACAACGAAAACACCCATTCTACTAAATTAGACCCAAAATGATGTTTTAGTGTGTTCCAGAGCATTTCGCAAACCTTCGGAATGTAAAAAGATGCAAAACTTGTGTTTTGGGCCTGAATGCACTATTTCGAGGTACCAAAGTTGCGAAAATGGTTTCGTGACGAAAACACCGATTTTACTCCATTAGACCCAAAATGATGTTTGGGATTGTTCTAGAGCATTTCGCAAACCTTCAGCTTTTAAAAAGATGCAAAAGTTGTGTTTCGGGCCTGAATGCACTATTACGGGGTACCGAAGTTGCGAAAATTATTTCACAACAAAAACACCCATTCTACTCCATTAGACCCAAAATGATGTTTCGGAGTACTCCGGAGTATTTCGCAAACCTTGGGCTTGTAAAAAGATGCAAAACTTGTGTTTCGGGCCTGAATGCACAATTTCGGTGTACTGAGGCTGCGAAAATGGCTTCGCAATGAAAACGCTCATTCTACTCCATTTGACCCAAAATGATGCTTACGAGTGTTCCGAAGCATTTCGCAAACCTTCCGCTTTTAAAAAGATGCAAAAGTTGTGTTTCGGTCCTGAATGCACTATTTTGGGGTACCAAAGTTGCGAAAATGGTTTCACAACGAAAACACCCATTCTACTAAATTAGACCCAAAATGATGTTTCAGTGTGTTCTAGAGGATTTCGCAAACCTTCGGAATGTAAAAAGATGCAAAACTTGTGTTTTGGGCCTGAATGCACTATTTCGAGGTACCAAAGTTGCGAAAATGGTTTCGTGACGAAAACACCGATTTTACTCCATTAGACACAAAATGATGTTTGGGATTGTTCCAGAGCATTTCGCAAACCTTCAGCTTTTAAAAAGATGCAAAAGTTGTGTTTCGGGTCTGAATGCACTATTACGGGGTACTGAAGTTGCGAAAATTATTTCACAACAAAAACACCCATTCTACTCCATTAGACCCAAAATGATGTTTCGGAGTGCTCCGGAGTATTTCGCAAACCTTAGGCTTGTAAAAAGATGCAAAACTTGTGTTTCGGGCCTGAATGCACAATTTCGGTGTACCGAGGCTGCGAAAATGGCTTCGCAACGAAAACACCCATTCTACTCCATTTGACCCAAAATGATGCTTACGAGTGTTCCGAAGCATTTCGCAAACCTTCCGCTTTTAAAAAGATGCAAAAGTTGTGTTTCGGTCCTGAATGCACTATTTTGGGGTACCGAAGTTGCGAAAATGGTTTCACAACGAAAACACCCATTCTACTAAATTAGACCCAAAATGATGTTTCAGTGTGTTCTAGAGCATTTCGCAAACCTTCGGAATGTAAAAAGATGCAAAACTTGTGTTTTGGGCCTGAATGCACTATTTCGAGGTACCAAAGTTGCGAAAATGGTTTCGTGACGAAAACACCGATTTTACTCCATTAAACCCAAAATGATGTTTGGGATTGTTCCAGAGCATTTCGCAAACCTTCAGCTTTTAAAAAGATGCAAAAGTTGTGTTTCGGACCTGAATGCACTAATACGGGGTACCGAAGTTGCGAAAATTATTTCACAACAAAAACACCCATTCTACTCCATTAGAACCAAAATGATGTTTCGGAGTGCTCCGGAGTATTTCGCAAACCTTGGGCTTGTAAAAAGATGCAAAAGTTGTGTTTCAGGCCTGAATGCACTATTACGGGGTACCGAAGTTGCGAAAATTATTTCACAACAAAAACACCCATTCTACTCCATTAGACCCAAAATGATGTTTCAGAGTGCTCCGGGGTATTTCGCAAACCTTGGGCTTGTAAAAAGATGCAAAACTTGTGTTTCGGGCCTGAATGCACAATTTCGGTGTACCGAGGCTGCGAAAATGGCTTCGCAACGAAAACGCTCATTCTACTCCATTTGACCCAAAATGATGCTTACGAGTGTTCCGAAGCATTTCGCAAACCTTCCGCTTTTAAAAAGATGCAAAAGTTGTGTTTCGGTCCTGAATGCACTATTTTGGGGTACCGAAGTTGCGAAAATGGTTTCGCAACGAAAACACCCATTCTACTAAATTAGACCCAAAATGATGTTTCAGTGTGCTCTAGAGGATTTCGCAAACCTTCGGAATGTAAAAAGATGCAAAACTTGTGTTTTGGGCCTGAATGCACTATTTCGAGGTACCAAAGTTGCGAAAATGGTTTCGTGACGAAAACACCGATTTTACTCCATTAGACCCAAAATGATGTTTGGGATTGTTCCAGAGCATTTCGCAAACCTTCAGCTTTTAAAAAGATGCAAAAGTTGTGTTTCGGGTCTGAATGCACTATTACGGGGAACTGAAGTTGCGAAAATTATTTCACAACAAAAACACCCATTCTACTCCATTAGACCCAAAATGATGTTTCGGAGTGCTCCGGAGTATTTCGCAAACCTTAGGCTTGTAAAAAGATGCAAAACTTGTGTTTTGGGCCTGAATGCACTATTTCGAGGTACCAAAGTTGCGAAAATGGTTTCGTGACGAAAACACCGATTTTACTCCATTAAACCCAAAATGATGTTTGGGATTGTTCCAGAGCATTTCGCAAACCTTCAGCTTTTAAAAAGATGCAAAAGTTGTGTTTCGGACCTGAATGCACTAATACGGGGTACCGAAGTTGCGAAAATTATTTCACAACAAAAACACCCATTCTACTCCATTAGAACCAAAATGATGTTTCGGAGTGCTCCGGAGTATTTCGCAAACCTTGGGCTTGTAAAAAGATGCAAAAGTTGTGTTTCAGGCCTGAATGCACTATTACGGGGTACCGAAGTTGCGAAAATTATTTCACAACAAAAACACCCATTCTACTCCATTAGACCCAAAATGATGTTTCAGAGTGCTC
Source organism: Cenchrus fungigraminus (assembly GCA_036936925.1). Taxonomy (NCBI): domain Eukaryota; kingdom Viridiplantae; phylum Streptophyta; class Magnoliopsida; order Poales; family Poaceae; genus Cenchrus; species Cenchrus fungigraminus. The sequence goes on along the minus strand of JAQONI010000019.1, from coordinate 77,632 downwards.
CGGGGTATTTCGCAAACCTTGGGCTTGTAAAAAGATGCAAAACTTGTGTTTCGGGCCTGAATGCACAATTTCGGTGTACCGAGGCTGCGAAAATGGCTTCGCAACGAAAACGCTCATTCTACTCCATTTGACCCAAAATGATGCTTACGAGTGTTCCGAAGCATTTCGCAAACCTTCCGCTTTTAAAAAGATGCAAAAGTTGTGTTTCGGTCCTGAATGCATTATTTTGGGGTACCGAAGTTGCGAAAATGGTTTCGCAACGAAAACACCCATTCTACTAAATTAGACCCAAAATGATGTTTCAGTGTGCTCTAGAGGATTTCGCAAACCTTCGGAATGTAAAAAGATGCAAAACTTGTGTTTTGGGCCTGAATGCACTATTTCGAGGTACCAAAGTTGCGAAAATGGTTTCGTGACGAAAACACCGATTTTACTCCATTAGACCCAAAATGATGTTTGGGATTGTTCCAGAGCATTTCGCAAACCTTCAGCTTTTAAAACGATGCAAAAGTTGTGTTTCGGGTCTGAATGCACTATTACGGGGTACCGAAGTTGCGAAAATTATTTCACAACAAAAACATCCATTCTACTCCATTAGACCAAAAATGATGTTTCGGAGTGCTCCGGAGTATTTCGCAAACCTTGGGCTTGTAAAAAGATGCAAAACTTGTGTTTCGGGCCTGAATGCATAATTTCGGTGTACCGAGGCTGCGAAAATGGCTTCGCAACGAAAACACCCATTCTACTCCATTTGACCCAAAATGATGCTTACGAGTGTTCCGAAGCATTTCGCAAACCTTCCGCTTTTAAAAAGATGCAAAAGTTGTGTTTCGGTCCTGAATGCACTATTTTGGGGTACCGAAGTTGCGAAAATGGTTTCACAACGAAAACACCCATTCTACTAAATTAGACCCAAAATGATGTTTCAGTGTGTTCTAGAGCATTTCGCAAACCTTCGGAATGTAAAAAGATGCAAAACTTGTGTTTTGGGCCTGAATGCACTATTTCGAGGTACCAAAGTTGCGAAAATGGTTTCGTGACGAAAACACCGATTTTACTCCATTAGACCCAAAATGATGTTTGGGATTGTTCCAGAGCATTTCGCAAACCTTCAGCTTTTAAAAAGATGCAAAAGTTGTGTTTCGGACCTGAATGCACTAATACGGGGTACCGAAGTTGCGAAAATTATTTCACAACAAAAACACCCATTCTACTCCATTAGAACCAAAATGATGTTTCGGAGTGCTCCGGAGTATTTCGCAAACCTTGGGCTTGTAAAAAGATGCAAAAGTTGTGTTTCGGGCCTGAATGCACTATTACGGGGTACCGAAGTTGCGAAAATTATTTCACAACAAAAACACCCATTATACTCCATTAGACCCAAAATGATGTTTCAGAGTGCTCCGGGGTATTTCGCAAACCTTGGGCTTGTAAAAAGATGCAAAAGTTGTGTTTCAGGCCTGAATGCACTATTACGGGGTACCGAAGTTGCGAAAATTATTTCACAACAAAAACACCCATTCTACTCCATTAGACCCAAAATGATGTTTCAGAGTGCTCCGGAGTATTTCGCAAACCTTGGGCTTGTAAAAAGATGCAAAAGTTGTGTTTCAGGCCTGAATGCACTATTACGGGGTACCGAAGTTGCGAAAATTATTTCACAACAAAAACACCCATTCTACTCCATTAGACCCAAAATGATGTTTCAGAGTGCTCCGGGGTATTTCGCAAACCTTGGGCTTGTAAAAAGATGCAAAACTTGTGTTTCGGGCCTGAATGCACAATTTCGGTGTACCGAGGCTGCGAAAATGGCTTCGCAACGAAAACGCTCATTCTACTCCATTTGACCCAAAATGATGCTTACGAGTGTTCCGAAGCATTTCGCAAACCTTCCGCTTTTAAAAAGATGCAAAAGTTGTGTTTCGGTCCTGAATGCACTATTTTGGGGTACCGAAGTTGCGAAAATGGTTTAACAACAAAAACACCCATTCTACTAAATTAGACCCAAAATGATGTTTCAGTGTGTTCTAGAGGATTTCGCAAACCTTCGGAATGTAAAAAGATGCAAAACTTGTGTTTTGGGCCTGAATGCACTATTTCGAGGTACCAAAGTTGCGAAAATGGTTTCGTGACGAAAACACCGATTTTACTCCATTAGACCCAAAATGATGTTTGGGATTGTTCCAGAGCATTTCGCAAACCTTCAGCTTTTAAAAAGATGCAAAAGTTGTGTTTCGGGTCTGAATGCACTATTACGGGGTACCGAAGTTGCGAAAATTATTTCACAACAAAAACACCCATTCTACTCCATTAGACCCAAAATGATGTTTCGGAGTGCTCCGGAGTATTTCGCAAACCTTGGGCTTGTAAAAAGATGCAAAACTTGTGTTTCGGGCCTGAATGCACAATTTCGGTGTACCGAGGCTGCGAAAATGGCTTCGCAACGAAAACACCCATTCTACTCCATTTGACCCAAAATGATGCTTACGAGTGTTCCGAAGCATTTCGCAAACCTTCCGCTTTTAAAAAGATGCAAAAGTTGTGTTTCGGTCCTGAATGCACTATTTTGGGGTACCGATGTTGCGAAAATGGTTTCACAACGAAAACACCCATTCTACTAAATTAGACCCAAAATGATGTTTCAGTGTGTTCTAGAGCATTTCGCAAACCTTCAGAATGTAAAAAGATGCAAAACTTGTGTTTTGGGCCTGAATGCACTATTTCGAGGTACCAAAGTTGCGAAAATGGTTTCGTGACGAAAACACCGATTTTACTCCATTAGACCCAAAATCATGTTTGGGATTGTTCCAGAGCATTTCGCAAACCTTCAGCTTTTAAAAAGATGCAAAAGTTGTGTTTCGGGCCTGAATGCACTAATACGGGGTACCGAAGTTGCGAAAATTATTTCACAACAAAAACACCCATTCTACTCCATTAGAACCAAAATGATGTTTCGGAGTGCTCCGGAGTATTTCGCAAACCTTGGGCTTGTAAAAAGATGCAAAAGTTGTGTTTCAGGCCTGAATGCACTATTACGGGGTACCGAAGTTGCGAAAATTATTTCACTACAAAAACACCCATTCTACTCCATTAGACCCAAAATGATGTTTCAGAGTGCTCCGGGGTATTTCGCAAACCTTGGGCTTGTAAAAAGGTGCAAAACTTGTGTTTCGGGCCTGAATTCACAATTTCGGTGTACCGAGGTAGCGAAAATGGCTTCGCAACAAAAACACCCATTCTACTCCATTAGACCCAAAATGATGTTTCGGAGTGCTCCGGAGTATTTCGCAAACCTTAGGCTTGTAAAAAGATGCAAAACTTGTGTTTTGGGCCTGAATGCACTATTTCGAGGTACCAAAGTTGCGAAAATGGTTTCGTGACGAAAACACCGATTTTACTCCATTAAACCCAAAATGATGTTTGGGATTGTTCCAGAGCATTTCGCAAACCTTCAGCTTTTAAAAAGATGCAAAAGTTGTGTTTCGGACCTGAATGCACTAATACGGGGTACCGAAGTTGCGAAAATTATTTCACAACAAAAACACCCATTCTACTCCATTAGAACCAAAATGATGTTTCGGAGTGCTCCGGAGTATTTCGCAAACCTTGGGCTTGTAAAAAGATGCAAAAGTTGTGTTTCAGGCCTGAATGCACTATTACGGGGTACCGAAGTTGCGAAAATTATTTCACAACAAAAACACCCATTCTACTCCATTAGACCCAAAATGATGTTTCAGAGTGCTCCGGGGTATTTCGCAAACCTTGGGCTTGTAAAAAGATGCAAAACTTGTGTTTCGGGCCTGAATGCACAATTTCGGTGTACTGAGGCTGCGAAAATGGCTTCGCAACGAAAACGCTCATTCTACTCCATTTGACCCAAAATGATGCTTACGAGTGTTCCGAAGCATTTCGCAAACCTTCCGCTTTTAAAAAGATGCAAAAGTTGTGTTTCGGTCCTGAATGCATTATTTTGGGGTACCGAAGTTGCGAAAATGGTTTCGCAACGAAAACACCCATTCTACTAAATTAGACCCAAAATGATGTTTCAGTGTGCTCTAGAGGATTTCGCAAACCTTCGGAATGTAAAAAGATGCAAAACTTGTGTTTTGGGCCTGAATGCACTATTTCGAGGTACCAAAGTTGCGAAAATGGTTTCGTGACGAAAACACCGATTTTACTCCATTAGACCCAAAATGATGTTTGGGATTGTTCCAGAGCATTTCGCAAACCTTCAGCTTTTAAAACGATGCAAAAGTTGTGTTTCGGGTCTGAATGCACTATTACGGGGTACCGAAGTTGCGAAAATTATTTCACAACAAAAACATCCATTCTACTCCATTAGACCAAAAATGATGTTTCGGAGTGCTCCGGAGTATTTCGCAAACCTTGGGCTTGTAAAAAGATGCAAAACTTGTGTTTCGGGCCTGAATGCACAATTTCGGTGTACCGAGGCTGCGAAAATGGCTTCGCAACGAAAACACCCATTCTACTCCATTTGACCCAAAATGATGCTTACGAGTGTTCCGAAGCATTTCGCAAACCTTCCGCTTTTAAAAAGATGCAAAAGTTGTGTTTCGGTCCTGAATGCACTATTTTGGGGTACCGAAGTTGCGAAAATGGTTTCACAACGAAAACACCCATTCTACTAAATTAGACCCAAAATGATGTTTCAGTGTGTTCTAGAGCATTTCGCAAACCTTCGGAATGTAAAAAGATGCAAAACTTGTGTTTTGGGCCTGAATGCACTATTTCGAGGTACCAAAGTTGCGAAAATGGTTTCGTGACGAAAACACCGATTTTACTCCATTAGACCCAAAATGATGTTTGGGATTGTTCCAGAGCATTTCGCAAACCTTCAGCTTTTAAAAAGATGCAAAAGTTGTGTTTCGGACCTGAATGCACTAATACGGGGTACCGAAGTTGCGAAAATTATTTCACAACAAAAACACCCATTCTACTCCATTAGAACCAAAATGATGTTTCGGAGTGCTCCGGAGTATTTCGCAAACCTTGGGCTTGTAAAAAGATGCAAAAGTTGTGTTTCGGGCCTGAATGCACTATTACGGGGTACCGAAGTTGCGAAAATTATTTCACAACAAAAACACCCATTATACTCCATTAGACCCAAAATGATGTTTCAGAGTGCTCCGGGGTATTTCGCAAACCTTGGGCTTGTAAAAAGATGCAAAAGTTGTGTTTCAGGCCTGAATGCACTATTACGGGGTACCGAAGTTGCGAAAATTATTTCACAACAAAAACACCCATTCTACTCCATTAGACCCAAAATGATGTTTCAGAGTGCTCCGGGGTATTTCGCAAACCTTGGGCTTGTAAAAAGATGCAAAACTTGTGTTTCGGGCCTGAATGCACAATTTCGGTGTACCGAGGCTGCGAAAATGGCTTCGCAACGAAAACGCTCATTCTACTCCATTTGACCCAAAATGATGCTTACGAGTGTTCCGAAGCATTTCGCAAACCTTCCGCTTTTAAAAAGATGCAAAAGTTGTGTTTCGGTCCTGAATGCACTATTTTGGGGTACCGAAGTTGCGAAAATGGTTTAACAACAAAAACACCCATTCTACTAAATTAGACCCAAAATGATGTTTCAGTGTGTTCTAGAGGATTTCGCAAACCTTCGGAATGTAAAAAGATGCAAAACTTGTGTTTTGGGCCTGAATGCACTATTTCGAGGTACCAAAGTTGCGAAAATGGTTTCGTGACGAAAACACCGATTTTACTCCATTAGACCCAAAATGATGTTTGGGATTGTTCCAGAGCATTTCGCAAACCTTCAGCTTTTAAAAAGATGCAAAAGTTGTGTTTCGGGTCTGAATGCACTATTACGGGGTACCGAAGTTGCGAAAATTATTTCACAACAAAAACACCCATTCTACTCCATTAGACCCAAAATGATGTTTCGGAGTGCTCCGGAGTATTTCGCAAACCTTGGGCTTGTAAAAAGATGCAAAACTTGTGTTTCGGGCCTGAATGCACAATTTCGGTGTACCGAGGCTGCGAAAATGGCTTCGCAACGAAAACACCCATTCTACTCCATTTGACCCAAAATGATGCTTACGAGTGTTCCGAAGCATTTCGCAAACCTTCCGCTTTTAAAAAGATGCAAAAGTTGTGTTTCGGTCCTGAATGCACTATTTTGGGGTACCGATGTTGCGAAAATGGTTTCACAACGAAAACACCCATTCTACTAAATTAGACCCAAAATGATGTTTCAGTGTGTTCTAGAGCATTTCGCAAACCTTCAGAATGTAAAAAGATGCAAAACTTGTGTTTTGGGCCTGAATGCACTATTTCGAGGTACCAAAGTTGCGAAAATGGTTTCGTGACGAAAACACCGATTTTACTCCATTAGACCCAAAATCATGTTTGGGATTGTTCCAGAGCATTTCGCAAACCTTCAGCTTTTAAAAAGATGCAAAAGTTGTGTTTCGGGCCTGAATGCACTAATACGGGGTACCGAAGTTGCGAAAATTATTTCACAACAAAAACACCCATTCAACTCCATTAGAACCAAAATGATGTTTCGGAGTGCTCCGGAGTATTTCCCAAACCTTGGGCTTGTAAAAAGATGCAAAAGTTGTGTTTCAGGCCTGAATGCACTATTACGGGGTACCGAAGTTGCGAAAATTATTTCACTACAAAAACACCCATTCTACTCCATTAGACCCAAAATGATGTTTCAGAGTGCTCCGGGGTATTTCGCAAACCTTGGGCTTGTAAAAAGGTGCAAAACTTGTGTTTCGGGCCTGAATTCACAATTTCGGTGTACCGAGGTAGCGAAAATGGCTTCGCAACAAAAACACCCATTCTACTCCATTAGACCCAAAATGATGTTTGCGAGTGTTCCGAAGCATTTTGCAAAGCTTCCACTTTTAAAAAGATGCAAATGTTGTGTTTCGGTCCTGAATGCACTATTTTGGGGTACCGAAGTTGCGAAAATGGTTTCACAACGAAAACACCCATTCTACTAAATTAGACCCAAAATGATGTTTCAGTGTGTTCCAGAGCATTTCGGAAACATTCGGAATGTAAAAAGATGCAAAACTTGTGTTTTGGGCCTGAATGCACTATTTCGAGGTACCAAAGTTGCGAAAATGGTTTCGTGACGAAAACACCGATTATACTCCATTAGACCCAAAATGATGTTTGGGATTGTTCCAGAGCATTTCGCAAACCTTCAGCTTTTAAAAAGATGCAAAAGTTGTGTTTCGGGCCTGAATGCACTATTACGGGGTACCGAAGTTGTGAAAATTATTTCACAACAAAAACACCCATTCTACTCCATTAGACCCAAAATGATGTTTCAGAGTGCTCCGGGGTATTTCGCAAACCTTGGGCTTGTAAAAAGATGCAAAACTTGTGTTTCGGGCCTGAATTCACAATTTCGGTGTACCGAGGTAGCGAAAATGGCTTCGCAACGAAAACACCCATTCTACTCCATTAGACCCAAAATGATGTTTGCGAGTGTTCCGAAGCATTTTGCAAACCTTCCACTTTTAAAAAGATGCAAATGTTGTGTTTCGGTCCTGAATGCACTATTTTGGGGTACCGAAGTTGCGAAAATGGTTTCACAACGAAAACACCCATTCTACTAAATTAGACCCAAAATGATGTTTCAATGTGTTCTAGAGCATTTCGCAAACCTTCGGAATGTAAAAAGATGCAAAACTTGTGTTTTGGCCTGAATGCACTATTTCGAGGTACCAAAGTTGCGAAAATGGTTTCGTGACGAAAACACCGATTTTACTCCATTAGACCCAAAATGATGTTTGGGATTGTTCCAGAGCATTTCGCAAACCTTCAGCTTTTAAAAAGATGCAAAAGTTGTGTTTCGGGCCTGAATGCACTATTACAGGGTACCGAAGTTGCGAAAATTATTTCACAACAAAAACACCCATTCTACTCCATTAGACCCAAAATGATGTTTCGGAGTGCTCCGGAGTATTTCGCAAACCTTGGGCTTGTAAAAAGATGCAAAACTTGTGTTTCGGGCCTGAATGCACAATTTCGGTGTACCGAGGCTGCGAAAATGGCTTCGCAACGAAAACACCCATTCTACTCCATTTGACCCAAAATGATGCTTACGAGTGTTCCGAAGCATTTCGCAAACCTTCCGCTTTTAAAAAGATGCAAAAGTTGTGTTTCGGTCCTGAATGCACTATTTTGGGGTACCGAAGTTGCGAAAATGGTTTCACAACGAAAACACCCATTCTACTAAATTAGACCCAAAATGATGTTTCAGTGTGTTCTAGAGCATTTCGCAAACCTTCGGAATGTAAAAAGATGCAAAACTTGTGTTTTGGGCCTGAATGCACTATTTCGAGGTACCAAAGTAGCGAAAATGGTTTCGTGACGAAAACACCGATTTTACTCCATTAAACCCAAAATGATGTTTGGGATTGTTCCAGAGCATTTCGCAAACCTTCAGCTTTTAAAAAGATGCAAAAGTTGTGTTTCGGACCTGAATGCACTAATACGGGGTACCGAAGTTGCGAAAATTATTTCACAACAAAAACACCCATTCTACTCCATTAGAACCAAAATGATGTTTCGGAGTGCTCCGGAGTATTTCGCAAACCTTGGGCTTGTAAAAAGATGCAAAAGTTGTGTTTCAGGCCTGAATGCACTATTACGGGGTACCGAAGTTGCGAAAATTATTTCACAACAAAAACACCCATTCTACTCCATTAGACCCAAAATGATGTTTCAGAGTGCTCCGGGGTATTTCGCAAACCTTGGGCTTGTAAAAAGATGCAAAACTTGTGTTTCGGGCCTGAATGCACAATTTCGGTGTACCGAGGCTGCGAAAATGGCTTCGCAACGAAAACGCTCATTCTACTCCATTTGACCCAAAATGATGCTTACGACTGTTCCGAAGCATTTCGCAAACCTTCCGCTTTTAAAAAGATGCAAAAGTTGTGTTTCGGTCCTTAATGCACTATTTTGGGGTACCGAAGTTGCGAAAATGGTTTCACAACGAAAACACCCATTCTACTAAATTAGACCCAAAATGATGTTTCAGTGTGCTCTAGAGGATTTCGCAAACCTTCGGAATGTAAAAAGATGCAAAACTTGTGTTTTGGGCCTGAATGCACTATTTCGAGGTACCAAAGTTGCGAAAATGGTTTCGTGACGAAAACACCGATTTTACTCCATTAGACCCAAAATGATGTTTGGGATTGTTCCAGAGCATTTCGCAAACCTTCAGCTTTTAAAACGATGCAAAAGTTGTGTTTCGGGTCTGAATGCACTATTACGGGGTACCGAAGTTGCGAAAATTATTTCACAACAAAAACACCCATTCTACTCCATTAGACCCAAAATGATGTTTCGGAGTGCTCCGGAGTATTTCGCAATCCTTGGGCTTGTAAAAAGATGCAAAACTTGTGTTTCGGGACTGAATGCACAATTTCGGTGTACCGAGGATGCGAAAATGGCTTCGCAACGAAAACACCCATTCTACTCCATTAGACTCAAAATGATGTTTGCGAGTGTTCCGAAGCATTTCGCAAACCATCCGCTTTTAAAAAGATGCAAAAGTTGTGTTTCGGTCCTGAATGCACTATTTTGGGGTACCGAAGTTGCGAAAATGGTTTCACAATGAAAACACCCATTCTACTAAATTAGACACAAAATGATGTTTCAGTGTGTTCCAGAGCATTTCGCAAACCTTTGGAATGTAAAAAGATGCAAAACTTGTGTTTTGGGCCTGAATGCACTATTTCGAGGTACCAAAGTTGCGAAAATGGTTTCGTGACGAAAACACCGATTTTACTCCATTAGACCCAAAATGATGTTTGGGATTGTTCCAGAGCATTTCGCAAACCTTCAGCTTTTAACAAGTTGCAAAAGTTGTGTTTCGGGCCTGAATGCACTATTACGAGTTACCGAAGTTGCGAAAATTATTTCACAACAAAAACACCCATTCTACTCTATTAGACCCAAAATGATGTTTCGGAGTGCTCCGGAGTATTTCGCAAACCTTGGGCTTGTAAAAAGATGCAAAAGTTGTGTTTCGGGCCTGAATGCACTATTACGGGGTACCGAAGTTGCGAAAATTATTTCACAACAAAAACACCCATTCTACTCCATTAGACCCAAAATGATGTTTCAGAGTGCTCCGGGGTATTTCGCAAACCTTGGGCTTGTAAAAAGATGCAAAACTTGTGTTTCGGGCCTGAATTCACAATTTCGGTGTACCGAGGTTGCGAAAATGGCTTCGCAACGAAAACACCCATTCTACTCTATTAGACCCAAAATGATGTTTCCGAGTGTTCCGAAGCATTTTGCAAACCTTCCACTTTTAAAAAGATGCAAAAGTTGTGTTTCGGTCCTGAATGCACTATTTTGGGGTACCGAAGTTACGAAAATGGTTTCACAACGAAAACACCCATTCTACTAAATTAGACCCAAAATGATGTTTCTGTGTGTTCCGGAGCATTTCGCAAACCTTCGGAATGTAAAAAGATGCAAAACTTGTGTTTTGGGCCTGAATGCACTATTTCGAGGTACCAAAGTTGCGAAAATGGTTTTGTGACGAAAACACCGATTTTACTCCATTAGACCCAAAATGATGTTTGGGATTGTTCCAGAGCATTTCGCAAACCTTCAGCTTTTAAAAAGATGCAAAAGTTGTGTTTCGGGCCTGAATGCACTATTACGAGGTACCGAAGTTGCGAAAATTATTTCACAACAAAAACACCCATTCTACTCTATTTGACCCAAAATGATGTTTCGGAGTGCTCCGGAGTATTTCGCAAACCTTGGGCTTGTAAAAAGATGCAAAAGTTGTGTTTCGGGCCTGAATGCACTATTACGGGGTACCGAAGTTGCGAAAATTATTTCACAACAAAAACACCTATTCTACTCCATTAGACCCAAAATGATGTTTCAGAGTGCTCCGGGGTATTTCGCAAACCTTGGGCTTGTAAAAAGATGCAAAACTTGTGTTTCGGGCCTGAATTCACAATTTCGGTGTACCGAGGTTGCGAAAATGGCTTCGCAACGAAAACACCCATTCTACTCCATTAGACCCAAAATGATGTTTGCGAGTGTTCCGAAGCATTTTGCAAACCTTCCCCTTTTAAAAAGATGCAAAAGTTGTGTTTCGGTCCTGAATGCACTATTTTGGGGTACCGAAGTTGCGAAAATGGTTTCACAACGATAACACCCATTCTACTAAATTAGACCCAAAATAATGTTTCAGTGTGTTCCAGAGCATTTCGCAAACCTTCGGAATGTAAAAAGATGCAAAACTTGTGTTTTGGACCTGAATGCACTATTTCGAGGTACCAAAGTTGCGAAAATGGTTTCGTGACGAAAACACTGATTTTACTCCATTAGAACCAAAATGATGTTTGGGATTGTTTCAGAGCATTTCGCAAACCTTCAGCTTTTAAAAAGATGCAAAAGTTGTGTTTCGGGCCTGAATGCACTATTACGAGGTACCGAAGTTGCGAAAATTATTTCACAACAAAAACACCCATTCTACTCTATTAGACCCAAAATGATGTTTGGGAGTGCTCCGGAGTATTTCGCAAACCTTGGGCTTCTAAAATGATGCAAAACTTGTGTTTCAAGCCTGAATGCACAATTTCGGTGTACTGAGGCTGCGAAAATGGCTTCGCAACGAAAACACCCATTCTACTCCATTAGACCCAAAATTATGTTTTTGAGTGTTCCGATGCATTTCGCAAACCTTCCGCTTTTAAAAAGATGCAAAAGTTGTGTTTCGGTCCTGAATACACTATTTTGGGGTACCGAAGTTGCGAAAATGGTTTCACAACGAAAACACCCATTCTACTAAATTAGACACAAAATGATGTTTCCGTGTGTTCCAGAGCATTTCGCAAACCTTCGGAATGTAAAAAGATGCAAAACTTGTGTTTTGGGTCTGAATGCACTATTTCGAGGTACCAAAGTTGCGAAAATGGTTTCGTGACGAAAACACCGATTTTACTCCATTAGACCCAAAATGATGTTTGGGATTGTTCCAGAGCATTTCGCAAACCTTCAGCTTTTAAAAAGATACAAAAGTTGTGTTTCGGGCCTGAATGCACTATTACGGGGTACCGAAGTTGCGAAAATTATTTCACAACAAAAACACCCATTCTACTCCATTAGACCCAAAATGATGTTTCAGAGTGCTCCGGGGTATTTCGCAAACCTTGGGCTTGTAGAAAGATGCAAAACTTGTGTTTCGGGCCTGAATTCACAATTTCGGTGTACCGAGGTAGCGAAAATGGCTTCGCAACGAAAACACCCATTCTACTCCATTAGACCCAAAATGATGTTTGCGAGTGTTCCGAAGCATTTTGCAAACCTTCCATTTTAAAAAGATGCAAATGTTGTGTTTCGGTCCTGAATGCACTATTTTGGGGTACCGAAGTTGCGAAAATGGTTTCACAACGAAAACACCCATTCTACTAAATTAGACCCAAAATGATGTTTCAGTATGTTCTAGAGCATTTCGCAAACCTTCGGAATGTAAAAAGATGCAAAACTTGTGTTTTGGGCCTGAATGCACTATTTTGAGGTACCAAAGTTGCGAAAATGGTTTCATGACGAAAACACCGATTTTACTCCATTAGACCCAAAATGATGTTTGGGATTGTTCCAGAGCATTTCGCAAACCTTCAGCTTTTAAGAAGATGCAAAAGTTGTGATCGGGCCTGAATGCACTATTACGGGGTACCGAAGTTGCGAAAATTATTTCACAACAAAAACACCCATTCTACTCCATCAGACCCAAAATGATGTTTCGGAGTGCTCCGAAGTATTTTGCAAACCTTGGGCTTGTAAAAAGATGCAAAACTTGTGTTTCGGGCCTGAATGCACAATTTCGGTGTACCGAGGCTGCGAAAATGGCTTCGCAACGAAAACACCCATTCTACTCCATTAGACCCAAAATGATGTTTGCGTGTGTTCCGATGCATTTCGCAAACCTTCCGCTTTTAAAAAGATGCAAAAGTTGTGTTTCGGTCCTGAATGCACTATTTTGGGGTACTGAAGTTGCGAAAATGGTTTTACAACGAAAACACCCATTCTACTAAATTAGACACAAAATGATGTTTCCGTGTGTTCCAGAGCATTTCGCAAACCTTCAGAATGTAAAAAGATGCAAAACTTGTGTTTTGGGCCTGAATGCAATATTTCGAGGTAGCAAAGTTGCGAAAATGGTTTCGTGACGAAAACACCGATTTTACTCCATTAGACCCAAAATGATGTTTGGGATTGTTCCAGAGCATTTCGCAAACCTTCAGCTTTTAAAAAGATGCAAAAGTTGTGTTTCGGGCCTGAATGCACTATTACGAGTTACCGAAGTTGCGAAAATTATTTCACAACAAAAACACCCATTCTACTCTATTAGACCCAAAATGATGTTTCGGAGTGCTCCGGAGTATTTCGCAAACCTTGGGCTTGTAAAAAGATGCAAAACTTGTGTTTCGGGCCTGAATGCACAATTTCGGTGTACCGAGGCTGCGAAAATTGCTTCGCAACGAAAACACCCATTCTACTCCATTAGACCCAAAATGATGTTTGCGTGTGTTCCGATGCATTTCGCAAACCTTCCGCTTTTAAAAAGATGCAAAACTTGTGTTTCGGGCCTGAATGCACAATTTCGGTGTACCGAGGCTGCGAAAATTGCTTCGCAACGAAAACACCCATTCTACTCCATTAGACCCAAAATGATGTTTGCGAGTGTTCCGATGCATTTCGCAAACCTTCCGCTTTTAAAAAGATGTAAAAGTTATGTTTCGGTCCTGAATGCACTATTTTGGGGTACCGAAGTTGCGAAAATGGTTTCGCAACGAAAACACCCATTCTACTAAATTAGACACAAAATGATGTTTCAGTGTGTTCCAGAGCATTTCGCAAACCTTCGGAATGTAAAAAGATGCAAAACTTGTGTTTTGGGTCTGAATGCACTATTTCGAGGTACCAAAGTTGCGAAAATGGTTTCGTGACGAAAACACCGAATTTACTCCATTAGACCCAAAATGATGTTTGGGATTGTTCCAGAGCATTTCGCAAACCTTCAGCTTTTAAAAAGATGCAAAAGTTGTGTTCGGGCCTGAATACACTATTACGGGGTACCGAAGTTGCGAAAATTATTTCACAACAAAAACACCCATTCTACTACATTAGACCCAAAATGATGTTTCGGAGTGCTCCGGAGTATTTCGCAAACCTTGGGCTTGTAAAAAGATGCAAAACTTGTGTTTCGGGCCAGAATGCACAATTTCGGTGTACCGAGGCTGCGAAAATGGCTTCGCAACGAAAACACCCATTCAACTCCATTAGACCCAAAATTATGTTTTTGAGTGTTCCGATGCATTTCGCAAACCTTCCGCTTTTAAAAAGATGCAAAAGTTGTGTTTCGGTCCTGAATACACTATTTTGGGGTACCGAAGTTGCGAAAATGGTTTCACAACGAAAACACCCATTCTACTAAATTAGACCCAAAATGATGTTTCAGTGTGTTCCAGAGCATTTCGCAAACCTTCGGAATGTAAAAAGATGCAAAACTTGTGTTTTGGGCCTGAATGCACTATTTTGAGGTACCAAAGTTGCGAAAATGGTTTCGAGACTAAAACACCGATTTTACTCCATTAGACCCAAAATGATGTTTGGGATTGTTCCAGAGCATTTCGCAAACCTTCAGCTTTTAAAAAGATGCAAAAGTTGTGTTTCGGGCCAGAATGCACTATTACGGGGTACCGAAGTTGCGAAAATTATTTCACAACAAAAACACCCATTCTACTCCATTAGACCCAAAATGATGTTCCGGAGTGCTTCGGAGTATTTCGCAAACCTTGGGCTTGTAAAAAGATGCAAAACTTGTGTTTCGGGACTGAATGCACAATTTCGGTGTACCGAGGTTGCGAAAATGGCTTCGCAACGAAAACACCCATTCTACTCCATTAGACTCAAAATGATGTTTGCGAGTGTTCCGAAGCATTTCGCAAACCTTCCGCTTTTAAAAAGATGCAAAAGTTGTGTTTCGGTCCTGAATGCACTATTTTGGGGTACCGAAGTTGCGAAAATGGTTTCACAATGAAAACACCCATTCTACTAAATTAGACACAAAATGATGTTTCAGTGTGTTCCAGAGCATTTCGCAAACCTTCGGAATGCAAAAAGATGCAAAACTTGTGTTTTGGGCTGAATGCACTATTTCGAGGTACCAAAGTTGCGAAAATGGTTTTGTGACGAAAACACCGATTTTACTCCATTAGACCCAAAATGATGTTTGGGATTGTTCCAGAGCATTTCGCAAACCTTCAGCTTTTAAAAAGATGCAAAAGTTGTGTTTCGGGCCTGAATGCACTATTACGGGGTACCGAAGTTGCGAAAATTATTTCACAACAAAAACACCCATTCTACTCCATTAGACCCAAAATGATGTTTCAGAGTGCTCCGGGGTATTTCGCAAACCTTGGGCTTGTAGAAAGATGCAAAACTTGTGTTTCGGGCCTGAATTCACAATTTCGGTGTACCGAGGTAGCGAAAATGGCTTCGCAACGAAAACACCCATTCTACTCCATTAGACCCAAAATGATGTTTGCGAGTGTTCCGAAGCATTTTGCAAACCTTCCATTTTAAAAAGATGCAAATGTTGTGTTTCGGTCCTGAATGCACTATTTTGGGGTACCGAAGTTGCGAAAATGGTTTCACAACGAAAACACCCATTCTACTAAATTAGACCCAAAATGATGTTTCAGTATGTTCTAGAGCATTTCGCAAACCTTCGGAATGTAAAAAGATGCAAAACTTGTGTTTTGGGCCTGAATGCACTATTTCGAGGTACCAAAGTTGCGAAAATGGTTTCATGACGAAAACACCGATTTTACTCCATTAGACCCAAAATGATGTTTGGGATTGTTCCAGAGCATTTCGCAAACCTTCAGCTTTTAAAAAGATGCAAAAGTTGTGTTCGGGCCTGAATGCACTATTACGGGGTACCGAAGTTGCGAAAATTATTTCACAACAAAAACACCCATTCTACTCCATTAGACCCAAAATGATGTTTCGGAGTGCTCCGAAGTATTTTGCAAACCTTGGGCTTGTAAAAAGATGCAAAACTTGTGTTTCGGGCCTGAATGCACAATTTCGGTGTACCGAGGCTGCGAAAATGGCTTCGCAACGAAAACACCCATTCTACTCCATTAGACCCAAAATGATGTTTGCGTGTGTTCCGATGCATTTCGCAAACCTTCCGCTTTTAAAAAGATGCAAAAGTTGTGTTTCGGTCCTGAATGCACTATTTTGGGGTACTGAAGTTGCGAAAATGGTTTTACAACGAAAACACCCATTCTACTAAATTAGACACAAAATGATGTTTCCGTGTGTTCCAGAGCATTTCGCAAACCTTCAGAATGTAAAAAGATGCAAAACTTGTGTTTTGGGCCTGAATGCAATATTTCGAGGTAGCAAAGTTGCGAAAATGGTTTCGTGACGAAAACACCGATTTTACTCCATTAGACCCAAAATGATGTTTGGGATTGTTCCAGAGCATTTCGCAAACCTTCAGCTTTTAAAAAGATGCAAAAGTTGTGTTTCGGGCCTGAATGCACTATTACGAGTTACCGAAGTTGCGAAAATTATTTCACAACAAAAACACCCATTCTACTCCATTAGACCCAAAATGATGTTTCGGAGTGCTCCGGAGTATTTCGCAAACCTTGGGCTTGTAAAAAGATGCAAAACTTGTGTTTCGGGCCTGAATGCACAATTTCGGTGTGCCGAGGCTGCGAAAATTGCTTCGCAACGAAAACACCCATTCTACTCCATTAGACCCAAAATGATGTTTGCGTGTGTTCCGATGCATTTCGCAAACCTTCCGCTTTTAAAAAGATGCAAAAGTTGTGTTTCGGTCCTGAATGCACTATTTTGGGGTACTGAAGTTGCGAAAATGGTTTTACAACGAAAACACCCATTCTACTAAATTAGACACAAAATGATGTTTCCGTGTGTTCCAGAGCATTTCGCAAACCTTCAGAATGTAAAAAGATGCAAAACTTGTGTTTTGGGCCTGAATGCAATATTTCGAGGTAGCAAAGTTGCGAAAATGGTTTCGTGACGAAAACACCGATTTTACTCCATTAGACCCAAAATGATGTTTGGGATTGTTCCAGAGCATTTCGCAAACCTTCAGCTTTTAAAAAGATGCAAAAGTTGTGTTTCGGGCCTGAATGCACTATTACGAGTTACCGAAGTTGCGAAAATTATTTCACAACAAAAACACCCATTCTACTCTATTAGACCCAAAATGATGTTTCGGAGTGCTCCGGAGTATTTCGCAAACCTTGGGCTTGTAAAAAGATGCAAAACTTGTGTTTCGGGCCTGAATGCACAATTTCGGTGTGCCGAGGCTGCGAAAATTGCTTCGCAACGAAAACACCCATTCTACTCCATTAGACCCAAAATGATGTTTGCGTGTGTTCCGATGCATTTCGCAAACCTTCCGCTTTTAAAAAGATGCAAAAGTTGTGTTTCGGTCCTGAATGCACTATTTTGGGGTACTGAAGTTGCGAAAATGGTTTTACAACGAAAACACCCATTCTACTAAATTAGACACAAAATGATGTTTCCGTGTGTTCCAGAGCATTTCGCAAACCTTCAGAATGTAAAAAGATGCAAAACTTGTGTTTTGGGCCTGAATGCAATATTTCGAGGTAGCAAAGTTGCGAAAATGGTTTCGTGACGAAAACACCGATTTTACTCCATTAGACCCAAAATGATGTTTGGGATTGTTCCAGAGCATTTCGCAAACCTTCAGCCTTTAAAAAGATGCAAAAGTTGTGTTTCGGGCCTGAATGCACTATTACGAGTTACCGAAGTTGCGAAAATTATTTCACAACAAAAACACCCATTCTACTCTATTAGACCCAAAATGATGTTTCGGAGTGCTCCGGAGTATTTCGCAAACCTTGGGCTTGTAAAAAGATGCAAAACTTGTGTTTCGGGCCTGAATGCACAATTTCGGTGTACCGAGGCTGCGAAAATTGCTTCGCAACGAAAACACCCATTCTACTCCATTAGACCCAAAATGATGTTTGCGAGTGTTCCGATGCATTTCGCAAACCTTCCGCTTTTAAAAAGATGTAAAAGTTATGTTTCGGTCCTGAATGCACTATTTTGGGGTACCGAAGTTGCGAAAATGGTTTCGCAACGAAAACACCCATTCTACTAAATTAGACACAAAATGATGTTTCAGTGTGTTCCAGAGCATTTCGCAAACCTTCGGAATGTAAAAAGATGCAAAACTTGTGTTTTGGGTCTGAATGCACTATTTCGAGGTACCAAAGTTGCGAAAATGGTTTCGTGACGAAAACACCGAATTTACTCCATTAGACCCAAAATGATGTTTGGGATTGTTCCAGAGCATTTCGCAAACCTTCAGCTTTTAAAAAGATGCAAAAGTTGTGTTCGGGCCTGAATGCACTATTACGGGGTACCGAAGTTGCGAAAATTATTTCACAACAAAAACACCCATTCTACTCCATTAGACCCAAAATGATGTTTCGGAGTGCTCCGAAGTATTTTGCAAACCTTGGGCTTGTAAAAAGATGCAAAACTTGTGTTTCGGGCCTGAATGCACAATTTCGGTGTACCGAGGCTGCGAAAATGGCTTCGCAACGAAAACACCCATTCTACTCCATTAGACCCAAAATGATGTTTGCGTGTGTTCCGATGCATTTCGCAAACCTTCCGCTTTTAAAAAGATGCAAAAGTTGTGTTTCGGTCCTGAATGCACTATTTTGGGGTACTGAAGTTGCGAAAATGGTTTTACAACGAAAACACCCATTCTACTAAATTAGACACAAAATGATGTTTCCGTGTGTTCCAGAGCATTTCGCAAACCTTCAGAATGTAAAAAGATGCAAAACTTGTGTTTTGGGCCTGAATGCAATATTTCGAGGTAGCAAAGTTGCGAAAATGGTTTCGTGACGAAAACACCGATTTTACTCCATTAGACCCAAAATGATGTTTGGGATTGTTCCAGAGCATTTCGCAAACCTTCAGCTTTTAAAAAGATGCAAAAGTTGTGTTTCGGGCCTGAATGCACTATTACGAGTTACCGAAGTTGCGAAAATTATTTCACAACAAAAACACCCATTCTACTCTATTAGACCCAAAATGATGTTTCGGAGTGCTCCGGAGTATTTCGCAAACCTTGGGCTTGTAAAAAGATGCAAAACTTGTGTTTCGGGCCTGAATGCACAATTTCGGTGTACCGAGGCTGCGAAAATTGCTTCGCAACGAAAACACCCATTCTACTCCATTAGACCCAAAATGATGTTTGCGTGTGTTCCGATGCATTTCGCAAACCTTCCGCTTTTAAAAAGATGCAAAAGTTGTGTTTCGGTCCTGAATGCACTATTTTGGGGTACTGAAGTTGCGAAAATGGTTTTACAACGAAAACACCCATTCTACTAAATTAGACACAAAATGATGTTTCCGTGTGTTCCAGAGCATTTCGCAAACCTTCAGAATGTAAAAAGATGCAAAACTTGTGTTTTGGGCCTGAATGCAATATTTCGAGGTAGCAAAGTTGCGAAAATGGTTTCGTGACGAAAACACCGATTTTACTCCATTAGACCCAAAATGATGTTTGGGATTGTTCCAGAGCATTTCGCAAACCTTCAGCTTTTAAAAAGATGCAAAAGTTGTGTTTCGGGCCTGAATGCACTATTACGAGTTACCGAAGTTGCGAAAATTATTTCACAACAAAAACACCCATTCTACTCTATTAGACCCAAAATGATGTTTCGGAGTGCTCCGGAGTATTTCGCAAACCTTGGGCTTGTAAAAAGATGCAAAACTTGTGTTTCGGGCCTGAATGCACAATTTCGGTGTACCGAGGCTGCGAAAATTGCTTCGCAACGAAAACACCCATTCTACTCCATTAGACCCAAAATGATGTTTGCGAGTGTTCCGATGCATTTCGCAAACCTTCCGCTTTTAAAAAGATGTAAAAGTTATGTTTCGGTCCTGAATGCACTATTTTGGGGTACCGAAGTTGCGAAAATGGTTTCGCAACGAAAACACCCATTCTACTAAATTAGACACAAAATGATGTTTCAGTGTGTTCCAGAGCATTTCGCAAACCTTCGGAATGTAAAAAGATGCAAAACTTGTGTTTTGGGTCTGAATGCACTATTTCGAGGTACCAAAGTTGCGAAAATGGTTTCGTGACGAAAACACCGAATTTACTCCATTAGACCCAAAATGATGTTTGGGATTGTTCCAGAGCATTTCGCAAACCTTCAGCTTTTAAAAAGATGCAAAAGTTGTGTTCGGGCCTGAATACACTATTACGGGGTACCGAAGTTGCGAAAATTATTTCACAACAAAAACACCCATTCTACTACATTAGACCCAAAATGATGTTTCGGAGTGCTCCGGAGTATTTCGCAAACCTTGGGCTTGTAAAAAGATGCAAAACTTGTGTTTCGGGCCAGAATGCACAATTTCGGTGTACCGAGGCTGCGAAAATTGCTTCGCAACGAAAACACCCATTCTACTCCATTAGACCCAAAATGATGTTTGCGAGTGTTCCGATGCATTTCGCAAACCTTCCGCTTTTAAAAAGATGTAAAAGTTATGTTTCGGTCCTGAATGCACTATTTTGGGGTACCGAAGTTGCGAAAATGGTTTCGCAACGAAAACACCCATTCTACTAAATTAGACACAAAATGATGTTTCAGTGTGTTCCAGAGCATTTCGCAAACCTTCGGAATGTAAAAAGATGCAAAACTTGTGTTTTGGGTCTGAATGCACTATTTCGAGGTACCAAAGTTGCGAAAATGGTTTCGTGACGAAAACACCGAATTTACTCCATTAGACCCAAAATGATGTTTGGGATTGTTCCAGAGCATTTCGCAAACCTTCAGCTTTTAAAAAGATGCAAAAGTTGTGTTCGGGCCTGAATGCACTATTACGGGGTACCGAAGTTGCGAAAATTATTTCACAACAAAAACACCCATTCTACTCCATTAGACCCAAAATGATGTTTCGGAGTGCTCCGAAGTATTTTGCAAACCTTGGGCTTGTAAAAAGATGCAAAACTTGTGTTTCGGGCCTGAATGCACAATTTCGGTGTACCGAGGCTGCGAAAATGGCTTCGCAACGAAAACACCCATTCTACTCCATTAGACCCAAAATGATGTTTGCGTGTGTTCCGATGCATTTCGCAAACCTTCCGCTTTTAAAAAGATGCAAAAGTTGTGTTTCGGTCCTGAATGCACTATTTTGGGGTACTGAAGTTGCGAAAATGGTTTTACAACGAAAACACCCATTCTACTAAATTAGACACAAAATGATGTTTCCGTGTGTTCCAGAGCATTTCGCAAACCTTCAGAATGTAAAAAGATGCAAAACTTGTGTTTTGGGCCTGAATGCAATATTTCGAGGTAGCAAAGTTGCGAAAATGGTTTCGTGACGAAAACACCGATTTTACTCCATTAGACCCAAAATGATGTTTGGGATTGTTCCAGAGCATTTCGCAAACCTTCAGCTTTTAAAAAGATGCAAAAGTTGTGTTTCGGGCCTGAATGCACTATTACGAGTTACCGAAGTTGCGAAAATTATTTCACAACAAAAACACCCATTCTACTCTATTAGACCCAAAATGATGTTTCGGAGTGCTCCGGAGTATTTCGCAAACCTTGGGCTTGTAAAAAGATGCAAAACTTGTGTTTCGGGCCTGAATGCACAATTTCGGTGTACCGAGGCTGCGAAAATTGCTTCGCAACGAAAACACCCATTCTACTCCATTAGACCCAAAATGATGTTTGCGAGTGTTCCGATGCATTTCGCAAACCTTCCGCTTTTAAAAAGATGTAAAAGTTATGTTTCGATCCTGAATGCACTATTTTGGGGTACCGAAGTTGCGAAAATGGTTTCGCAACGAAAACACCCATTCTACTAAATTAGACACAAAATGATGTTTCAGTGTGTTCCAGAGCATTTCGCAAACCTTCGGAATGTAAAAAGATGCAAAACTTGTGTTTTGGGTCTGAATGCACTATTTCGAGGTACCAAAGTTGCGAAAATGGTTTCGTGACGAAAACACCGAATTTACTCCATTAGACCCAAAATGATGTTTGGGATTGTTCCAGAGCATTTCGCAAACCTTCAGCTTTTAAAAAGATGCAAAAGTTGTGTTCGGGCCTGAATACACTATTACGGGGTACCGAAGTTGCGAAAATTATTTCACAACAAAAACACCCATTCTACTACATTAGACCCAAAATGATGTTTCGGAGTGCTCCGGAGTATTTCGCAAACCTTGGGCTTGTAAAAAGATGCAAAACTTGTGTTTCGGGCCAGAATGCACAATTTCGGTGTACCGAGGCTGCGAAAATGGCTTCGCAACGAAAACACCCATTCTACTCCATTAGACCCAAAATTATGTTTTTGAGTGTTCCGATGCATTTCGCAAACCTTCCGCTTTTAAAAAGATGCAAAAGTTGTGTTTCGGTCCTGAATGCACTATTTTGGGGTACCGAAGTTGCGAAAATGGTTTCACAACGAAAACACCCATTCTACTAAATTAGACCCAAAATGATGTTTCAGTGTGTTCCAGAGCATTTCGCAAACCTTCGGAATGTAAAAAGATGCAAAACTTGTGTTTTGGGCCTGAATGCACTATTTTGAGGTACCAAAGTTGCGAAAATTGTTTCGAGACTAAAACACCGATTTTACTCCATTAGACCCAAAATGATGTTTGGGATTGTTCCAGAGCATTTCGCAAACCTTCAGCTTTTAAAAAGATGCAAAAGTTGTGTTTCGGGCCTGAATGCACTATTACGGGGTACCGAAGTTGCGAAAATTATTTCACAACAAAAACACCCATTCTACTCCATTAGACCCAAAATGATGTTTCGGAGTGCTTCGGAGTATGTCGCAAACCTTGGGCTTGTAAAAAGATGCAAAACTTGTGTTTCGGGACTGAATGCACAATTTCGGTGTACCGAGGATGCGAAAATGGCTTCGCAACGAAAACACCCATTCTACTCCATTAGACTCAAAATGATGTTTGCGAGTGTTCCGAAGCATTTCGCAAACCTTCCGCTTTTAAAAAGATGCAAAATTTGTGTTTCGGTCCTGAATGCACTATTTTGGGGTACAGAAGTTGCGAAAATGGTTTCACAATGAAAACACCCATTCTACTAAATTAGACACAAAATGATGTTTCAGAGTGTTCCAGAGCATTTCGCAAACCTTCGGAATGTAAAAAGATGCAAAACTTGTGTTTTGGGCTGAATGCACTATTTCGAGGTACCAAAGTTGCGAAAATGGTTTTGTGACGAAAACACCGATTTTACTCCATTAGACCCAAAATGATGTTTGGGATTGTTCCAGAGCATTTCGCAAACCTTCAGCTTTTAAAAAGATGCAAAAGTTGTGTTTCGGGCCTGAATGCACTATTACGGGGTACCGAAGTTGCGAAAATTATTTCACAACAAAAACACCCATTCCACTCCATTAGACCCAAAATGATGTTTCAGAGTGCTCCGGGGTATTTCGCAAACCTTGGGCTTGTAGAAAGATGCAAAACTTGTGTTTCGGGCCTGAATTCACAATTTCGGTGTACCGAGGTAGCGAAAATGGCTTCGCAACGAAAACACTCATTCTACTCCATTAGACCCAAAATGATGTTTGCGAGTGTTCCGAAGCATTTTGCAAACCTTCCATTTTAAAAAGATGCAAATGTTGTGTTTCGGTCCTGAATGCACTATTTTGGGGTACCGAAGTTGCGAAAATGGTTTCACAACGAAAACACCCATTCTACTAAATTAGACCCAAAATGATGTTTCAGTATGTTCTAGAGCATTTCGCAAACCTTCGGAATGTAAAAAGATGCAAAACTTGTGTTTTGGGCCTGAATGCACTATTTCGAGGTACCAAAGTTGCGAAAATAGTTTCATGACGAAAACACCGATTTTACTCCATTAGACCCAAAATGATGTTTGGGATTGTTCCAGAGCATTTCGCAAACCTTCAGCTTTTAAAAAGATGCAAAAGTTGTGTTCGGGCCTGAATGCACTATTACGGGGTACCGAAGTTGCGAAAATTATTTCACAACAAAAACACCCATTCTACTCCATTAGACCCAAAATGATGTTTCGGAGTGCTCCGAAGTATTTTGCAAACCTTGGGCTTGTAAAAAGATGCAAAACTTGTGTTTCGGGCCTGAATGCACAATTTCGGTGTACCGAGGCTGCGAAAATGGCTTCGCAACGAAAACACCCATTCTACTCCATTAGACCCAAAATGATGTTTGCGTGTGTTCCGATGCATTTCGCAAACCTTCCGCTTTTAAAAAGATGCAAAAGTTGTGTTTCGGTCCTGAATGCACTATTTTGGGGTACTGAAGTTGCGAAAATGGTTTCACAACGAAAACACCCATTCTACTAAATTAGACCAAAAATGATGTTTCTGTGTGTTCCGGAGCATTTCGCAAACCTTCGGAATGTAAAAAGATGCAAAACTTGTGTTTTGGGCCTGAATGCACTATTTCGAGGTACCAAAGTTGCGAAAATGGTTTCGTGACGAAAACACCGATTTTACTCCATTAGACCCAAAATGATGTTTGGGATTGTTCCAGAGCATTTCGCAAACCTTCAGCTTTTAAAAAGATGCAAAAGTTGTGTTCGGGCCTGAATGCACTATTACGGGGTACCGAAGTTGCAAAAATTATTTCACAACAAAAACACCCATTCTACTCCATTAGACCCAAAATGATGTTTCGGAGTGCTCCGAAGTATTTCGCAAACCTTGGGCTTGTAAAAAGATGCAAAACTTGTGTTTCGGGCCTGAATGCACAATTTCGGTGTACCGAGGCTGCGAAAATGGCTTCGCAACGAAAACACCCATTCTACTCCATTAGACCCAAAATGATGTTTGCGAGTGTTCCGATGCATTTCGCAAACCTTCCGCTTTTAAAAAGATGCAAAAGTTGTGTTTCGGTCCTGAATGCACAATTTTGGGGTACTGAAGTTGCGAAAATGGTTTCACAACGAAAACACCCATTCTACTAAATTAGACACAAAATGATGTTTCCGTGTGTTCCAGAGCATTTCGCAAACCTTCAGAATGTAAAAAGATGCAAAACTTGTGTTTTGGGCCTGAATGCAATATTTCGAGGTAGCAAAGTTGCGAAAATGGTTTCGTGACGACAACACCGATTTTACTCCATTAGACCCAAAATGATGTTTGGGATTGTTTCAGAGCATTTCGCAAACCTTCAGCTTTTAAAAAGATGCAAAAGTTGTGTTTCGGGCCTGAATGCACTATTACGAGTTACCGAAGTTGCGAAAATTATTTCACAACAAAAACACCCATTCTACTCTATTAGACCCAAAATGATGTTTCGGAGTGCTCCGGAGTATTTCGCAAACCTTGGGCTTGTAAAAAGATGCAAAACTTGTGTTTCGGGCCTGAATGCACAATTTCGGTGTACCGAGGCTGCGAAAATTGCTTCGCAACGAAAACACCCATTCTACTCTATTAGACCCAAAATGATGTTTGCGAGTGTTCCGATGCATTTCGCAAACCTTCCACTTTTAAAAAGATGTAAAAGTTGTGTTTCGGTCCTGAATGCACTATTTTGGGGTACCGAAGTTGCGAAAATGGTTTCGCAACGAAAACACCGATTCTACTAAATTAGACACAAAATGATGTTTCAGTGTGTTCCAGAGCATTTCGCAAACATTCGGAATGTAAAAAGATGCAAAACTTGTATTTTGGGTCTGAATGCACTATTTCGAGGTACCAAAATTGTGAAAATGGTTTCGTGACGAAAACACCGAATTTACTCCATTAGACCCAAAATGATGTTTGGGATTGTTCCAGAGCATTTCGCAAACCTTCAGCTTTTAAAAAGATGCAAAAGTTTTGTTCGGGCCTGAATACACTATTACGGGGTACCGAAGTTGCGAAAATTATTTCACAACAAAAACACCCATTCTACTACATTAGACCCAAAATGATGTTTCGGAGTGCTCCGGAGTATTTCGCAAACCTTGGGCTTGTAAAAAGATGCAAAACTTGTGTTTCGGGCCAGAATGCACAATTTCGGTGTACCGAGGCTGCGAAAATGGCTTCGCAACGAAAACACCCATTCTACTCCATTAGACCCAAAATTATGTTTTTGAGTGTTCCGATGCATTTCGCAAACCTTCCGCTTTTAAAAAGATGCAAAAGTTGTGTTTCGGTCCTGAATGCACTATTTTGGGGTACCGAAGTTGCGAAAATGGTTTCACAACGAAAACACCCATTCTACTAAATTAGAAACAAAATGATGTTTCTGTGTGTTCCAGAGCATTTCGCAAACCTTGGGAATGTAAAAAGATGCAAAACTGGTGTTTTGGGCCTGAATGCACTATTTCGAGGTACCAAAGTTGCGAAAATGGTTTCGTGACGAAAACACCGATTTTACTCCATTAGACCCAAAATGATGTTTGGGATTGTTCCAGAGCATTTCGCAAACCTTCAGCTTTTAAAAAGATGCAAAAGTTGTGTTTCGGGCATGAATGCACTATTACGGGGTACCGAAGTTGCGAAAATTATTTCACAACAAAAACACCCATTCTACTCCATTAGACCCAAAATGATGTTTCGGAGTGCTCCGGAGTATTTCGCAAACCTTGGGCTTGTAAAAAGATGAAAAACTTGTGTTTCGGGCCTGAATGCACAATTTCGGTGTACCGAGGCTGCGAAAATGGCTTCGCAACGAAAACACCCATTCTACTCCATTAGACCCAAAATGATGTTTGCGAGTGTTCCGATGCATTTCGCAAACCTTCCGCTTTTAAAAAGATGTAAAAGTTGTGTTTCGGTCCTGAATGCACTATTTTGGGGTACCGAAGTTGCGAAAATGGTTTCGCAACGAAAACACCCATTCTACTAAATTAGACACAAAATAATGTTTCAGTGTGTTCCAGAGCATTTCGCAAACCTTCGGAATGTAAAAAGATGCAAAACTTGTGTTTTGGGCCTGAATGCACTATTTCGAGGTACCAAAGTTGCGAAAATGGTTTCGTGACGAAAACACCGATTTTACTCCATTAGACCCAAAATGATGTTTGGGATTGTTCCAGGGCATTTCGCAAACTTTCAGCTTTTCAAAAGATACAAAAGTTATGTTTCGGGCCTGAATGCACTGTTACGAGGTACCGAAGTTGCGAAAATTATTTTACAAAAAAAACACCCATTCTATTCTATTAGACCCAAAATGATGTTTGGGAGTGCTCCGGAGTATTTCGCAAACCTTGGGCTTGTAAAAAGATGCAAAACTTTTGTTTGGTGCCTGAATGCACAATTTCGGTGTAACGAGGTTGTGAAAATGGCTTCGCAACGAAAACACCCATTCTACTCCAATTGACCCAAAATGATGCTTGCGAGTGTTCCGAAGCATTTCGCAAACCTTCAGCTTTTAAAAAGATGCAAAAGTTGTGTTTCGGTCCTGAATGCACTATTTTGGGGTACTGAAGTTGCGAAAATGGTTTCACAACGAAAACACCCATTCTACTAAATTAGACACAAAATGATGTTTCCGTGTGTTCCAGAGCATTTCGCAAACCTTCAGAATGTAAAAAGATGCAAAACTTGTGTTTTGGGCCTGAATGCAATATTTCGAGGTAGCAAAGTTGCGAAAATGGTTTCGTGACGAAAACACCGATTTTACTCCATTAGACCCAAAATGATGTTTGGGATTGTTTCAGAGCATTTCGCAAACCTTCAGCTTTTAAAAAGATGCAAAAGTTGTGTTTCGGGCCTGAATGCACTATTACGAGTTACCGAAGTTGCGAAAATTATTTCACAACAAAAACACCCATTCTACTCTATTAGACCCAAAATGATGTTTCGGAGTGCTCCGGAGTATTTCGCAAACCTTGGGCTTGTAAAAAGATGCAAAACTTGTGTTTCGGGCCTGAATGCACAATTTCGGTGTACCGAGGCTGCGAAAATTGCTTCGCAACGAAAACACCCATTCTACTCTATTAGACCCAAAATGATGTTTGCGAGTGTTCCGATGCATTTCGCAAACCTTCCACTTTTAAAAAGATGTAAAAGTTGTGTTTCGGTCCTGAATGCACTATTTTGGGGTACCGAAGTTGCGAAAATGGTTTCGCAACGAAAACACCCATTCTACTAAATTAGACACAAAATGATGTTTCAGTGTGTTCCAGAGCATTTCGCAAACATTCAGAATGTAAAAAGATGCAAAACTTGTGTTTTGGGTCTGAATGCACTATTTCGAGGTACCAAAATTGCGAAAATGGTTTCGTGACGAAAACACCGATTTTACTCCATTAGACCCAAAATGATGTTTGGGATTGTTCCAGAGCATTTCGCAAACCTTCAGCTTTTAAAAAGATGCAAAAGTTGTGTTTCGAGCCTGAATACACTGTTACGGGGTACCGAAGTTGCGAAAATTATTTCACAACAAAAACACCCATTCTACTACATTAGACCCAAAATGATGTTTCGGAGTGCTCCGGAGTATTTCGCAAACCTTGGGCTTGTAAAAAGATGCAAAACTTGTGTTTCGGGCCAGAATGCACAATTTCGGTGTACCGAGGCTGCGAAAATGGCTTCGCAACGAAAACACCCATTCTACTCCATTAGACCCAAAATGATGTTTTTGAGTGTTCCGATGCATTTCGCAAACCTTCCGCTTTTAAAAAGATGTAAAAGTTATGTTTCGGTCCTGAATGCACTATTTTGGGGTACCGAAGTTGCGAAAATGGTTTCGCAACGAAAACACCCATTCTACTAAATTAGACACAAAATGATGTTTCAGTGTGTTCCAGAGCATTTCGCAAACCTTCGGAATGTAAAAAGATGCAAAACTTGTGTTTTGAGTCTGAATGCACTATTTCGAGGTACCAAAGTTGCGAAAATGGTTTCGTGACGAAAACACCGAATTTACTCCATTAGACCCAAAATGATGTTTGGGATTGTTCCAGAGCATTTCGCAAACCTTCAGCTTTTAAAAAGATGCAAAAGTTGTGTTCGGGCCTGAATACACTATTACGGGGTACCGAAGTTGCGAAAATTATTTCACAACAAAAACACCCATTCTACTACATTAGACCCAAAATGATGTTTCGGAGTGCTCCGGAGTATTTCGCAAACCTTGGGCTTGTAAAAAGATGAAAAACTTGTGTTTCGGGCCTGAATGCACAATTTCGGTGCACCGAGGCTGCGAAAATGGCTTCGCAACGAAAACACCCATTCTACTCCATTAGACCCAAAATGATGTTTGCGAGTGTTCCGATGCATTTCGCAAACCTTCCGCTTTTAAAAAGATGTAAAAGTTGTGTTTCGGTCCTGAATGCACTATTTTGGGGTACCGAAGTTGCGAAAATGGTTTCGCAACGAAAACACCCATTCTACTAAATTAGACACAAAATAATGTTTCAGTGTGTTCCAGAGCATTTCGCAAACCTTCGGAATGTAAAAAGATGCAAAACTTGTGTTTTGGGCCTGAATGCACTATTTCGAGGTACCAAAGTTGCGAAAATGGTTTCGTGACGAAAACACCGATTTTACTCCATTAGACCCAAAATGATGTTTGGGATTGTTCCAGGGCATTTCGCAAACTTTCAGCTTTTAAAAAGATACAAAAGTTATGTTTCGGGCGTGAATGCACTGTTACGAGGTACCGAAGTTGCGAAAATTATTTTACAAAAAAAACACCCATTCTATTCTATTAGACCCAAAATGATGTTTGGGAGTGCTCCGGAGTATTTCGCAAACCTTGGGCTTGTAAAAAGATGCAAAACTTTTGTTTGGTGCCTGAATGCACAATTTCGGTGTAACGAGGTTGTGAAAATGGCTTCGCAACGAAAACACCCATTCTACTCCAATTGACCCAAAATGATGCTTGCGAGTGTTCCGAAGCATTTCGCAAACCTTCAGCTTTTAAAAAGATGCAAAAGTTGTGTTTCGGTCCTGAATGCACTATTTTGGGGTACTGAAGTTGCGAAAATGGTTTCACAACAAAAACACCCATTCTACTCAATTAGACACAAAATGATGTTTCAGTGTGTTCCAGAGCATTTCGCAAACCTTCGGAATGTAAAAAGATGCAAGACTTGTGTTTTGGGCCTGAATGCACTATTTCGAGGTACCAAAGTTACGAAAATGGTTTCGTGACGAAAACACCGATTTTACTCTATTAGACCTAAAATGATGTTTGGGATTGTTCCAGAGCATTTCGCAAACCTTCAGCTTTGGAAAAGATGCAAAAGTTGTGCTCGGGCCTGAATGCACTATTACGGGGTACCGAAGTTGCGAAAATTATTTCACAACAAAAACACCCATTCTACTCCATTAGACCCAAAATGATGTTTCGGAGTGCTCCGGAATATTTCGCAAACCTTGGGCTTGTAAAAAGATGCAAAACTTGTGTTTCGGGCCTGAATGCACAATTTCGGTGTACCGAGGCTGCGAAAATGGATTCGCAAAGAAAACACCCATTCTACTCCATTAGACCCAAAATGATGTTTACGAGTGTTCCGATGCATTTCGCAAACCTTCCGCTTTTAAAAAGATGTAAAAGTTGCGTTTCGGTCCTGAATGCACTATTTTGGGGTACCGAAGTTGCGAAAATGGTTTCGCAACGAAAACACCCATTCTACTAAATTAGACACAAAATAATGTTTCAGTGTGTTCCAGAGCATTTCGCAAACCTTCGGAATGTAAAAAGATGCAAAACTTGTGTTTTGGGCCTGAATGCACTATTTCGAGGTACCAAAGTTGCGAAAATGGTTTCGTGACGAAAACACCGATTTTACTCCATTAGACCCAAAATGATGTTTGGGATTGTTCCAGGGCATTTCGCAAACCTTCAGCTTTTAAAAAGATACAAAAGTTATGTTTCGGGCCTGAATGCACTGTTACGAGGTACCGAAGTTGCGAAAATTATTTTACAACAAAAACACCCATTCTATTCTATTAGACCCAAAATGATGTTTGGGAGTGCTCCGGAGTATTTCGCAAACCTTGGGCTTGTAAAAAGATGCAAAACTTTTGTTTGGGGCCTAAATGCACAATTTCGGTGTAACGAGGTTGTGAAAATGGCTTCGCAACGAAAACACCCATTCTACTCCAATTGACCCAAAATGATGCTTGCGAGTGTTCCGAAGCATTTCGCAAACCTTCAGCTTTTAAAAAGATGCAAAAGTTGTGTTTCGGTCCTGAATGCACTATTATGGGGTACTGAAGTTGCGAAAATGGTTTCACAACGAAAACACCTATTCTACTAAATTAGACACAAAATGATGTTTCAGTGTGTTCCAGAGCATTTCGCAAACCTTCGGAATGTAAAAAGATGCAAAACTTGTGTTTTGGGCCTGAATGCACTATTTCGAGGTACCAAAGTTACGAAAATGGTTTCGTGACGAAAACACCGATTTTACTCCATTAGACCTAAAATGATGTTTGGGATTGTTCCAGAGCATTTCGCAAACCTTCAGCTTTGAAAAAGATGCAAAAGTTGTGTTCGGGCCTGAATGCACTATTACGGGGTACCGAAGTTGCGAAAATTATTTCACAACAAAAACACCCATTCTACTCCATTAGACCCAAAATGATGTTTCGGAGTGCTCCGGAGTATTTCGCAAACCTTAGGCTTGTAAAAAGATGCAAAACTTGTGTTTCGGGCCTGAATGCACAATTTCGGTGTACCGAGGCTGCGAAAATGGCTTCGCAACGAAAACACCCATTCAACTCCATTAGACCCAAAATGATGCTTGCGAGTGTTCCGAAGCATTTCGCAAACCTTCCGCTTTTAAAAAGAGGCAAAAGTTGCGTTTCGGTCCTGAATGCACTATTTTGGGGTACCGAAGTTGCGAAAATGGTTTCGCAACGAAAACACCCATTCTACTAAATTAGACCCAAAATGATGTTTCCGTGTGTTCCAGAGCATTTCGCAAACCTTCGGAATGTAAAAAGATGCAAAACTTGTGTTTTGGGCCTGAATGCACTATTTCGAGGTACCAAAGTTGCGAAAATGGTTTCGTGACGAAAACACCGATTTTACTCCCTTAGACCCAAAATGATGTTTGGGATTGTTCCAGAGCATTTCGCAAACCTTCAGCTTTTAAAAAGATGCAAAAGTTGTGTTTCGGGCCTGAATGCACTATTACGAGGTACCGAAGTTGCGAAAATTATTTCACAACAAAAACACTCATTCTACTCCATTAGACCCAAAATGATGTTTCGGAGTGCTCCGGAGTATTTTGCAAACCTTGGGCTTGTAAAAAGATGCAAAACTTGTGTTTCGGGCCTGAATGCACAATTTCGGTGTACCGAGGCTGCGAAAATGGCTTCGCAACGAAAACACCGATTCTACTCCATTAGACCCAAAATGATGTTTTTGAGTGTTCCGATGCATTTCGCAAACCTTCCGCTTTTAAAAAGATGCAAAAGTTGTGTTTCGGTCCTGAATGCACTATTTTGGGGAACCGAAGTTGCGAAAATGGGTTCGCAACGAAAACACGTATTGTACTAAATTAGACACAAAATGATGTTTCCTTGTGTTCCAGAGCATTTCGCAAACCTTCGAAATGTAAAAAGATGCAAAACTTGTGTTTTGGGCCTGAATGCACTATTTCGAGGTACCAAAGTTGCGAAAACGGTTTCGTGACGAAAACACCGATTTTACTCCATTAGACCCAAAATGATGTTTGGGATTGTTCCAGAGCATTTCGCAAACCTTCAGCTTTTAAAAAGATGCAAAAGTTGTGTTTCGGCCCTGAATGCACTATTACAGGGTACCGAAGTTGCGAAAATTATTTCACAACAAAAACACTCATTCTACTCCATTAGACCCAAAATGATGTTTCGGAGTGCTCCGGAGTATTTCGCAAACCTTGGGCTTGTAAAAAGATGCAAAACTTGTGTTTCGGGCCTGAATGCACAATTTCGATGTACCGAGGTTGCGAAAATGGCTTCGCAACGAAAACACCAATTCTACTCCATTAGACCCAAAATGATGTTTCCGAGTGTTCCGATGCATTTCGCAAACCTTCCGCTTTTAAAAAGATGTAAAAGTTGTGTTTCGGTCCTGAATGCACTATTTTGGGGTACCGAAGTTGCGAAAATGGTTTCGTGACGAAAACACCGATTTTACTCCATTAGACCCAAAATGATGTTTGGGATTGTTCCAGAGCATTTCGCAAACCTTCAGCTTTTAAAAAGATGCAAAAGTTGTGTTTCGGCCCTGAATGCACTATTACAGGGTACCAAAGTGGCGAAAATTATTTCACAACAAAAACACCAATTCTACTCCATTAGACCCAAAATGATGTTTCGGAGTGCTCCGAAGTATTTCGCAAACCTTGGGCTGGTAAAAAGATGCAAAACTTGTGTTTCGGGCCTGAATGCACAATTTCGGTGTACCGAGGCTGCGAAAATTGCTTCGCAACGAAAACACCCATTCTACTCCATTAGACCCAAAATGATGTTTGCGAGTGTTCCGATGCATTTCGCAAACCTTCCGCTTTTAAAAAGATGTAAAAGTTGTGTTTCGGTCCTGAATGCACTATTTTGGGGTACCGAAGTTGCGAAAATGGTTTCGCAACGAAAACACCCATTCTACTAAATTAGACACAAAATGATGTTTCAGTGTGTTCCAGAGCATTTCGCAAACCTTCGGAATGTAAAAAGATGCAAAACTTGTGTTTTGGGCCTGAATGCACTATTTCGAGGTACCAAAGTTACGAAAATGGTTTCGTGACGAAAACACCGATTTTACTCCATTAGACCTAAAATGATGTTTGGGATTGTTCCAGAGCATTTCGCAAACCTTCAGCTTTGAAAAAGATGCAAAAGTTGTGTTCGGGCCTGAATGCACTATTACGGGGTACCGAAGTTGCGAAAATTATTTCACAACAAAAACACCCATTCTACTCCATTAGACCCAAAATGATGTTTCGGAGTGCTCCGGAGTATTTCGCAAACCTTAGGCTTGTAAAAAGATGCAAAACTTGTGTTTCGGGCCTGAATGCACAATTTCGGTGTACCGAGGCTGCGAAAATGGCTTCGCAACGAAAACACCCATTCAACTCCATTAGACCCAAAATGATGCTTGCGAGTGTTCCGAAGCATTTCGCAAACTTTCCGCTTTTAAAAAGAGGCAAAAGTTGCGTTTCGGTCCTGAATGCACTATTTTGAGGTACCGAAGTTGCGAAAATGGTTTCACAACGAAAACACCCATTCTACTAAATTAGACCCAAAATGATGTTTCCGTGTGTTCCAGAGCATTTCGCAAACCTTCGGAATGTAAAAAGATGCAAAACTTGTGTTTTGGGCCTGAATGCACTATTTCGAGGTACCAAAGTTGCGAAAACGGTTTCGTGACGAAAACACCGATTTTACTCCCTTAGACCCAAAATGATGTTTGGGATTGTTCCAGAGCATTTCACAAACCTTCAGCTTTTAAAAAGATGCAAAAATTGTGTTTCGGGCCTGAATGCACTATTACGAGGTACCGAAGTTGCGAAAATTATTTCACAACAAAAACACTCATTCTACTCCATTAGACCCAAAATGATGTTTCGGAGTGCTCCGGAGTATTTCGCAAACCTTGGGCTTGTAAAAAGATGCAAAACTTGTGTTTCGGGCCTGAATGCACAATTTCGGTGTACCGAGGCTGCGAAAATGGCTTCGCAACGAAAACACCGATTCTACTCCATTAGACCCAAAATGATGTTTTTGAGTGTTCCGATGCATTTCGCAAACCTTCCGCTTTTAAAAAGATGCAAAAGTTGTGTTTCGGTCCTGAATGCACTATTTTGGGGAACCGAAGTTGCGTAAATGGTTTCGCAACGAAAACACGTATTGTACTAAATTAGACACAAAATGATGTTTCCTTGTGTTCCAGAGCATTTCGCAAACCTTCGGAATGTAAAAAGATGCAAAACTTGTGTTTTGGGCCTGAATGCACTATTTCGAGGTACCAAAGTTGCGAAAATGGTTTCGTGACGAAAACACCGATTTTACTCCATTAGACCCAAAATGATGTTTGGGATTGTTCCAGAGCATTTCGCAAACCTTCAGCTTTTAAAAAGATGCAAAAGTTGTGTTTCGGCCCTGAATGCACTATTACAGGGTACCGAAGTTGCGAAAATTATTACACAACAAAAACACTCATTCTACTCCATTAGACCCAAAATGATGTTTCGGAATGCTCCGGAGTATTTCGCAAACCTTGGGCTTGCAAAAAGATGCAAAACTTGTGTTTCGGGCCTGAATGCACAATTTCGATGTACCGAGGTTGCGAAAATGGCTTCGCAACGAAAACACCAATTCTACTCCATTAGACCCAAAATGATGTTTCCGAGTGTTCCGATCCATTTCGCAAACCTTCCGCTTTTAAAAAGATGTAAAAGTTGTGTTTCGGTCCTGAATGCACTATTTTGGGGTACCGAAGTTGCGAAAATGGTTTCGTGACGAAAACACCGATTTTACTCCATTAGACCCAAAATGATGTTTGGGATTGTTCCAGAGCATTTCGCAAACCTTCAGCTTTTAAAAAGATGCAAAAGTTGTGTTTCGGCCCTGAATGCACTATTACAGGGTACCAAAGTTGCGAAAATTATTTCACAACAAAAACACCCATTCTACTCCATTAGACCTAAAATGATGTTTCGGAGTGCTCCGAAGTATTTCGCAAACCTTGGGCTGGTAAAAAGATGCAAAACTTGTGTTTCGGGCCTGAATGCACAATTTCGGTGTACCGAGGCTGCGAAAATTGCTTCGCAACGAAAACACCCATTCTACTCCATTAGACCCAAAATGATGTTTGCGAGTGTTCCGATGCATTTCGCAAACCTTCCGCTTTTAAAAAGATGTAAAAGTTGTGTTTCGGTCCTAAATGCACTATTTTGGGGTACCGAAGTTGCGAAAATGGTTTCGCAACGAAAACACCCATTCTACTAAATTAGACACAAAATGATGTTTCAGTGTGTTCCAGAACATTTCGCAAACCTTCGGAATGTAAAAAGATGCAAAACTTGTGTTTTGGGCCTGAATGCACTATTTCGAGGTACCAAAGTTGCGAAAATGGTTTCGTGACGAAAACACCGATTTTACTCCATTAGACCCAAAATGATGTTTGGGATTGTTCCAGAGCATTTCGCAAACCTTCAGCTTTTAAAAAGATGCAAAAGTTGTGTTTCAGCCCTGAATGCACTATTACAGGGTACCGAAGTTGCGAAAATTATTTCACAACAAAAACACTCATTCTACTCCATTAGACCCAAAATGATGTTTCGGAGTGCTCCGGAGTATTTCGCAAACCTTGGGCTTGTAAAAAGATGCAAAACTTGTGTTTCGGGCCTGAATGCACAATTTCGATGTACCGAGGTTGCGAAAATGGCTTCGCAACGAAAACACCAATTCTACTCCATTAGACCCAAAATATTGTTTCCGAGTGTTCCGATGCATTTCGCAAACCTTCCGCTTTTAAAAAGATGTAAAAGTTGTGTTTCGGTCCTGAATGCACTATTTTGGGGTACCGAAGTTGCGAAAATGGTTTCGTGACGAAAACACCGATTTTACTCCATTAGACCCAAAATGATGTTTGGGATTGTTCCAGAGCATTTCGCAAACCTTCAGCTTTTAAAAAGATGCAAAAGTTGTGTTTCGGCCCTGAATGCACTATTACAGGGTACCAAAGTGGCGAAAATTATTTCACAACAAAAACACCCATTCTACTCCATTAGACCCAAAATGATGTTTCGGAGTGCTCCGAAGTATTTCGCAAACCTTGGGCTGGTAAAAAGATGCAAAACTTGTGTTTCGGGCCTGAATGCACAATTTCGGTGTACCGAGGCTGCGAAAATTGCTTCGCAACGAAAACACCCATTCTACTCCATTAGACCCAAAATGATGTTTGCGAGTGTTCCGATGCATTTCGCAAACCTTCCGCTTTTAAAAAGATGTAAAAGTTGTGTTTCGGTCCTGAATGCACTATTTTGGGGTACCGAAGTTGCGAAAATGGTTTCGCAACGAAAACACCCATTCTACTAAATTAGACACAAAATGATGTTTCAGTGTGTTCCAGAGCATTTCGCAAACCTTCGGAATGTAAAAAGATGCAAAACTTGTGTTTTGGGTCTGAATGCACTATTTCGAGGTACCAAAGTTGCGAAAATGGTTTCGTGACGAAAACACCGAATTTACTCCATTAGACCCAAAATGATGTTTGGGATTGTTCCAGAGCATTTCGCAAACCTTCAGCTTTTAAAAAGATGCAAAAGTTGTGTTCGGGCCTGAATACACTATTACGGGGTACCGAAGTTGTGAAAATTATTCCACAACAAAAACACCCATTCTACTACATTAGACCCAAAATGATGTTTCGGAGTGCTCCGGAGTATTTCGCAAACCTTGGGCTTGTAAAAAGATGCAAAACTTGTGTTTCGGGCCTGAATGCACAATTTCGGTGTACCGAGGCTGCGAAAATGGCTTCGCAACGAAAACACCCATTCTACTCCATTAGACCCAAAATTATGTTTTTGAGTGTTCCGATGCATTTCGCAAACCTTCCGCTTTTAAAAAGATGCAAAAGTTGTGTTTCGGGCCTGAATGCACAATTTCGGTGTACCGAGGCTGCGAAAATGGCTTCGCAACGAAAACACCAATTCTACTCCATTAGACCCAAAATGATGTTTGCGAGTGTTCCGAAGCATTTCGCAAACCTTCCGCTTTTAAAAAGAGGCAAAAGTTGCGTTTCGGTCCTGAATGCACTATTTTGGGGTACCGAAGTTGCGAAAATGGTTTCACAACGAAAACACCCATTCTACTAAATTAGATCCAAAATGATGTTTCCGTGTGTTCCAGAGCATTTCGGAAACCTTCGGAATGTAAAAAGATGCAAAACTTGTGTTTTGGGCCTGAATGCACTATTTCGAGGTACCAAAGTTGCGAAAATGGTTTCGTGACGAAAACACCGATTTTACTCCCTTAGACCCAAAATGATGTTTGGGATTGTTACAGAGCATTTCGCAAACCTTCAGCTTTTAAAAAGATGCAAAAGTTGTGTTTCGGGCCTGAATGCACTATTACGAGGTACCGAAGTTGCGAAAATTATTTCATAACAAAAACACTCATTCTACTCCATTAGACCCAAAATGATGTTTCGGAGTGCTCCGGAGTATTTCGCAAACCTTGGGCTTGTAAAAAGATGCAAAACTTGTGTTTTGGGCCTGAATGCACAATTTCGGTGTACCGAGGCTGCGAAAATGGCTTCGCAACGAAAACACCGATTCTACTCCATTAGACCCAAAATGATGTTTTTGAGTGTTCTGATGCATTTCGCAAACCTTCCGCTTTTAAAAAGATGCAAAAGTTGTGTTTCGGTCCTGAATACACTATTTTGGGGTACCGAAGTTGCGAAAATGGTTTCGTGACGAAAACACCGATTTTACTCCATTAGACCCAAAATGATGTTTGCGATTGTTCCAGAGCATTTCGCAAACCTTCAGCTTTTAAAAAGATGCAAAAGTTGTGTTTCGGCCCTGAATGCACTATTACAGGGTACCAAAGTTGCGAAAATTATTTCACAACAAAAACACCCATTCTACTCCATTTGACCCAAAATGATGTTTCGGAGTGCTCCGGAGTATTTCGCAAACCTTGGGCTTGTAAAAAGATGCAAAACTTGTGTTTCGGGCCTGAATGCACAATTTCGGTGTACCGAGGTTGCGAAAATGGCTTCGCAACGAAAACACCAATTCTACTCCATTAGACCCAAAATGATGTTTGCGAGTGTTCCGAAGCATTTCGCCAACCTTCCGCTTTTAAAAAGAGGCAAAAGTTGTATTTCGGTCCTAAATGCACTATTTTGGGTACCGAAGTTGCGAAAATGGTTTCACAACGAAAACACCAATTCTACTAAATTAGACCCAAAATGATGTTTCATTGTGTTCCAGAGCATTTCGCAAACCTTCGGAATGTAAAAAGATACAAAACTTGTGTTTTGGGCCTGAATGCACTATTTCGAGGTACCAAAGTTGCGAAAATGGTTTCGTGACGAAAACACCGATTTTACTCCCTTAGACCCAAAATGATGTTTGGGATTGTTCCAGAGCATTTCGCAAACCTTCAGCTTTTAAAAAGATTCAAAAGTTGTGTTTCGGGCCTGAATGCACTATTACGAGGTACCGAAGTTGCGAAAATTATTTCACAACAAAAACACTCATTCTACTCCATTAGACCCAAAATGATGTTTCGGAGTGCTCCGGAGTATTTCGCAAACCGTGGGCTTGTAAAAAGATGCAAAACTTGTGTTTCGGGCCTGAATGCACAATTTCGGTGTACCGAGGCTGCGAAAATGGCTTCGCAACGAAAACACCGATTCTACTCCATTAGACCCAAAATGATGTTTTTGAGTGTTCCGATGCATTTCGCAAACCTTCCGCTTTTAAAAAGATGCAAAAGTTGTGTTTCGGTCCTGAATGCACTATTTTGGGGTACCGAAGTTGCGAAAATGGTTTCGCAACGAAAATACCCATTCTACTAAATTAGACACAAAATGATGTTTCATTGTGTTCCAGAGCATTTCGCAAACCTTCGGAATGTAAAAAGATGCAAAACTTGTGTTTTGGGCCTGAATGCACTATTTCGAGGTACCAAAGTTGCGAAAATAGTTTCGTGACGAAAACACCGATTTTACTCCATTAGACCCAAAATGATGTTTGGGATTGTTCCAGAGTATTTCGCAAACCTTCAGCTTTAAAAAGATGCAAAAGTTGTGTTTCGGCCCTGAATGCACTATTACGGGGTACCGAAGTTGCGAAAATTATTTCACAACAAAAACACTCATTCTACTCCATTAGACCCAAAATGATATTTCGGAGTGCTCCGGAGTATTTCGCAAGCCTTGGGCTTGTAAAAAGATGCAAAACTTGTGTTTCGGGCCTGAATGCACAATTTCGGTGTACCGAGGTTGCGAAAATGACTTCGCAACGAAAACACCAATTCTACTCCATTAGACCCAAAATGATGTTTGCGAGTGTTCCGATGCATTTCGCAAACCTTCCGCTTTTAAAAAGATGTAAAAGTTGTGTTTCGGTCCTGAATGCGCAATTTTGGGGTACCGAAGTTGCGAAAATGGTTTCGCAACGAAAACACCCATTCTACTAAATTAGACACAAAATGATGTTTCATTGTGTTCCAGAGCATTTCGCAAACCTTCGGAATGTAAAAAGATGCAAAACTTGTGTTTTGGGCCTGAATGCACTATTTCGAGGTACCAAAGTTGCGAAAATGGTTTCGTGACGAAAACACCGATTTTACTCCATTAGACCCAAAATGATGTTTGGGATTGTTCCAGAGCATTTCGCAAACCTTCAGCTTTTAAAAAGATGCAAAAGTTGTGTTTCGGCCCTGAATGCACTATTACGGGGTACCAAAGTTGCGAAAATTATTTCACAACAAAAACACTCATTCTACTCCATTAGACCCAAAATGATGTTTCGGAGTGCTCCGGAGTATTTCGCAAACCTTGGGCTTGTAAAAAGATGCAAAACTTGTGTTTCAGGCCCGAATGCACAATTTCGGTGTACCGAGGTTGTGAGTTTAGTAAGATTCCACTCTTGTGTGACAATGAGAGTGCTATCAAGCTAGCAAACAATCCGGTGCAACACTCTAGAACAAAGCACATAGATATAAGACATCATTTCTTAAGGGATCATGAGGGTAAGGGAGATATTGCTTTATGTCATGTGAGCACCGAAAGGAAACTTGCCGATATCTTTACTAAGCCTCTAGATGAGCAAAGGTTTTGTGCTTTGAGAAGTGAACTAAATATCTTGGATTCTCGTAACTTGGCTTGACTTGTTGCACATACTTGATTGTTGCCTAGATAGAGAGAAAAATGATTTATTTTCTTAAATTTTGTGTGAGTCTTGCAAAATTGGTTCTTTCCATGATCTTTGGTGGTCATAGCTTTGTTTGATTGATTGTGCCTGATCACCAAAAGTTATGATTGTCCTACATGTCCTTTAGTCTATTCTCTCTATATCTCACATCTCTTCCTCCAAATCTGTTAAGGAAATTCAGAAAACCATCGGAAGTACCGGTGCCACCTCGGTACTACCGGAAAAGCTTCACCGTTGAAAATTCGAAACTCCTCGGTAGTACCGGCGTCTAGCCAGAACTACCGATAAAAGTTCTCTGGTAGATTTATCTTGGACCCTCGGTAGTACCGACCTCACGTCGGAACTACCGATAAGAGCGCTCTGCTTAAACTTTCTTGGACCTCGGTAGTACCGGCACCACACCGGAACTACCGTTAATCGCCTGGCGGGTATAAATACCCCGCGGGGTCGGCCTGAACTTAGGGTTCCTCTTCTAAACTGATGAGGACACCACGAGTACATCTACACCCGCAGCTGCGTCTCCAGACGCTCAGGCACCATCTCCAGAAGCTCAGGCGCCACACCAAGATGTTCCACTACGTCAGGCGTCACCAGTTGGGCCAATTACTCGGGCTCGTGCGAGGGAATTAAACTACGTCTTGCTGTTGAAGAACGAAGGCCCAAGATGCATAGAAGACGGCCCAACAGGACGGCCCAAGAGGGGCTCCTAGGGTTGGGCGCCAGGAGAGGGAGCCGCGCGCCCTCCCCCTCGCGAGACGCCGCGCGCCCTTCCCCCGAGGGTGCTAGGGGCTGCGCCCCCTTCTCCCCTCTATTTAGATAGACCCCTCTTTTAC
Organism: Cenchrus fungigraminus; assembly: GCA_036936925.1. NCBI lineage: Eukaryota > Viridiplantae > Streptophyta > Magnoliopsida > Poales > Poaceae > Cenchrus > Cenchrus fungigraminus. The sequence continues at coordinate 35,868 of JAQONI010000019.1, read as the reverse complement.
TTTCAGACTTGAGTTTTGTTTTACATCTAGCTTTAGCTACACCAGAACACACACAAATACGTACTGTCCTCTGTGATTCAGAACTCCACCTTCGAGTGATATGAAGATTGCTCGCCTCAGATTCTTGTTCGTTTTTCGATTGCGTACAGGAATTGATCTTCGTGATCAGGCTGATCTTGCGCCAGCAAGGTCGGTAACCATCGGGAGTTGGTTCAGCGATTGCATTGGCGCTTCGAGTCTTGCTCGTCGTAGTCGGATCGTGAGGGTCGCCTCCCACCAGATCGAAGTTATCTCCACTCACCGAAAGATCGGGCACTTCGCCTCTATCAAGTGGTATCAGCTTTCCAGGTTGATCGGTGAGTTTTATCTAGTGTTTTTCCCTTCCTACAGTCCAAAAAAAACCAAACAAAAATTTACTTTCAGGTTAGATCTTTGCCCCAGCAACCGTTTAGCCTTGCACATTCTTTCAATAAGTGTCTTTGTTGAATTTGTGTGCTTACGCGTTCAATTGTTGCTGGTTACTTGTGTTTTCTACCTTTTGTTCCTTCTTTTCTTCTAACCCTAGTTCGTTGCCGTTTCTCTCCGCTGCTCATCCATCCACCACCTCGCCGCACTCCTCCTCGCGCGCACACCCGTCGTGTAGCCGCCTCTCGGTCGCCCCGTCCCTGTTGTACCGGAATACCCTTGTACTTTCGGAAAAAGTGTGTGTGGTAATTTGCTGTTGGAGATCCTCTGTGTTCATATTATCAGCTTTGAGGACTCCTGCAAAAAAAAAACAGAAGCAAAAAAACAGCAATTTGCTACACCCTCTCCACCTTACTTGTTGTCTTTTTGATTTCACTTGTTGCCAGCAGCGTTTGTTTCGTGTTTAGCACTATAATTCAACTTTGCATTATCGTTTGAGTGTGCTAATCCTTGACTTGAGTGCAGCCTACCCAGAACTCCACATATTTCTACGACGAGCAGATTTTGTTTCTCCAGGCAATCGCTCCTCCAATCTTTCGCGAGTTCCACCAGTTGGTTGCAGGTCGCCCCTGTGTGCGTGGTAAGAACAGATAAGAATTTGATAACAGCATTAGTTTGAGCGCCTTTGTGAGCTGTTCCACCCCTGTGTTGACGTCCGTTTTGTTTTGTGTTTGCGCTAACCATGGCAGGCGACGACGACAAGAAACAGCTGCAGGACATGCGGGCTGAGATTGATGGCCTTGTCACAGACATCAAGACGATCCACGAGCGGATGGATTCCACGGTTACTACGGCCAACGGGCGGTTTGACCAGCTTGATCTCGCGCAGACAGCCACCAAGACGACGCTCGACGCCATCGTGTCACGACTCGATGCATTGAACACGGTGGTCACTGATTTGGTGGCCCAAGGATGTGTGGGTGACGATGAGCAGGAGGATGCTGACCGCCGAGGCAAAGCCCGCCGTGTACCACGCCGCCCCGCTGGTAACGATTCCTTCTCTAAAATCAAATTTAAAATTCCACCCTTTAATGGCAAATATGATCCTGCTGCATATCTTGATTGGAAGTTAGAAGTTGAACGAAAATTTTCATGTCATGATATTGCTGCTAGCTCTCAAGTTAAGGCTGCCATTAGTGAATTTACTGATTTTGCTTTAATTTGGTGGCGTGAGTATAAAAATAAAAATCCTACTGCTGTTCCGACCACTTGGGAGCAATTAAAAACTACTATGCGACATCGCTTTGTGCCATCATATAATGCTCGTGATTTGCTTAACAAAATGCAGCGATTTCAGCAAGGTTCTCAGTCTGTTGAGGACTACTACCAGGAGTTGCAAAAAGGTATGATTCGTTGTGGTATATTGGAGGAACCCGACGCTGCAATGGCACACTTTCGTGGTGGTTTGAACCGCGAAATTCAAGACATCCTTGATTATAAAGAATATGCTGACATGACCCAATTATTTGAGTTTGCTTGCAAAGCTGAACGCGAAGTGCAGGGACGCCGCTCGAGGATATATTCTAACACTTTTGCAGGTAGAAACTCGTCGTCCAGTTCAGCACCTGCTCTCCCTGCGCCATCCACACCTACACCGCGTGAGAGGACAGCTACGCCGGCAGGAGCCGCCCCAGCCACAGGCACCACTCCATCCACAGGCGCAGCATCCACCACAGGTCGTACACGGGATATCACGTGTTTTCGTTGCAGCGGACGTGGCCACGTGGCTCGAGACTGTCCGAACAAGCGCACATTACTCATTCGTGACAATGGTGAGTACTCTTCAGCTAGTGATTCAGAAGAACTTGAACATACTTTGCTTGCCACTGACAATGCAGCTAAGACGGACATACATGTCAATCCGGGGGATGCCGATAGGTATGAGAGTCTTGTTGTGCAGCGTGTTCTTAGTACACAGGTCGCCCCAGCCGAGAAGAATCAGCGACACACTCTGTTCCATACGAAGGGTGTTGTGCAGGAGCGGTTGATTCGCATCATCATCGACAGCGGTAGCTGCAACAATTTGGCGAGTACTATGCTGGTCGAGAAGTTGTCATTACCCACTCGTAAGCATTCAAACCCATATCACATTCAATGGCTTAATGATGGTGGCAAAATTAGAGTATCACGATCGGTGCGTGTTCCTTTTTCTATAGGTGCTTACTATGATTATGTTGATTGTGATGTTGTTCCTATGGAAGCATGCTCTTTGTTACTTGGTAGACCTTGGCAATATGATACTGATAGCTTGCATCATGGTCGTTCGAATCATTATTCTCTCATGTTTAAGGGTCAGAAAATAATTATACATCCTATGACACCTGAACAAATTGTTAAAGATGATCTTGCTAGAGCTGTTAAAATTGCTAAAGAACAGGAACCATCACCATCCACTTCTGATAAATTTGAAATTAAGTTGAATGCTCCTGTTTTACTTGCTACATGTGCTGATTTCGATGATATTCGAGATGCTCCTTTGCCATGCTATGCACTTGTATGCTCTAGTGTGCTTGTTTCCCTTGATGATGCACCATCTTTGGATATTCCGCCTGCGGTTGCTAACCTTTTGCAAGAGTATGCTGATGTCTTTCCCAAAGACTTGCCACCGGGTCTCCCACCACTTCGTGGCATTGAGCACCAGATCGACCTCATTCCCGGTGCCCAGCTTCCGAACCGCGCCCCGTACCGTACAAACCCGGATGAGACAAAAGAGATTCAGCGCCAGGTACAGGCGTTACTTGATAAGGGTTACTTGATAAGGGGAGGGATAGCATTTTTGTGGTTGTTGATCGTTTCTCCAAAATAGCTCATTTCATACCTTGTTATAAGACTGATGATGCTAGCAGTGTTGCTGATTTGTTCTTTAGAGAGATTATTCGTTTGCATGGTATTCCAAATACAATAGTCTCTGATCGTGATGCTAAGTTTCTCAGTCATTTTTGGAGATCACTTTGGAATAAATTGGGAACTAAATTGCTGTTTAGTACAACTTGTCACCCTCAGACTGATGGGCAAACTGAGGTGGTTAATAGGACTTTGTCAACCATGCTTAGGGCTGTTCTAGATAAAAATTTGAAACGTTGGGAAGATTGTTTGCCTCATGTTGAGTTTGCTTATAATCATGCAACACATTCTTCTACAAAGATGAGTCCTTTTTAGATTGTGTATGGTTACATTCCTCGGGCGCCTATTGATTTATTTTCGCTTGATGCTGAGGACGCCCCGCACATAGATGCTGTTGCACATGTTGAACAAATGATTAATCTGCATGAACAAACTCAACAAAACATTGCTGCTGCTAATGCTAAGTATCAAGTTGCTGGTAGTAAAGGTAGAAAACTTGTTACTTTTGAACCTGGTGATATGGTTTGGTTGCATTTACGAAAGGATCGTTTTCCTGCTTTGCGCCGTTCTAAATTGATGCCTCGTGCTGCTGGTCCTTTTAAAGTGCTAACCAAAATTAATGATAATGCTTATGTTCTTGACCTGCCTGTGGAGTTTGGTGTTTCCACTAGTTTTAATGTTGCAGATTTGAAACCATACGCGGGAGAAGATGAGGAGTTGCCGTCGAGGACGACTTCAGTTCAAGAAGGGGAGGATGATGAGGACACCACGAGTACATCTACACCCGCAGCTGCGTCTCCAGACGCTCAGGCGCCATCTCCAGAAGCTCAGGCGCCACACCAAGATGTTCCACTACGTCAGGCGTCACCAGTTGGGCCAATTACTCGGGCTCGTGCGAGGGAATTAAACTACGTCTTGCTGTTGAAGAACGAAGGCCCAAGATGCATAGAAGACGGCCCAACAGGACGGCCCAAGAGGAGCTCCTAGGGTTGGGCGTCAGGAGAGGGAGCCGCGCGCCCTCCCCCTCGCGAGACGCCACGCGCCCTTCCCCCGAGGGTGCTAGGGGTTGCGCCCCCTTCTTCCCTCTATTTAGATAGACCCCTCTTTTACTTTCAGACTTGAGTTTTGTTTTACATCTAGCTTTAGCTACACCAGAACACGCACAAATACGTGCTGTCCTCTGTGATTCAGAACTCCACCTTCGAGTGATATTAAGATTGCTCGCCTCAGATTCTTGTTCGTTTTTCGATTGCGTACAGGAATTGATCTTCATGATCAGGCTGATCTTGCGCCAGCAAGGTCGGTAACCATCGGGAGTTGGTTCAGCGATTGCATTGGCGCTTCGAGTCTCGCTCGTCGTAGTCGGATCGTGAGGGTCGCCTCCCACCAGATCGAAGTTATCTCCACTCACCGAAAGATCGGGCACTTCGCCTCTATCATAAACCGTGCCGCCCCCCTCTCTCCTCTCTCTCAAATCCCTAAAGGTGATCTCCATTTTCAACCGTGGATTCGTGAAGCTCTCTGTTCATTTGGATTCTCCATCCTTCGGAACTACCGATCCTCCCCGGAACTCCTTCGATTTGCGCAGAAAAACTTCAAGGTATTCATTTCAAAATCCCGTCGCCCGATCTCTCAATGCCTTTGGTTCTAGGATCTATGCTTTAGGGAATCATCTCCATACTTGTCATAGAACTCATGTCTACAATCTTAGAAACTTTAGATGGTTGAATCTCTTGTTCCTTGGATCGATGTCACTGCACGGCGGTTATCGGTACTACCGACCCTAGGTCGAAAGTACCGATGATCGCCTCCAGCAGCTGCTTTGCTTCAAGTTCAAACCTTGGTTTCAAATCAATTCTAGTCATCTTATATTCAATATCTACATCTCATCAGATGGCACGTGAAGGCAAGCAAGTTGTGGAGGAGCAATCCGACGATGATGTCCCCATTGCTCAAATAAAGAGGAAGGTTGGCATGGGCACTCAACGCCCACGTGGTCGTGGTCGTACCAACCCTCCTGCAGCCCCTCGTCGCTCTACCGAGCAAGGTCATCGAGCCTGCACCCAGCATGCACATCCTCAGGACGCTCATTATGATGACTATGAGGATATTTCTTTAGACACCCTATCAGAGTTCACTTTGAGGCCTAACAAGCCTCCTCGATCAGGGATTGTACGCATGGTGGACTACACCAAGGGCACCCATGACGTCTACAAGGAAAGGTACACTGACCCTACCGAGTTTCAAAAGGAGTTTACCCAAGACATCCGCTTCTAGCTTCGTCTTCATGCAGATTGGTATGAGTCAGTCATCCTATCTAAGGCTAACCTCACTGTTGATATGAAATCCATTCATTGGGATCATCTGAGGTCACTTAGGGTGCCAGCTGTGAATGAGGCCATTGATATTTGTTATGATAAGGGAATGGCTCATATCATGGCTTTGAACCTTGATTGGAATGAGGAGGTGGTGGCTCAATTCTATTCAAATCTCTATGTCAAGCGTGAAACCAAGACCATGTATTGGACTCTTCAGGGAAAGCCCCTCTATGTCACCTATGAGAGGTTTGCTCAGATTCTTGGCTTTGGCTCAGAGGATCTTGGTCGTGGGAAGATTCATGGTGGTGACATTTCTCTTGATAGTGAGATGGCCTTTATGTATGACAGTGCTTTTGGCAATATTGAGTTTGGGACCACACATGGGATGAAGCCCCTCTATAGGATGTTGAACCAACTCTTTCGATACACCTTGAGTCCTAAGATGGGTGACAACTATAATATCTCAAACATTACCAAGAACTTGCTTGTGAGGATGGCTCCCGGTCAAGAGCCTTTCAGTGTGTTCGACTTCATTTGGGAGGAAATCATTGTGTGCTCCGTGTCCGCCTACAAGAGTTGTCAGTATGCTCTTTGGATTTTTAGGATGATTTGTGAGATCACCGGAGTTGACATCATCTTTGACAAAGTTCACACTATCTACAGGCCGAACAAGGGAAACATTGAACGTCTACTTAAGTTGGGCAAGCATGCCCCTCCGAGGCCTCATATCTCAGGTGGCCCATCTTCCTATGATGCACCTTCATCTTCTCAGGGACCATCTCGTACTAGGATTCTTCCTCCCTCCGGTAGCAAGAAGAAGAGCATTCTCAACTTTCTATCTCAAGGCCTCTTTGCTTGCTTCAATGTGGGAAGGCATAATGCTCAGGAGATCTGTGCCCACAGGCAGCATGTTGATGAGCAGCCCATTAGGTTGGAGACCTATCAGAAGTCCTTGCTTGCACATCACAACATCGAGCATTCTCCCGTTCGTGAGCCTATGGACTTCCCTCCTCCACCGGTCTTCTATAATCCTTAGCAGGCATATGGTGAAGCCTATATGATGTATGGAGCGCCTCCGGATGACATCGACGATGAGGACTTTGGTGGAGGCGAGACCGAAGAAGAAGACTCTCCTTCGGCTCTTCGTTCCCCACATGATGATGATGATTGAAGGGCCTACTCTTTTTGGCGCTTGATGCCAAAGGGGGAGTGAGCTCACTATTGGTTCATGTGGGAGATGTGGTGTATCATCTAGTATCTATTTATCTATCTTAGACTTGTGGACATGTATGAACTTATTTGTGTGGTGTGATGGATGTTGGTGTGCCAAGTGAAAACTTTTAAATTTGTAAGACTTATTTATGCTAGTGTGATGTAAGAACCTAATTATCTATGCGTGATGCTATGGATGTTTGGTGGATGTTATTTCTCACTTTATTGATTTGGATATCATGTCATATGCATCACGATTATTAACTCACACTCATGCACATGTGTATGCAAATTGAGAGGGAAGCTTTTGCTAAATGTGTGTTAGGCATTTGAGGCCTCTAAAAAGTTGAAGCACATATTTAGGGGGAGTTTCTCTCAAATATTTTTGGATACACACATCTTATTTAAAATCGAATTGTGTTGTCATCAATCACCAAAAAGGGGGAGATTGAAAGTGCATCTTGGCCCCTAATTGTTTTGGTGATAATGACAAACACAATTTGAGGTACTTAATGGTTAATTAAGATGTGTGCAGGTTAAAAACAAAAGAAAAATATGTGTTGATCAAAAGAAGACCCCCAACTCGTTTTCTCGGTGTTGAGCTTCTTTGAAGGCTTAAATTCTTTTTCATTTCGAAATTGAGTATAGGAAACACCGTACTATAAAGGGGGATGCGAATTGACCGTCTTGAGATGCTAAAAGTGCTTATTGAGATGCTCCAAAGAAACCTAGAGAGACACAAAGCTTACACGTACACAAGTTGTTCTTTTTGGAAAAGTTCAGCATCTGTCGGTAGTACCGGCTCTAGGTCGGTAGTACCGGCCCTAGGTCGGAAGTACCGATCTCGTCGCTCTGGTTCCTTTTCCAGTCACCCTCGGTAGTACCAACCCCAGACCGGTAGTACCGATAAGCTCTCACTGTCTCATTTTCCAGAGACCCTCGGTAGTACCGACCTGACGCCGGTACTACCGATAAAACCCGTTTCAGCACAGTAACGGCTAGTTTCTTGGAGTGGGTATTTATACCCTCACTCCTCCCCCTTCATTTGCTGCTGACCTAACTCGAGACAAACACACCCAAGAGCTTTTACTCCTCTCCTCCACTCCCTCCTAGAGCTAAGCCTTGATTCCTTTAAGCTAGGGCTTGAGTGAGGAAGAGATTGAAGGTGTGAGATTGAGAAGCTTTGAGTGACCTATCCATCTTCTCCATCTCAAGAGCACTTGAAGCATCTCTGGGCATCGATTCGTATTTGTTACTCTTGAAGTTTGCTTCTAGACGGTTAGGCGTCGCTCGTTGAGTACCCTCTTCGTGTGGAGCACCCGGGATTGTTTGTATTACCCTCTCCTTGGTGGAGAATTCTTAGTGAGCATCATTCTCCCTTTGTGGGGATTGGGTGAGGCAAGAGGCTCTTGGTGATAGCCCTCCCTTTGTGGGATCCTCAACGGAGACGTAGCTTCCTTGGTGGAAGTGAACTTCGGATTAAATCTCTTGTCTCTTGCTTGATTGAGTTCTTCCTCTATTTGACTAACCCTAGAAGCTTGTGTTGGCCCAATCTATTTATTTGTTGTGTTCCTATCTATATCTTTGGTTGCAGGTGGTTCTTAGCATCTAAACTTAACATTTGATTCATATAAAATTGCTAGATTCACTTCTGTTTTTGAATTTCATTTTAGTCATCCCTGCCAGGTCGGTAGTTCCGCCCCTGTGCCGGTACTTCCGAGCCCTCGGAAGTTCCGACCTGTGTTTTAACCGCTGCATTTGTTTCAGAAATTTGAAGTGATCCTATTCACCCCCCTCTAGGCATCACAAGGTCCTTTCAGTCTCCAATGTTTTTTTATCCCTTCCTTTGCACCGCTGCGGACTTGCGCCTGCAACCAGCGACAACAGGATGCCCTGCAGCGGGACCACACGTCCACACCCATACCGGCCTGCAGCCACTCTAACGCCCGTTAAACGATGACGGCCATCAAGCACACGTGTCACCATCCCGTGGACACGGGCAGCTACCACCGGGTGGGAGGTAGGTACCACCGGTTGTAGCAAACCCTAAGCCAGAGCAGCTGGGCGGCCAGGCGGCATGGTGCCGACGAGGCTGGATGAGCAGCTCGACCGAAGGGCAGAGGCAAATGGTGGCGCAGAAGTCAGCGATGGCGAAGGACAGCCCTGCCGCCGTATACGTCACTGGGTTTGCCCAGCAGTCGCACCCGCGCATATGCCCGCCGCTCCAATCCCATCTCCGCCACCGCCAACGTTGCCATCTCCGCTATCGGTCAACGCCGCATCTCCGCGACGTTGCCATCTCTGCTATCGGTGAACGCAGCATCTCCGTTATCGGTGAAGACTGCAAGCATGGTTGGTAGAGATGAAAATGGGTGCCCGAAACCCGATGGGTTTTTGCTCCATTAGGGCACGGGCGTGGGTTGATTTTTATACCCGTGGGTCTAACTAATAGGTAAAAAATGAGACCCAACGTGTTCGTGAGCATGGGTTTGGGAACATAAAACCCGAACCCGTGAACCCATGGGTTTTTTTAGACCCGACTATATATCACCAAATAAGTCAATATTCTTAGCCTACACCTCAATTTTAATAGCTAAACTCCAACTCTTATATGCATGCACTATTTCTTATCATGAGTTTAATTATTAAACGATCTATACTATGCTTTATGTCACTCGTTGGAAGTGCTTTTGTTAACATGTGGTGTTATGTTTGGATAGATAATACTATACTTTCGTTAATTTACATTAATGTTGAATGCATATGTTTTAAATCATGAAGATATACATGTATATTATTTTTTCTTATTGAATTGTGAACATATATGTACACGTATATACCAGTTTTTTGTTTGATTTGGTACCCACAGGCGACCCGTGGGTACCCGTTAACCCGATGAACATGGGTTTAGGCACAAAATTAAATCCGTCACGGGTCATAAGTTTTTTAATAAGCGGGTTTTATATTCACGAACATGGGTCTGAGATGGCAAAACCCAGCGGGTTTGTAATGGTTGTGGTGTGGGGCAGTGGGCTGAGATGGGCCGACCTGCGTAGATGAGTTTGTCGGGCCACCGTCTGACCCAAAACGGACGATGGAAATGTCGATTCCAGACACAGGACTCCAGAGGATCTGATTCCTGTATGCACCCAGCACAAAGTCTAAGTCAGCAATAGAGCATAGAAACTGGCAACGACTCGACGGTTGACGCATGCTTGAATGATACTAACAAAGCCAATTGAGACAACTAAGCAAGGAGTTTATTAAGGGCAACCACTGACAGACTGACTGTCGGTACACCATGATGTGCCCTTTAGTTGTCACTACTATTCGACTGTACACGACACGAGATTGTCCAAAGGATCTGGTGCACGGCGACGGTGCAACTAATCCTCAGCTCTAAACCAACAAGGAGTCAAGCAGTGAAAGGGTAGCATTGCTGCTAGTTTATTTCGTCAAAATTTGCGGCCTTTCCTGGCATTGTTCAGTTGCTCCAGCAAGTCCTGTATGGTGAGAGATGCTTCCTGCCAAAGACGAAACAATTTGAACGAAATGTACGAGACGAGAAAGAAAGTGTTGCTGCGAAAAGCCACACAGGGAACTGCCGTCACAGTTTGTTGACACTCACCTTCAGTTTCTTCTTCAGGCTGTCCTCTTCTTGGTCTCGACGGCTTCTTTCTTCAGAGAAGATGTCAATCAGTGCTTCTTGTTCCTTGGTTGCAGACTCAAGTTGTCTCTGCAAATCCTCCACCTGGAAGGTAAAAGGAATGGACAAGGGGCAATCAAAATATATTATCCCCGGAGCAAAATGTAATCTTAGGGAGCAAAGTCAGGGATACGAGAAACACAAATACTCATAGGAGCTGCTAGCAAGCAGTCACGGGTCAGGTCCTGGATTTAAGTAATATAAAAAGGTAGATGGTTATCTTACCGACCAAACACAGAAAAACAATAAATTTGTAAGATGGAAGAACAAACTATGGCTACCAAGCACGTGTGTCAGGCTCAGGCTTGTAAACACAGAATCTCGTGGTACTACTGCCTCTATTAAAAAATATAATTTACTTTAGTTTTGCAAATCAAACTTCTCTAGTTTTGATCAAGTTTACAGAAAAATGAAAAATAATGCTACAGAAAAGACATCCCAAATCTTTAAAAAATCGAACATTGCAATAGTTAAACAACATAGCGTTTGTTGCGGTAATTTTTACACATTATTTGACCACTAATGTTGAACTAGGTACTTTTTAATGTTTTGTCAGAGCATCCTATGGAAAATTTCGCATCAGACATCTGAGCGCTAATGGTGCCGAAAAAATGAACCAACATCTGCAGCATCAAATCAGTTTCGTTAAATCCACCATGGAACTTGTTAGGCCATGATCAGTTTGACGTAGGACAAAACTAAACAACCTACATTTTAGATGGAGACAGAACATTTCAAGACACTAACAGGCAACAAAACTAAATCCTGAATTCACTACAATAGAGTGGGCAAATTCTTGTTTTTTGGGTAAGCAGAAAAGACAGAAAGTGTACCCTCGCTGTCAGCGACTTATTCTTGTCCCGCACCATCACCAGCTCTTGGTGCATCGATTCTTCCACCTTTGATAATCTGAGGGAAGAATATCATTAAGAAACCACCATACTGCAAGTCCGCAACTAAGTAAACTGTAATATCGTTGATACATTGCTAGCATGCTGGTTTGGTAGTTCCAGCAACCAAGTTATCATGGTCAAATAGATAGTGTTGCTTACTTGATTGAAATTCTTAGGTTTTCCTTCAAAATGCACTTGTAGGTATGCATCTCATTGCCCTCATCTTTTTTATAAGGAAAGAGTCCATTTTTAACCATCCAACTCTTGCCTCGGTTTGGTTCCGACAATCGAACTTCAAAACCAAAAATCTTTGACAAACCAATTCTTAAAACCATTCATTCTTTTTACCATCAGGCGGTTTTGGTGAACGGTTTCGCTGACGTGGACACCATGTGGCGGTAGGGCCCACTCATCAGCCCTCCTCTCTCTTTCCTTTATCTTCTCTTCTCATCTCTCTTCCATCTCACTCTCCTCTCTCCTCCGCCGACCGCCATCAGCCCCTGTGACGACCGCCCCTCCATGGCCCCCGACGACCGCCATCGACCCCTGCGTCGGCCGCTCCTCCATGGCCCCCACGCCTGCTGCACCTCCATGGCCCCTGCCGGCTGTCGCCGCCTCCAATGGCTCCTACGCCAGCCACCCCCATGGCCCCTGCGCCAGCCTCTCCTCCGACCAGCGCCACCGCAACCGCCATCCCTCCGACCAGCGCCACGGTCGCTCCTACCAACGGCCGCCACCTGCGCTAGCTAGTGGCCATGGTCTACGCCGTCGTCAAGTGCCACAGCGCCGCGGCCGTCGTCGATAGGTCCCTCTCAGCCCGGCTCCACATGCTCTACGCGCGAGGCACTACGCGAGCAGAAGGTCCTCAAGCTCGAGGCACTACGCGGGCAGAAGGTCCTCGAGCCCCCTGGCTACGATGCCGCAACCGTCGCGGGCCACACCAAGCAATTCCTCGCGGGTGATGTCCATCGTCGCAGTACTGAGGTGGACCACCTCACCGACACTGTAGACCAGCACGAGCACCTCGTGGGGCTCGACGGGAGACTGGCGTGGGTTGCCATGGGAGGCAGCGGCGCTGGTCGGAGAACCGGCTAGCGTGGAGGCCATATGGGAGCAGCGGCCTGGTCAGAGGGGCGGCCAAGCCCAGGGGCTGACGCCTGTCAGCGAAGGAGAGAGGAGGGGGGGAGAAAAGAAAGAGACGAGAGGAGGGATGACAAGTGGCCAAGTGGGCCTCATCACCATGTGGCGCTCACGGCAGCAAAACCGATCACCAAAACCGCCCAATGGTAAAAAATTAATGGTTTTAAGAATTGGATGGTCAAAGATTTCTGGTTTTGGAGCTCGATGGTCAAAACCAAACTAAGGGAAGAGTTGGATGGTCAAAAATAGACTTTTTCGTTTTTATAAAAGTAAATACCTCTCCAAACCAAAAGATCAAAAGAACTGGTATATAGTACAAATACATTGTAGTTTCATGTCTTGATTTCTGAATGTGGCATGTGGACCATCATAATATCTTATCAGTGACACTTGGTAATGTACCTCATTTAAGCATGGAATTCCCTTAACTCAATTACACAAACTTGTTGCTACATTTTAAGGTCAATGTCTCAATAGTTGCACAACTTGGAGTATGGTAAGAAAGTGACAATATGATCAATCTGATACTTCAACTTTGATTACATCACATGAACTGCCATCCACATACAGTAACTATGTTGGTTGCCATGTAAGAAAAATAGAAGCTAAACCTGCTGATATTTACCTTTCCTTTAGTGACGAGTTTTCATCCCTTAATCGCTTGATAACAGCCTCATACTCATCAATATAGTGCAGACCTCCATTACTTGTCGCATTTGGGTCCTGTGTAGTAAATATTGGACAGATTAAACTATGATTCCTTGACATGATAATCAATAAGTATAAAGTAGGCAAGTAGCAATGAGTACCACATAAAAATTTGGAAGCTCAGTGAATATCATCTCAGCAGTTAACAAAAAAATGAATTTTATATCAAGCAAGTTATGTTGGACTGCAATACCATATAAATGAGGAAAACAATGTACCTGAATCCATTAATTCACATGGCATACAACTCAATAAGGACCCAAATAGTGCCTGCGCACACATGATTTACTGTTGCACCCACACAGTCCATGTTCAATGAACCAAGACTACCCCATCACTGCTTCTCACCACCGCACGGTCCAGGTTCAAAGAACCAGGACCACCCTTCACTGCTGGCCGGTAGGGGAAAACCACTGCCCCCACAGTATTTCACTAAGAGATCAACCCCAGTCCGGCCAAGAAAGGTCACGAAAGCTGCCCCCTGTGGTTCAGGCCTTTACCCGTGCTTTGAGGCCCAACCCACGACTAGCCACTTACATGAGGGTCTTGCCCACCACAGGTCAGTTACCCACCAAGGGAACCAGTGAGTAACCATTTTTATAATCCAGCACCATTTAATTCGCTCCAATGGGGAGTCGAGCGAGCCTACTCTAACCACCAGGCTAGAGGCTCTTTCTCATAGTTGGATCTCACACTCACACTGGACCTCACAGTTACTGATCGAATGGCCCGGAATGTGCGCATGCCAGGGCATAAACGTCTGCATGCCTCAAACTAGCATTTCTCATAGGGCATCAATCCATATATTTACCTACTCTTGTAGAATTTTGATATGGCAGCTATTCCATCAGAGGAATATTACTTGTTCCAAAAAATTTCTAATACTTTGTATGGAAGAAATAGCTGTCAAGCACTAAAACCAGCCATGTGCGATTCAGCAAGAAAACATGAACCAACCCAGAATATAAATTGTACACTTAACTGTGCAGTTTATATTACCAAACCAAAAAGAAAACTAGCATTTCACCTAAACCCAGCTAAAGTAATGCTAAAAGATAAATACCATAGAGGAATCTGTTGAGTAATTGCTGAAGCTCCCCCTTGATTCCCTGCTTAGCAAAGGTCAATGGAGTTGGTAAAACTCCTCAGGTGCACTGCCCAGCCGTATATGGCAGCAGGCACTCATTGTATCAGGGCAAGCATGCCCCTGTAGTGTCACGTATATAGTACTAGTAGCTGTACAAGTAGGAGTACTAGTAGTTGGTAGAAGTAGTGAGTAGTTTTTGTACCTAGAGTGACTTTGGCCTCAACAAAAGAGTAGCAAGGCAGCAATGCAATTCAGTTCAGCAGAACACAAGTGCAGCAGCAGCTAAGAGTTGTGTGTGTGTTTGAACTCACCTGGTGAGCTGAGAGCTGCTCCATTGCCAACAAGTGGTATCAGAGCCGCGGTTCGGCGCAGGGAAGATGAGATGGCAGACCAGGAGCGCGGGCGCAACGGCAGGCGCGGGCGTGGCCGAGGGCGCGGCCACTCCGTTGGTCGCCGCGGCTGCTCCATCTCACCACATCGCGGGGCGACATACGTGAAGAAGACGATCCGCGACATCCGCGGCGTGACGTTCCCCATGCTCACGCGCACGAACTACGCCGAGTGGGAGGTGCAGATGTCGGTGATGCTGAAGGCGCGCGGCCTCTGGGAGGCCGTGAGCAACAGTACCGACGAGAAGGAGGACGACAAGCTCACCATGGAGGGGATCCTCAAGTCGGTGCCGTCGGAGTACCGCGTCCTGCGGGGATCGAAGAAGACGTCGAAGGAGGCGTGGGACGCCCTCAAGGTGATGCGGCTCGGCGGTGACTGAGCGAGCAAAGCCAAGGCGCAGCAGCTGCACCGCGAGTACGAGGCGCTCGATTTCAACGACGGTGAGACCGTCGAAGACTTCGCGCTGCGCCTCACTGGAATGGTGACTCAGCTGGGGGCGCTGGGTGCTCCGGTCGGTGAAGACGACACCGTCCGCAAGTTCCTGCGCTGCGTCCCGGAGAAGTATGATCAGATCGCCATCTCCATCGAGACGTACTTGGAGATGGAAGCGCTCACCATCGAGGAGGTGACAGGGCGTCTCAAGGCGGCGAAAGATCGATTCACCGCAAGAGCGGCGAAGGCGGCCGTCACAGCTGCCATGACGAAACTCCTTGCCGCTCAAGACGAGCGGGCGTTGCAGCTGCGCGGACGTGAAGTAGGGGAAGGTTCCTCTGCTCCGCGCGGTGGGAGCAGAGGAGGACACGGCAGAGGCCGCGGTCGCTCCAACACACGCAGCCGCGGCCGCAGCGGCGAGCGCAGCAGCCGAAAATTCGCCAAGGACCAGTGCCTCAACTGCGGCGACTTTGGGCACTAGTACAGGGACTGCAGGCAGCCGTGCCGGGAGCGCGCGCACCTGGCTCAGGAGGATGACGACGAGCCGGCGCTCCTGATGGCGCAGGTCTGTGCGCTCCACGACACAGAAGAGGACGTCGCGCCGCGTGCCCCTGTGGTGCTCGACGAGAGGCGAGCACAAGTCCACCTCGGGGAGGAGGACGGCGACGGCGGCGGCAACAAGAACAAGATGTGGTACCTGTGGACTCGGGGGCCAGCAACCACATGACCAGAGAACGCGAGGCCGTCTTCGAGCTTAACACCGAGGTCGTCGGAACAGTGAAGTTCGGCGACGGCTCGCACGTGGAGATTCAACAGCGCGACACCATCGTCTTCAAGTGCCAGAACGACATGCACCGAGCCCTCGCCGATGTGTACTACATCCCCAAGCTGCAGAGCATCATCATCGGCATCGGGCAACTGGACGAGCGGGGCTGTCAAGTGCTCATCGACGACGGCGTGCTCCACATCCGCGACAAGGATCGCCACCTCCTCGCCAAGGTCAACCGCTCCACCAACCGGCTCTACAAGATCTATCTCCGGCTCACAAAGCCCGTGTGCCTGGCGGCGCACGGCGACGACGAGGCGTGGCTCTGGCACGCCCGGTTCGGCCACCTCAGCTTCGACGCGCTGAGGAACTTAGCGCGCCATGGGATGGTGCGCGGACTGCCGGAGATCGTGTCATGACAGAGCATCGCCAGGAAGAAGACGTACTTTAGTTTTACGCTTTCGTTTTTGAATCGGTGTGAGTTGTAAGCGGGGCCAAGTGCTAGTTAGTATGACTAGTGGGCCCAAGGCCATGTACCAGGTGTTGGCTTATAAGCCTCTTTGCTGTAACAGACAAGGTATCGAATTATTATCAGACAAGTAAACTGGTTGGAAGGCAGGGGCTCATCGCCCCTCTTCCCTATCGAGATCCTCTCCTGTTCATCTCTGAATTCACTCACGCTGGCGGGTTGATCTCCCCGTCGGCCAAGGGTAGTTACAGTGGTATCAGATTCGGCGTTCCTTGGTGTGAGTGGTCGGCTAATTTTCGGCGGAAGCAGAGTCTCGGGTTCGTCAGCGAGTTCGGCGGATTTCGCGAGTTGTGGTGAGACCAAATCCCGGGGATCTGAGTCTGCAAACAGATTAGGTCGGGTTCTTCGATCTGTGTAGCATCTCGTTGCCAGAGCGACCCCGTAATTCCAATCCACGCGGAATCGATTTACGGTACGATTCATCACGGCTCCTCCGAAGCCTTCGGCGCAGACGAGGTTGGTGTTGGAGACCATGGAGTCAATGGAGCAGCGCGAGAAGGATCGTTGGGCGAACATGGATGAGAGCATCGATTTGTTGTTCTCGAAGGTGGGCGAAATTGACAAGGCCCAGCAACAGATGGCAACACAATTGGATCTCAGCGCACAGATCATGGAGTGGGTGCTTAAGGATCAGGCATTACTGGCCAAACAGATGGAATCTACGGGACAAGCAGTGGCTCGTTTGACTTTGCAGCATCAGCAGCAAGGGGAATTCCGTCGTCCTCCAAGGCGAAATCAGGCAACTACTGATGGGGGTTTCTCTTCAGAAGATGAAGGACAGGCACCTCTACCTCATCCTCATATGTTAGGTACATCTGCTGGAAACCACTCTAAATCTCAGCAGTACATACCAAAAATGCCTTTTCCGCGATTCAGTGGTGATAATCCTAAGATCTGGAAGGATAAGTGCTTAGCTTACTTTCGAGTATTCAATTTACCTGAAGCCCTGTGGGTACCTACTGCTAGTATGTGTATGGATGATAATGCTGCTAGGTGGTTACAAGTGCATAAACTTACTCATGGTGTCAGTAATTGGAGTACATTCATAGCTGCTGTAGAAAGTCAGTTTGGCTCTTATGATTATAGAGATGCAATAGGGGAATTGGTGACATTATCTCAGGATGGCCCTCTAGAGGATTATATTTCTGCATTCACTGACTTGCAATACCAAGTACAAATGCATAATCAAGGATTGGATGAAATTTATTTTGTCACCCAGTTCATGAAGGGTCTGAAATCTGAGTTGTCAGCTGGGGTTCAATCTCAAATTCCTGAAACCATGAAAAGGGCAATTATGTTGGCCAAAGTGCAACAGCAAATTTTGGACAGCAAGGTGATGAAGTCCAGCAAGTATAATGGCAAAAACAATGCATCAGTTCCTAAATTACAACAAAGCTTTACCACCCAGCAATCTGAGCAGGGAAAGGCAGTTGAGAGATTACAGAAGAGCAAATGGTCTATGTATGTATTGTGGTGATAAATATAACCCTGCTCATGCAACTACTTGTACAAAGAGACCCCAGGCACAGGTGCATGCTTTAGTGGTAAATCCTCTTGATAATATTCTAACTGAAGAGGTGCTGAATCAGTTGGCTATTGAGGATACAATCTCTGATGAATTAATGCAATTATCTCTCAATGCTATTTCTGGAACTGCAGAAGGAGAAGTTCTCAGGATTAAAGCTACTGTTAAGAATAAAGTCATGCTTCTTTTACTTGACAGTGGCAGTTCTCATAGCTTTGTGAGCTCTTCTTTTTGTCTCAAGTGAGAATATCACCAGTGAAGGTAACCCCTAGGAAGGTGAAGGTGGCCAATGGCCAAACTCTTATCACTGACAAGAAAGTGCCTCAGTTGGAGTGCCTGTGTCAGGGATACACTTTCAACACTGATTTTCAGGTGTTAGAATTGGGAGCCTATGATGCAATATTAGGCTATGATTGGCTTAAACCTCACAGCCCTATGCTTTGTCATTGGGAAAACCATACTGTCCAGTTTCAAGATAGGAACAGGGACATTAAGCTTCAAGGTGTTCTACCTATGCAACTCACTATTTCTAAGATTTCTGCCACAAGCTTAGCTAAATTGGATAAAGGCAATGATATTTGGGCAGTAGCTATAGTTAACTTTGTTGAACCTACACCTAGTGTACCTGCACCTGAGATGGAGAAAGTACTGGCAGACTTTCAAGATGTCTTTACTAAGCCAAGTGGGTTACCTCCCCAAAGAATTTATGATCATACTAATACCTCTATTGCCCAATTCTGTCCCTGTCAACTCCAAACCTTACAGGTATTCACCTAAGCATAAGGATGAAATTGAGAAGCAAGTACAGGAATTGTTGGAGGCAGGACTGATCACTCATAGTACAAGTCCTTTTGCTTCTCCAGTGTTATTGGTGCAGAAAAAAGATGGCAGTTGGAGGTTTTGCATTGATTACAGGAAACTTAATGCACTTACCATCAAGAATAGGTTTCCACTTCCTGTTATTGAGGAAATTTTGGATGAGTTGGCTGGATCTATGTACTTTACCAAATTGGATATGACAGCTGGTTACCATCAAATTAGAATGCAACCAGAGGATGAGCCTAAGATAGCATTTAAGACTCATCATGGTCATTTCCAGTTCAGGGTAATGCCATTTGGCTTAACTAATGCACCAGCCACCTTTCAATGTATGATGAATCAGGTGTTACAGCCCTTTTTGAGGCAATTTGTATTAGTCTTTCTGGATGATATTCTGATCTACAGTCCTTCTTGGGAGCTCCATCTACAACATATCCCAGCTGTGCTACAAGAACTGAGGAAGCATCAGTTTTACTTAAAGAGCAGTAAATGTGCTTTTGCTCGAACTCGGATAGAATATCTGGGCCATATCATCTCAAGGGAAGGAGTGGCCACTGATGCCTCTAAGACAGCTGATATGCTTAATTGGCCAACTCCAGTCAATATCACTGAATTGAGGGGCTTTCTGGGTCTCACTGGATACTATAGAAGATTTGTTCAGCATTATGGTATTTTGGCTAAACCTCTCACCAACTTACTTAAGAAGAATCAGTTCCAAGCTGATAGGGCATTTCTTCAGCTGAAGAAGGTGATGACTGAAACCCATGTGTTAGCCCTACCTGACTTTACCATTCCATTTGTCATAGAAACAGATGCTTGTGCCACTGGTGTGGGAGCTGTGCTCATGCAACAGGACAGACCAATTGCATTTTTAAGTAAAGCTTTAGGCCCTCAGCATTCTAGTCTGTCCATTTATGAAAAGGAGTTCTTAGCACTTATCATGGCAGTGGAAAAATGGCGCCCTTATCTTCAGCGCCAAGAATTCACTATTAGAACTGATCACAAGAGTTTGGCCTATTTATCTGAGCAAAATCTTCACTCTGAGCTTCAGAGAAAGGCTATGACTAGGCTTATGGGCTTGCAGTTCAAGATAATTTACAAGAAAGGCAAAGAAAATACTGCAGCTTAAGCTTTGTCCCGAGTAGCACACTTGATGCTCATCCAAGCTGTATCTGAGGCCACACCCTTATGGGCACAAGAAGTGATCAACTCTTACCATACTGATTCAGCAGCTTAGAAACTTCTTCAGTCATTGGCTGTCAAGTCACCTAATGAACAAGGTTACTATCGGGAAAAAGGACTCATCAAACATAACCAACATGTATGGATTGGCAACAACTCTGCTTGGAGGACTAAGGTCATTGCTGCTTTACATGCCAGTCCAATTGGCGGTCACTCAGGAGTTAACTCCACCTACCATAAAGTCAAGCATCACTTTTATTGGAAAGGGCTTAGACAGGATGTGGAAGACTTTGTGAAACAATGTGATATTTGCCAACATGCAAAACATGAATTAACTCACCCAGCAGGATTGCTTCAACCACTTCCCATTCCAGCTGGTGCTTGGCAGGATATTACTTTGGATTTTGTGGAGGGCCTTCCTATGTCTGACAGATGCAATGTCATTCTAGTGGTGGTCGACAGGTTCACTAAGTATACCCACTTCTTATCCCTGAAACATCCTTTTAC
The DNA here is from genome assembly GCA_036936925.1 of Cenchrus fungigraminus. NCBI lineage: Eukaryota > Viridiplantae > Streptophyta > Magnoliopsida > Poales > Poaceae > Cenchrus > Cenchrus fungigraminus. Next base: position 15,345 of record JAQONI010000019.1, on the reverse strand, counting down.
CGCTTCTCAAGTTGCACAGCTATTACTAGATTCTGTAGTTAAATTGCATGGAGTGCCCAAGAGCATCATATCAGATAGAGACAGGATTTTTCTCAGCAATATTTGGCATTCTTTATTCACATTGCTGGGGAGTAAATTGGTTCATAGTACTGCCTACCATCCTCAGACAGATGGTCAAACTGAGAGGGTTAATCAGTGTTTAGAAATGTATCTTCGTTGTGCTATTCAACAATCTCCACTGCAATGGAAGAAATGGCTTCCTTTGGCTGAGTTGTGGTACAATTCTTCCTATCACTCTTCATTGGACTGCTCACCGTTCAAGGCTCTATGGGTATGATCCTAATCTGGGAATTGTCCAAGCTCCTGGGAATGATTCAGAAACTGATGTTACAGTTCAACAGATGATCAAGGAAAGGGAAGCACATGCTCAAATGCTGAAAGAGCAACTGCTGACTGCCCAGAACAGAATGAAGATACAAGCTGACAAGAAACGCAGTGATCGATCCTTCCAAGTTGGTGAGATGGTACTACTGAAACTTCAACCATATGCTCAGGCTTCAGTAGTGAATCGGCCATATACTAGCTGGCATACAAGTTCTTTGGATCCTACGAGATTCTAGAGAAGATTGGTCCGGCTGCATACAAGCTTGCATTACCAGCTGACAGCAAGGTACACAATGTCTTTCACGTGTCACAGCTTAAACCATATGTTCCAGACCATACTCCTACCTTTCATGATATTTCACAACTGGTGGATCTAAGTGCTCATTCTACTGAACCCGAGCTGGTTCTGGATCGTCGTCTGGTGAAGAAAGGTAACACAGCCGTACCACAAGTTCTTCTGAAATGGAAGGGATTCACTCCAGCTTCAGCTACGTGGGAGGATTTGTATGTGGTTCTGTGGTTCAGCAGCGGTTTCCATCGTCAGTCGCTTGGGGACAAGCTCCACTTCAGGGGGGGGGGGTGTCATGACAGAGCATCGCCAGGAAGATGTACTTTAGTTTTACGCTTTCGTTTTTGAATCGGTGTGAGTTGTAAGCGGGGCCAAGTGCCAGTTAGTATGACTAGTGGGCCCAAGGCCATGTACCGGGTGTTGTCTTATAAGCCTCTTTGCTGTAACAGACAAGGTATCGAATTATTATCAGACAAGTAAACTGGTTGGAAGGCAGGGGCTCATCGCCCCTCTTCCCTATCGAGATCCTCTCATGTATTATCTCTGAATTCACTCACGCCGGCGGGTTGATCTCCCCGTCGGCCAAGGGTAGTTACAGATCGTCCACGACAGGGAGCTGTGCGACAGCTGCCTTGCCGGGAAACAGAGGAGGCAGCCATTCCCCAAGACCCCAACGTACCGCGCCGAGGACCTGTTGGAGCTCGTCCACGGCGACTTGTGCAGGCCAATCACGCCGGCCACTCACGACGGGAGGCGCTTCTTCCTCCTGCTCGTCGACGACTGCAGCCGCTACATGTGGGTGCTCCTGCTGTCAAGCAAGGCTGAGGCGGCGGCGGTGGTCAAGCAATTCAAGGCGAAGGTCGAGACGAAGACGGGGAAGAAGCTCAAGGTCCTCCGCACAGATCATGGTGGTGAGTTCACCTCGATTGAATTTGGTGTGTATTGTGCAGAGGAGGGGATGCAGAGGCATCTCACGACGCCCTACTCGCCGCAACAAAACGGCGTGGTGGAGAGAAGGAACCAGACCATCGTCGGCATGGCACGTAGTATGCTCAAGGCCAAGGGCGTGCCGGCGACGTTCTGGGGCGAGGCGGTGAGCACAACAGTGTTCATCTTGAACCGCTCACCGACAAAGAGCTTGAAGGGGATGACCCCCTTTGAGGCATGGCACGGCCAGAAGCCGGACGTGTCATTCCTGCGCACGTTCGGGTGCGTAGGACATGTGAAGGAGACGAGGCCGGGCCTCACAAAGCTGGAGGACAGGAGCACTCCGATGGTGCTCCTAGGCTATGAGGCGGGGAGCAAGGCGTACCGCCTCTACAATCCACGTGCGCGACGAGTATGCATCTCGCGCGACGTGGTGTTCGACGAGAAGAGGGCATGGCGCCTGGGTGACCCGTGAAGTAGAGGAAGTGCAGGAAGAAGGGGATGCAGGGGCGGCGGCTGAGCCAGAGGAGGCCGACGCGCCCGCTGAAGCAGAGGAGCCGGGATCGCCTGTTGGACAGGGATCACCGGCACCGGGAACGCCTGTGGGACAGGGATCGCCGGTAGCAAGCGTGTCCCCAAGCATGGCTTCACCAGTCCGCTACGCTTAGCTGCCGCCGCCAGAGGTCTCTGATCTTGTCGACGACGACTACGACGTCGAGACGCTGCGATTCCGGGCGGTGGACAACATCGTCGGCCATGGAACACCGCCGGGGTTTGCGGAGCGCATCCTCGACGATCAGGAGCTGCACCTGGGCAGCGCAGAGGAGCCGACGACGTTCCGCGAGGCGGAACGCGACCACCGCTGGCGGAAGGCGATGATCGAGGAGATGCACTCGATCGAGGAGAACAAGACGTGGGTGCTCGTCGATCCGCTGGCGAATTGCCGGCCAACTGGGCTGAAATGGGTCTTCAAGGAGAAGCGCGACGAGCACGGCAACATTGTGAAGCACAAGGTGAGGCTAGTGGCTAAGGGCTACGTGCAACAGGTAGGAGTGGACTTCAAGGAGGTCTTCGCTCCGGTGGCGCGGATGGAATCCGTGCGGCTGCTGATGGCGATGGCGGCGACCAAGAACTGGGAGATTCATCACATGGATGTGAAGTCCGCCTTCTTGAACAAGGAGCTCGAGGAGGTCTTCGTGCAGCAACCGCCGAGTTTCATGGTAGCCGACGAGGAGCACAAGGTGCTCCGCCTGCACAAGGCGCTCTACGGACTGCGGCAGGTGCCGCGGGCGTGGAACATCAGGCTCGACGAGAGCCTGACGACGCTCGGCTTCGCCAAGTGCCCCAGCGAGCACGCGCTCTACACCAAGCGAGCGGCGCACAGCGCGGTTATCGTCGGCGTGTACGTGGATGACCTGGTCATCACCGGTGAGAAGGCGGACATCGACACCTTCAAGAAGCAGATGACGAAGATGTTCCGCATGAGCGATCTGGGATTGCTCAGCTACTACCTCGGAATTGAGGTGGAGCAGGGGAGCCGCAGCATCACCCTGTGCCAGAGCGCGTACGCGAAGAAGCTCCTGGAGCGGAGCGGCATGAGTGGCTGCAAGGGAGTACAGGCGCCGATAGAGAAGCTCAAGCTGTCAAAGAACAGCACTGCGGCGAAGGTCGACGCCACGCGATACCAGAGCATCATCGGCGGCCTGAGGTACCTCACGCACACACGACCCGACATCAGCTTCGTTGTGGGGGTACGTGAGCCGCTTCATGGAGGATCCCAAGGAGGATCGCCTCGCCGCGGTCAAGCATCTGTTGCGCTATGTGGCAGGGACAAGTAGGTACGGCCTCATCTATCCGCGGCGAGGAACGACGATGCTGGAGCTAACGGGGTATAGCGACAACGACATGGCGGGCGACATTGATGGAAGGAAGAGCACCTCCGGCGTGTTGTTCTTCCTCGGTGATTGCCCCATCTCCTGGCAGTCACAGAAGCAAAAGATCGTCGTGCTGTCCACCTGCGAGGCAGAGTACATTGCGGCGGCGACGGCGAGCTGCTAGGGAGTTTGGCCGGCCCTTTTGCTCAAGGAGCTCACCGGAGCAAGGCTCGAGGGGCCAGTCCTGCTGGTAGACAACAAGTCTGCCATTGCTCTAGCCAAGAATCCCGTCCTACACGATCGCAGCAAGGACATTGACACCAAATTCCACTACATCAGGGACTGCATCGAGGAAGGGAAGATCAAGGTTGAGTACGTCCAGACTGCAAGGCAGCTTGGCGACATTTTCACCAAGCCCCTTGGACGGCTTCAGTTCGAGGAACTGAGGAACAAGGTGGGGATGGAGGAGATCAAGAAGGAGCATCACACTTAGGGGAAGAATTGTTGAGTAATTGCTGAAGCTCCCCCTTGATTCCCTGCTCAGCAAAGGTCAATGGAGTTGGTAAAACTCCTTAGGTGCACTGCCCAGCCGTATATGGCACCAGGCACTCATTGTATCAGGGCAAGCATGCCCCTGTAGTGTCATGTATATAGTACTAGTAGCTGTACAAGTAGGAGTACTAGTAGTTGGTAGAAGTAGTGTGTAGTTTTTGTACCTAGAGTAGACTTTGGCCTCAACAAAAGAGTAGCAAGGCAGCAATGCAATTCAGTTCAGCAGAACACAAGTGCAGCAGCAGCTAAGAGTTGTGTGTGTGTTTGAACTCACCTGGTGAGCTGAGAGCTCGGCACTGGAGGCAGCAGGGCTGCTCCATTGCCAACAGAATCAACACGAAGCAAAGACATAGGAGGATACAGGTATGGAAAACGGTGGTAAGAAGCTTCCATGCTTAATACAATAAAAGAAACTTTTGAAAGCTGCATAAATCATAATGCTCTAGCACACCATGGCCCCAGTTATCATTTGCAAATAGGAAATTATAAGCACACAATTGAACATTTGCAGAAGAAAATTTTACCATCGACTGTGATTTAGTTCTTACCCTCTCTCTTTCTGTGAGTCCACTGGATTGAGGTGTTGTCATACCAATACCGCCATTTTGAAATGATTTTTGGTTTATATCAAGGATGTGAGATCTTGACCTTGATGATGGAGTGCCCACAAACTCAGAATCACTGCCATCGCTATCAGGTAGCCCATGTAGTACTGACTTTGTAGATCGTTTATTCCTTGCGGACTTCTCAGCTCTCTGCTGGATACCAAATGATGTGCCAGCCTTCCCACTCTTTTTACTATTGTGGAAATCTTTTGAATGTGTGTAGCCTTTCCCAGAGCGATAGGGTGATGGTTGTGCACTTGTGGTGTTTTCAGGAAAATTTTCTGTCCAAAATAGGCGAGCAAATTGTCATGCTTCTGATTATTCAATATACAATGTACTGTATAATTTGTTGCACTACCTTACACATATGTAAAATAAATTCAAACAAAAACGATAAAGATGTCATATGAAATCATGTTGTAATTAAAGTGATTGTTGGATTGGAGGTTAGTGCATGAAAAGAAGAACAATTAATGCAAACTCCAAGAATTGGCAAAGATAATTTTCTCAAAGAAGAAAAAAAATAGTTCTCATTACAATAGTCCTCAAATAGCTTACCCCAACTTGCTTGGGAGTTGGGACAAAGGCATTTTTTGCTATTTTCATTATTTGTTGTTTTACAAGAATAGTTTATGTTTTACATTGATGATCCTCACAAGTTCCAATATTCCGCCATGTGGGCAACAATGCAAAGTAGTATCTCTATTTCAAGCATTTTTTGGCATGACTGATATTACATCTGTATCGTAATATTTGTCACTTTTGATCAAGACATTTGACCATTTATTTAGTTTGTGACTTACTTGTCATGAAAAGTATTTTAAGCATAACTTGTCTTTTTGTATATTTACAATAAATTTTTGAATTAGACGAATAGTCCAATGTTGTGTGGAAAAGTCAATGGTGACAAATATTTCGAATCGGAGGAAGTACTAGGTTATTATATTAGAGGCACACCTTTAGTAGTTTAAGTCTGGAAAACTGTTTCTTTTACCATTCGATGGAAGCTAATTTGGTAGCTATACCTGCCCCTGGCCCAACTTAGCCCACTTGTGAGTGGCACAAAGTCTGCAGATCTAACAACTGCTTGAATGAATGGAGCAAAATAAAAACTAGATATAGAAGTTAAGGAACCAAAAGAGAACCAATGTGTTCACAACCAAAAATGGAAGCAGGAGAGCAAAAAGTTTAGAGGCCCAAGACAAATGGCTCTTTGTTTCTAATCACTCCAAAGCAATCGGAGTCAACAAGTTATAGAATTCCTAACTCCCTCCGCCCCAAATTATTAGTCATTTTGGCTTTTCTAAATTCATAGATTTTGCTATGCACCTAGATATATACAACTTAGAAAATCCAAAACGACTAATAATTTGGCAAGGAGTAAAAACTAAGTATGTAAAGAGTTAGTAAACTAAAATGCTCATAGCAAGTCACAGCATAGTCAAATCCAGAATTATCCCATTATTTACCTCCCTCTCCTGACTCAGAGATTCTGCCAGGTCGTGGTGCAACATATCCTATTCGATGAGCATTCCCTGACCTATCAAAAAGAAACAGAGGAAGATGAATGTTGAGAACAAGACTGACACTCCATACAACTTGGTCTGCCAAAAGGTGCACAAATGAGGAAGTATTAGGCCATGTTCAGAATTCACCATAGCTAGTTAAGCCCGTGATTTGACCAGAACATTGCTAGCAAAGCCAGCACTGGGTCAGGCAACCCAATGGATGGGCGGACTCAAGGGTCCATCCAAACATTCCCTTACTACCAATATATTATTTTGCCAAATGGACACACAATGAACGAAGACAAATGATAGCAAAATGTACCAGTAATCCTTCTGCATTTGAACTAAGCGTGTTTCAAGTCTTGCCAGAAGTGTCGTGCGCTCAAAGTCCTGCTTATCATGAGCTGGCTCAATGAAGTTTGCTTCAAGTACACCTGCAGTGTAAATTAATCATTACTAGATTTTGTACTCACTATACAATTAAAGACTAAAATAGCCAAAGCAAGCAAGAGGACTACCTATGACACCACGGCCACCACTTCCTGCAGCAGTCCACACTCTCCAGAAAGGCTAAAAAACACTTACATTAATAAATCGATAAACATCATGCGAAGTACTACCAAGAAGTATTATGTTAGAAACAGAAATACAGAATACAGGTAAACACCATTGAGAGAGTGAGGCCAATCAATAACTAGTACTATTCAAAGTAAACAATAAATTTATCTTTGCTAAATGACACCCTGTTTTACAAGAAAATGGCCACAAATATGGAACATCCGGTTCATGAATCAAAGGCATATAGGCCAGCATGAAGTTGCAGATGTGAGATTTATTGAGTGTATTTAAGGAAATTTTATTGAGTGAGGTTTAATGTATACCAAGCATATATTCTACCAGCATTACTGACCATTGATACATCAAAACATATACCAGAACAGTGAGAAATCAATAATTATAGTGGCAGGCTGGCAGCAGGACTACAAAAGAAAAATAATACCTTTATCAAACGGTTCTTGTGGTATACATTAAATCCTTGAACATCAATGTGACGTTTTGCATCTTTTACAAACCCAATGGTTACATCAGCTACCATCTGCACCAAAGATCTCCACTGAGTTACCAAATACCAATACATCAACAGCATTAAGAAAAAATGTTTCAAGTCATAGTCATTTACACTTGAATCCTTTGGATGTCCGTTAGGTGCCACTGGCCTGTATGTAACCTCTTTTTTCAGCATCATATCAGTCACAATATTATGGTGTTCAATCTCTTTTCCACGTAAAATCATTTGGAAGTAATTTGGAAGTCGCAGATACAAAATTGAAGCATAACTCTGCAAAGTACAGTTCTCAGTTAAAATAAGACCTAACATAAAATAAATCTTTGAAATGGAAACACTATTTCCTGACTAATAGCATAAAAAAGTGCTGAGATTTATGACAACCAGACATCAATTTTATGCATGACTTCAACAATTACTACCAAATTCTGTATGCATACATCAAGCTTACCCTCAACGAATGCCTGTATGTGAGGTAATGCTTGGAGTTTGGGAACTCGTTTGCCATCTGGATATTTTTCTCATCACGGTTACCACCTCTGAGTTGAATATCCTGCCACGTCAGACATCACTAGAAATCAAAGAGGAGCTGTTTAACTAAAATGGTGAAACCGTCTTTGGACAATTGAACTTACATGTACATCAGCATCAAAATCAAGTTCCAAGTCCCCTTGGTCATCCTCCCAAAGATTGTAAATAATAATACGTGTCCCTTGTTCTTTCATTGAATTAAACTGCAGTGGCCATTTGGAATACTATAAATGTAGTGCATGCTAAAAGTAAAATAAAACACATACAATTAAAAAATGGATCGTGGCACTCCAGAAATCAGATTGACAGTTTTCCATATCATTTAGCTTTTTACAATATTTTGGTATTCCAAATTAATCTTGAAAATACATCGTAATATACAGCCATAGGGAAAAAGAATAAATAATAGGACGCTTCCAATGAAGCAAAGCATGTTCTGAAAAGAATGAAAATTAAATTCAAGGAAAAATTGAAAATATCTTTTAGATGCCACTTCAAGATGCAAATACCTTGCTACATACTATTCTACGTGCCACAGAAGTTTCATGGGTATGAAACTTCTCTCGCGTATGATGAAACTCCTCGCTCCTCATAAATACCTTGCCACATCAACAAAATTGGTGATGTGGCATTAGAAGTAATGTTCATGAAACTCCTACTCAGACTGGCCTAACCATTTGTGGGAATTCAACATTCCCAACACCACTTACAATTAATTTATCCTTACAAACCTTTGTTTTGTACATTAGGTTTCCTATTATTTGAACATGAATGGGGCCAACTACTCCTAAGGAATATTGTGTTAACAAGCAATCACAGTAGTACTTTATCCAACAAAGTTAGATAGACAATGTTCTTTTTCTCCAAAGCAAGCACCAGGAAATGGTGATGCTTGAAAAACTGTACAGTACAATCATACATGACATCAACTATACCTGTTCAAGTAATTCTGCTTCAGTTGAATATGGAGACCATGTAATGATTGTACGTAAGCTTGTGTTCCAATCATCCGATGTACTTCTGACCATTCTTTCCCATCCTTGTTTATACTCATAATCAATCTGAAAATGAGCAATAAAAATACAAAGTCAGATTGCACTGGTCTATTTAAGATCAAGAAGCTGATCATGTGCCTCAAAATAAAAGGGCTGACTGCTAACTTCTAGATACAGCACACTAAATGTCCAGAAAATTAGTCCTCACAGTAAATAATAATCAAGCAAGGACCTAGGTCTGTAGACGACAACTAATACAGTAATTGTTGAATAATTCATGAAGAAAAAGATACTACCATTGGAACAATTATGTCCTCTCTGCCAGTGCTCCTAAGAAATGTATAAGATAGCATGCCAATGCTTTGAGTAGGCCTTCAAGTCAACCAAAAGTAATAAGTGAAAAAGGTTTAAGATTGTTCACAAAACTCAAAATGAATCAAAGTAAAAGATAATACAAGTTCATAGCATTAAAAAGTTAACTCATTAGTTTGAAAAGGAAAATAACCATGAGTCATTTACTGGAATCAGACCATTTAAATGCATACCATTTGAATGCAGTCTACATATTCATCAAACTACAAAGTACTGCATAGGTGTTGTTTTTTACTCTCCTACCACTGCTTCTTATCATGTGTTAGTACTAAAATTAAGCTACCTGATGCCAATTTGATATAGCCAATCGAAGTTGCTTCTAATTGTATATGTTCAGAATTGGAAAATTCTCCAAACATATTGATACAGTCAAATCTACCATACATCGGTACCAAACTTGAACATCCATCAAAATTAAACAGATAAAACAAACTAAAGTGTTTTCTGCCTCCTCTTTTGTCCAAAGGCAAATGCTGATTATCATTTAAAATACTACACAATAGTCATGAGAACAGACATATTCAAGAATATTTGTCGCTACATTGTAAGTCAATAAACTGGACAAGAACCTTTTGCCTGATTTTCCACGACTACGGGAGAAAACTAAAACATCAGCACCAAGCCTCATCGTACTTGTCTTGAAACCATTACCATCTACAAGGCAACAAATTAAGGACACCGCATGCAAAAAAAACTTTTACCATATATTTTATGGGTAAATACAATTTATTCTTCAAAACTTACATTGCCCAATAGTATTAGCAATTTTGCTCTTAACTGAATAACCCAAGGACATGCACTGCCTCATTTTATCAGGGTCCATGCCACCACCATCATCTACGAAGTAATTAATAAGAAAAAAACATCAGTTATAACATGTTTCTGAATGCCATCAGTGGCCCACTAGTCCACTCATATCATCAGATAGTTGTATTGCAGGCTTCCTATGTGCCAATCTGAACACTGCATACAGGGTCAAAATTCAAAAATAGCAATTCGGTGATTGTTATTTATGAGTTCATTCAAGAATATGCCTATTACAGTTTTCTACAGAAGTATATAACTCTTTATCTCTTGAATTTAGCTTACTGCTACTTAATTGGTAAGTAGGAAAAAAAATAGAACAGCATTCCATGTACACTTCTAACACATGAGGATGACATCCTATGAAATACTGTATAGCCGACTCCACATCAATATGTCAACAGGACAAGTCAAGAGATCTGCCAAAGGATAGTATCTGCGTCTTCGATACTAAATAACTGATAGTAGGATATTGGAGGATTTGACAAATTGGTCTGGCGAACATATGTCTATACAATGGAGGATCCTTTTGCTCACGACGAAATCATTCAGACACACTGGCATTCTTATGGCCTTGTAATGATTGTTTATTAAATCTGTTGCGATATGAGCACCCTGCTAATATGAACTAATATTCAAAAAAACATAAAAGACCGAGTCTGAAGCAATTTTCTCAACTCTTAAATGAGCGCTTGTCTCAGCGACAAGTTTTAGCAAAGTTTAGATTCAGCACTAGCATGAAAGGAACTTAGAAAGAGGCATGTTTATTTTGATACTTGTTGCAGTTAGCAAAATTATTGCTTCTAGTCAGATCAACATAACTAATCTTCTCAGCAACATATGTGTCAACAATGAAACTTAATGCAAGGTATAACAAAGTTTTCTTTTGAGACAAGGTATAACGGTGTTATGCACCTTCAACAAGAAGCATTCTAGACTTCTCTTTGTCACTGTCTTTTTCGTTCTCTAACATGTCTATGTTCACATAGGTAGCTCCATGTGTGACCTTCAAAAGTACAAATACTCAATAACCGTAAAAGGATTCAATCAATGATAGAAAGAACAATCAATATTTATATTTAAGCTTACTTCATCGAGAGAATTGTCCAGCAGCTCAGCCAAAGCTGCAATATCACAGCACATGTTAACCAAATAATATGATCAAAGTAGTCTATAACAGAAGCCCAACACATTGCTGAATGGCGTATGAACTCTGATTCCGCATGTTACAGAAAAGAGATAGAAATAAGGAGAAAAGACCATACCGCCTAAAGCCCATTTGTGACTTGTTGCATTTGAGTGTAGAAACCTAGGATGCACACGAACATGATCCATTCCAGAAGCTGAAATGGAAAATTTGTGAGGACACAGATAGTCGATGCCCATCTAGAAACATCACGCACACAAGCTACAGCACACAACACTCTAATACTGTAATACAAGTGACTTATTGCATTTCAGCATATATATATAGAACCTAATATCAGAAAATTCGGCAGACACAACAAACATCATCCTATACTTTGCATGTGGAGACTTACGATCCAGCCTGTCTCGTGACATGACTGGTGGGGCCATTACTCATTTTGCATTGTCACTAAAAGTAATTAAATCCATTGCAAATCTCATAGATACAGCCACATTATCTCTCTCCCCACTCATTGATGTCCAGAAGCAAAATAAGAAAGCAGTAACGCGTGCAAAAGTCTGGAGGCATCGGATCGAATGATTTTCCCATTTAAAGAGAAGTCCACGAATTCTTCAAGAGGAACAATAATTCCAAGCAGGGAGATGAATGCAGAAGGGTTTTAGCATCGGGTAGTACCTGACAGCTGCGGCACCCCATCCCCAAGCGGCTTCCCGTCGTAGTCCCCAGCCTTCCAGAACTGCTTCGTCGCGCAGGCTGCCGGCGCCACCGGCGGCGGCGGTGGGATCGGCTCGAGGAACCCCGGGGGCAGGTCGACCGCCGCCGAAACCCTAGCCCTCTTCCCCGCCGAGCCGTCCCCTCCCGCGCCCCGCGCCCTCTTGCCGCCGCTCCCGCCCACTCCCTCGCCGTCGGAATCGGAGTCGCTGCTGCTGAGGTCGATAAACGCCGCCGGGTACGCGCTGGCGGCCCGGCCGTTGGCCCCCGCCGCGGCCGCCGCCGGCGTCCGGGGCCGGGATCCCCGCTCCTCCGCCGCCTCGGTTTTCACCACCGGTGGGCTCATGAGCGATCTCGAGAAGTTTGAGGGATCCATCTGCAAATTTTCTGCCCTCTATTTTATTGCTTTTCCCCTTTTCTTCTCCACGCACACCGGATTTGTATTTGGCACCGGCACGAGCTCAGAAGCGTACCGGATTTGCACACGACTCCGACATGTGGGTCCCACAGTTGCAGCTGCCCCTGGCCCACTAGTCTGCTTGTGTATGTGCGCTGGAATGGTGGAAAGCGCCTTGGGAAGAACTTTTCTCGTCCACCTCGGCTTGGTAATGCGCGATGTGTCCCCACGCAACTCTGTTGGATATGGCAAAAGACTATGATCGTGTAGAATGGAGATACCTGCATGATATTATGTTGGCGTTGGGTTTCCCCGAGACATGGTGTAATTTGGTGATGTGATGCGTTACATCGGTGACCTTCTCGGTGAGGATTAATGGTGTCCTATCACCATCTTTCAAACTGACCAGGGGGATTCGCCAAGGTGACCCGATCTCACCTTATTTATTTCTCCTCTGTGCGGAAGGATTGACGAATATGCTAAAGATGATGGGTCCTCAATTTATCGCGAGAGGAGTTAGAGTAAGTTGTCATGCCCCTTGGATTTCACATCTTTTATTTGCTGATGATTGCCTAATTTTTACACAAGCCACAAAAAGGGGTGCTGACAGAATTTTTGAGATCTTGGATACTCCCTCCGGTACCTGATTAGAAGTCGTTAAGGACAGAATTTCGCATACCAAGAAGTCATTAACTAAGAGTAATTTTTTCATGTTTGCCCTTAATAAATATGGTGATGAGTGCATTGTGATCACCAAATTCTTCTCAGCCTACTGGCTAGTGCAGCACTTCCAAAGTTTGAGGTTGACGTTTCGAGTCTCACGTGCTGCTGTTTTTTTGCCGGAGAGGGTATTTTTGCATGGGGTGCATGCTACTGTGCAGGACGTGGAACACCGTCCTGTGTTGTACCGCCGTTTTTTCCGTCCGTTTTTTCCGTTTTTCTTGCGTGCGCGCGCTAGAATGGGTCGTGCGCGCTCATTTTTTCGTTGTTCGCTGCCTGAGAGCGCAGATTTAGCGTGATGGCGGGACTTTTTCGTGATTCACAGTTTCTGCCGCGCTTGCGTTAGTCGATTCGTTTCCTGCCGCGCGCTGGCCGCCTCTTGGCTTCTCCTTTAAACGCCCGGACTTGAACACCGTGAACCAGCCAGCACACACACACTCGCTAAGCTAGCAACAATGGCCGAGCTCGACCTCAATGCTCCAGTAGAGGAAGTAGAAGATGCATGGCTTGACCTTAACATTCCAGTAGAGGAAGAAGAAGATGCCTCTCTCGGCGAGGACGACGGTGACGCACGCAGGAGGAGGTCCCCGATGGGGAGGCCCGAGCAGGTCAGCGCATCCGCGGCCGTGACCGTGGCGAGGAGGTACGGTGACGCGACGGCGCCCGATGCTGCAACATGGAGCGGCGTGGTGCCGGCCTTGAGCGGCGCGCGTGGCGCTGCGACATGGAGTGGCATAGTGCCGGCCGCCAGCGGCGTGCACGACGCTGCGACATGGAGTGGTCTGTTGCCGTCCGTCCGCGACGCGCACGACGCGGGACATGGAGTGGCGTGTTGCCGTCCGACGGCGACGCGCATGGCCCTGCGAGTTCCAGCGGCATGGTGCCGGCCTTTTGCGGCGCGCGGGGCTGCGACATGGAGTGACATGGTGCCGGCCGTGAGCGGCGCACACGACGCTGCAACATGGAGTGGCGTGTTGCCGTCCGTCGGCGACGCGCACGGCCCTGCGAGGTCGAGCGGCATGGTGCCATCCGTCATCATGGTGCCATCCGTCGTCGACGTACACGGCGCTCCAAGCCCGAGTGTTGTTGTGTCGTCGTCCGTCAGCGACGCGCACGGCACCGTATTCGAGCTCAACGTGCAACTAGAAGATCAAGACGATGGTATTGTTCAAGAAGAAGCTGATGATCTTGCTCAAGCAGAAGAAATACTCCACGGTTTTGGAGAGGAGGAAGAATGGGACGGTCTTGTAGAGGAGGAAGATGAAGCCGACGGTCTTGTAGAGGAGGAAGAAGAAGCCGATGTTCCTGGTGAGGACTAGTACTGACTTTACCTCTCATTTGCTAGTTTTTTTGTCAATACTCATATTTCACGCTTCCTTTTGGACAGAATTCGATCTCAACTTACCTCTAGATGAGTTTGGTGCCGTCGATTTCGACTTCCTTCAAAATATGACAGGTACTTATTTGAACTCATGTCAATGCTTCTATTTGTTTCAATGAGTTAAATGAGTTGATGGATCTAGAAAATGGAAAAGTTACCATTACAGAAAGCTATCATCCACTATTTAGGAGTATTGGCGTGCTACTATGCAGCTTAGGAGTTTATATTTTTTTCACTGTTTGTTTCAAATACTAGTTAGTGTACCACTATTTGTGCTTAAAGTATTGGCGTGCTAGCATCTACTGAGGCACGTTTTGCCTTTTTTTGTCCACATTTGTTTTGCAGATCATAATGTGGAGGCTCCGGTTCCAGTGAGGCACCGACGCAAAGAGATGACAGAAGCTATCAGAAAATAAGTTTATCAAGCACTGTTGGCTAGAAGTAATAACGGGACACTCCACAAGAAAGATACCCAAATTGTCGCTGATCAATTTGATCTTCATATTCGGTCAGTTCAACGCATATGGAAGAGAGGTAAAATACAACTTGCAAACTCTGTCCCGGTTGTGGTCTCTAGTCTAAAAAAAGGAAGAGTTAGTCGTAAGGCAATTCATATTGATTTGGAAGTTTTGCGTAACGTTCCTCTAAAGGATAGGATGACCTTAGAGGATGTGTGTGCCAAACTAAACATGAGCAAAAAGAAGGTGTTAAGGTATTTGAAAAAAGGTTTGATTAGGCGCCACTCTAGTTCCCTGAAGCCCTATCTCACTGATGGTAACAAAAAGGCTAGATTGAAGTGGTGCATTGACATGGTTAATAGAGCGTTGAATGGTGATCCGAGGTTTAGGGATTTTTTTGACATTGTCTTCATCGATGAGAAATGGTTCTTCCTAAACCAAAAGTCTGAAAAGTATTATTTGCTGCCCGACGAGGATGATCCACATAGGATGGCTAAGAACAAGAACTACATCCCTAAGTTGATGTTTTTGTGTGTTTGTGCTCGGCCGAGATTTAGAGATGGGGAGTGTATTTTTTATGGTAAAATTGGTTGTTTTCCTCTAGTGACTTATGAACCGGCT